>OX456526.1:103271970-103871970 GCA_949748255.1 Eustalomyia histrio
ATAATAATAATGATAATAATAATAATGATAATAATAATAATGATAATAATAATAATGATAATAATAATGATAATAATAATGATAATAATAATAATGATAATAATAATGATAATAATAATGAAAATAATAATGATAATAATAATGATAATAATAATGATAATAATAATGATAATAATAATGATAATAATAATGATAATAATAATGATAATAATAATGATAATAATAATGATAATAATAATAATGATAATAATAATGATAATAATAATGATAATAATAATGATAATAATAATGATAATAATAATGATAATAATAATGATAATAATAATGATAATAATAATAATGATAATAATAATAATGATAATAATAATAATGATAATAATAATGATAATAATAATGATAATAATAATAATGATAATAATAATAATGATAATAATAATAATGATAATAATAATAATGATAATAATAATGATAATAATAATAATGATAATAATAATGATAATAATAATGATAATAATAATGATAATAATAATGATAATAATAATGATAATAATAATGATAATAATAATGATAATAATAATGATAATAATAATGATAATAATAATGATAATAATAATGATAATAATAATGATAATAATAATGATAATAATAATGATAATAATAATGATAATAATAATGATAATAATAATGATAATAATAATGATAATAATAATGATAATAATAATGATAATAATAATGATAATAATAATGATAATAATAATGATAATAATAATGATAATAATAATGATAATAATAATAATGATAATAATAATGATAATAATAATGATAATAATAATGATAATAATAATGATAATAATAATGATAATAATAATGATAATAATAATGATAATAATAATGATAATAATAATGATAATAATAATGATAATAATAATGATAATAATAATGATAATAATAATGATAATAATAATGATAATAATAATGATAATTATAATGATAATAATAATAATGATAATAATAATGATAATAATAATGATAATAATAATGATATTAATAATGATAATAATAATGATAATAATAATGATAATAATAATGATAATAATAATGATAATAATAATGATAATAATAATGATAATAATAATGATAATAATAATGATAATAATAATGATAATAATAATGATAATAATAATGATAATAATAATGATAATAATAATGATAATAATAATGATAATAATAATGATAATAATAATGATAATAATAATGATAATAATAATGATAATAATAATGATAATAATAATGATAATAATAATAATGATAATAATAATGATAATAATAATAATGATAATAATAATGATAATAATAATGATAATAATAATGATAATAATAATGATAATAATAATGATAATAATAATGATAATAATAATGATAATAATAATGATAATAATAATGATAATAATAATGATAATAATAATGATAATAATAATGATAATAATAATGATAATAATAATGATAATAATAATGATAATAATAATGATAATAATAATGATAATAATAATGATAATAATAATGATAATAATAATGATAATAATAATGATAATAATAATGATAATAATAATGATAATAATAATGATAATAATAATGATAATAATAATGATAATGATAATAATAATGATAATAATAATGATAATAATAATGATAATAATAATGATAATAATAATGATAATAATAATGATAATAATAATGATAATAATAATGATAATAATAATGATAATAATAATAATGATAATAATAATGATAATAATAATGATAATAATAATGATAATAATAATGATAATAATAATGATAATAATAATGATAATAATAATGATAATAATAATAATGATAATAATAATGATAATAATAATGATAATAATAATGATAATAATAATGATAATAATAATGATAATAATAATGATAATAATAATGATAATAATAATGATAATAATAATGATAATAATAATAATGATAATAATAATGATAATAATAATGATAATAATAATGATAATAATAATGATAATAATAATGATAATAATAATGATAATAATAATGATAATAATAATGATAATAATAATGATAATAATAATGATAATAATAATGATAATGATAATGATAATAATAATGATAATAATAATGATAATAATAATGATAATAATAATGATAATAATAATGATAATAATAATGATAATAATAATGATAATAATAATGATAATAATAATGATAATAATAATGATAATAATAATGATAATAATAATGATAATGATAATGATAATAATAATGATAATAATAATGATAATAATAATGATAATAATAATGATAATAATAATGATAATAATAATGATAATAATAATGATAATAATAATGATAATAATAATGATAATAATAATGATAATAATAATGATAATAATAATGATAATAATAATGATAATAATAATGATAATAATAATGATAATAATAATGATAATAATAATGATAATGATAATAATAATGATAATAATAATGATAATAATAATGATAATAATAATGATAATAATAATGATAATAATAATGATAATAATAATGATAATAATAATGATAATAATAATGATAATAATAATGATAATAATAATGATAATAATAATGATAATAATAATGATAATAATAATGATAATAATAATGATAATAATAATGATAATAATAATGATAATAATAATGATAATAATAATGATAATAATAATGATAATAATAATGATAATAATAATGATAATAATAATGATAATAATAATGATAATAATAATGATAATAATAATGATAATAATAATGATAATTATAATGATAATAATAATGATAATATTAATGATAATAATAATGATAATTATAATGATAATTATAATGATAATAATAATGATAATTATAATGATAATTATAATGATAATAATAATGATAATAATAATGATAATAATAATGATAATAATAATGATAATAATAATGATAATAATAATGATAATAATAATGATAATAATAATGATAATAATAATGATAATAATAATGATAATAATAATGATAATAATAATGATAATAGTAATGATAATAGTAATGATAATAGTAATGATAATAGTAATGATAATAATAATGATAATAATAATGATAATAATAATGATAATAATGATAATGATAATAATAATAATAATAATGATAATGATAATGATAATAATAATGATAATAATAATGATAATAATAATGATAATGATAATAATAATGATAATAATAATGATAATAATAATGATAATAATAATGATAATAATAATGATAATAACAAGTAAGAGCGGCTAAATTCGGCTATGCCGAATCTTATATACCCTTCACCATGGTATTCTGAAGGAGATGAATACATCGTTGGAATCTACTACCTCATAGCTCTCCACAAACAAGCGGTATCCCCATTTATTTTTTCTTAAATGTCAAAAATTTTAATCCAAAATAATATGTCATGTAAAATCTCAAATTTATATTTTTCCATATGTTTCAGCGCTTTTCTTGTCAAATTTGGCATTTTCTAGGCAAAAAAAAGTTGGCGACACTACTATTTATTTTTTATTTATATCATTCACAATAGTGTGAAACGTATTTAACCTACGTATTTATCTTCACACTCTTATTAAACAAAGGGATTTTACTGGAAAAATTAGAGGTAGTCCTGGTTTTTTGCTAATATCTCAGCCATTTATTAACCGATCTGTCTGATTTTTAATAGCAAACAGAAATGGATCACATGTAACAGAAATAAAAAAGAATCAAGTCCTCATCATGTCTGGGTTCTTCGGAAAACCCATTTCAACACACAGACGGACAGACGGACAGACGGACATCGTTAAATCAACTTCGCTCTTCATATGGACCCAGAATATATATACTTTATAGGGTCTAAGATCAATATTGTAGAAATTACAAACGGAATGACAAACTTATATATACCCTTCCACCTATGGTGAAGGGTATAATAATGATAATAATAATGATAATAATAATGATAATAATAATGATAATAATAATGATAATAATAATAATAATAATAATGATAATAATAATGATAATAATAATGATAATAATAATGATAATAATAATGATAATAATAATGATAATAATAATAATAATGATAATAATAATGATAATAATAATGATAATAATAATGATAATAATAATGATAATAATAATGATAATAATAATGATAATAATAATGATAATAATAATGATAATAATAATGATAATAATAATGATAATAATAATGATAATAATAATGATAATAATAATGATAATAATAATGATAATAATAATGATAATAATAATGATAATAATAATGATTATAATAATGATTATAATAATGATAATAATAATGATAATAATAATGATAATAATATGATAATAATAATGATAATAATAATAATAATGATAATAATAATGATAATAATAATAATGATAATAATAATGATAATAATAATGATAATAATAATGATAATAATAATGATAATAATAATGATAATAATAATGATAATAATAATGATAATAATAATGATAATAATAATGATAATAATAATGATAATAATAATGATAATAATAATGATAATAATAATGATAATTATAATGATAATAATAATAATGATAATAATAATGATAATAATAATGATAATAATAATGATATTAATAATGATAATAATAATGATAATAATAATGATAATAATAATAATGATAATAATAATGATAATAATAATGATAATAATAATGATAATAATAATGATAATAATAATGATAATAATAATGATAATAATAATGATAATAATAATGATAATAATAATGATAATAATAATGATAATAATAATGATAATAATAATGATAATAATAATGATAATAATAATAATGATAATAATAATGATAATAATAATGATAATAATAATGATAATAATAATGATAATAATAATGATAATAATAATGATAATAATAATGATAATAATAATGATAATAATAATGATAATAATAATGATAATAATAATGATAATAATAATGATAATAATAATGATAATAATAATGATAATAATAATGATAATAATAATGATAATAATAATGATAATAATAATGATAATAATAATGATAATAATAATGATAATAATAATGATAATAATAATAATGATAATAATAATGATAATAATAATGATAATAATAATGATAATAATAATGATAATAATAATGATAATAATAATGATAATAATAATGATAATAATAATGATAATAATAATGATAATAATAATGATAATAATAATGATAATAATAATGATAATAATAATGATAATAATAATGATAATAATAATCATAATAATAATGATAATAATAATGATAATAATAATGATAATAATAATGATAATAATAATGATAATAATAATAATGATAATAATAATGATAATAATAATGATAATAATAATCATAATAATAATGATAATAATAATGATAATAATAATGATAATAATAATGATAATAATAATGATAATAATAATAATGATAATAATAATGATAATAATAATGATAATAATAATGATAATAATAATGATAATAATAATGATAATAATAATGATAATAATAATGATAATAATAATGATAATAATAATGATAATAATAATGATAATAATAATGATAATAATAATGATAATAATAATGATAATAATAATGATAATGATAATAATAATGATAATAATAATGATAATAATAATGATAATAATAATGATAATAATAATGATAATAATAATGATAATAATAATGATAATAATAATAATGATAATAATAATGATAATAATAATGATAATAATAATGATAATAATAATGATAATAATAATGATAATAATAATGATAATAATAATAATAATGATAATAATAATAATGATAATAATAATGATAATAATAATGATAATAATAATGATAATAATAATGATAATAATAATAATGATAATAATAATGATAATAATAATGATAATAATAATGATAATAATAATGATAATAATAATGATAATAATAATGATAATAATAATGATAATAATAATGATAATAATAATGATAATAATAATGATAATAATAATGATAATAATAATGATAATAATAATGATAATAATAATGATAATGATAATGATAATGATAATAATAATGATAATAATAATGATAATAATAATGATAATAATAATGATAATAATAATGATAATAATAATGATAATAATAATGATAATAATAATGATAATAATAATGATAATAATAATGATAATAATAATGATAATGATAATGATAATAATAATGATAATAATAATGATAATAATAATGATAATAATAATGATAATAATAATGATAATAATAATGATAATAATAATGATAATAATAATGATAATAATAATGATAATAATAATGATAATAATAATGATAATAATAATGATAATAATAATGATAATAATAATGATAATAATAATGATAATGATAATAATAATGATAATAATAATGATAATAATAATAATAATAATGATAATAATAATGATAATAATAATGATAATAATAATGATAATAATAATGATAATAATAATGATAATAATAATGATAATATAATGATAATAATAATGATAATAATAATGATAATAATAATGATAATAATAATGATAATAATAATGATAATAATAATGATAATAATAATGATAATAATAATGATAATAATAATGATAATAATAATGATAATAATAATGATAATAATAATGATAATAATAATGATAATAATAATGATAATAATAATGATAATAATAATGATAATAATAATGATAATAATAATGATAATAATAATGATAATTATAATGATAATAATAATGATAATATTAATGATAATAATAATGATAATTATAATGATAATTATAATGATAATAATAATGATAATAATAATGATAATTATAATGATAATTATAATGATAATAATAATGATAATAATAATGATAATAATAATGATAATAATAATGATAATAATAATGATAATAATAATGATAATAATAATGATAATAATAATGATAATAATAATGATAATAATAATGATAATAGTAATGATAATAGTAATGATAATAGTAATGATAATAATAATGATAATAATAATGATAATAATAATGATAATAATAATGATAATGATAATGATAATAATAATAATGATAATGATAATAATAATGATAATAATAATGATAATAATAATGATAATGATAATAATAATGATAATAATAATGATAATAATAATGATAATGATAATAATAATAATGATAATGATAATGATAATAATAATAATAATAATAATAATAATAATGATAATATAGAATATATTACACATTATTGCTGCTCAAGAAAGTGTTCAAAACAATCCATCAACCTCAATTCGACGCCGTGCTCAGGAGCTTGGTCTTCAAAGAACAACTTTGGCCACAATTTTGCACAAATATTTGCATTTGTTTCCATTTAAGATTCAGTTGACACAAGAGCTTCTTCCACAAGACTATTTACGCCGTCGTACATATGCCAGTAGGATGTTACAGCTCGCCCATGACAACCCCGATTTGCATTTCATTTGAATGGATATTTGAATAAACAGAATAGTTAGTTCTGGGCAATGGAAACCCCTCAAATTATTCATCAGTCACATTTGCATCCATTAAAAGTGACAGTCTGATGTGCATTTTGGTCAGGAGGAATCATTGGACCTTACTTCTTTGAAAATGAAAACGGCGTAACGGTAACTGTGAATGGGGATCGATATCGTGATATGATTGAAAACTTTTTAACGCCACAATTGCATGCTTTGGGCTTGACTTACATGTGGTATCAACAAGACGGTGCCACATCGCATACAGCGAGGATTACAGAGGAATTACTGCGAGACCTCTTTCCACAACAAGTTATTTCAAGAAATGGTGATGTTGATTGGCCTCCACGATCGCCTGATTTGACTGCACCGTATTTCTTTTTGTGGGGATATCTGAAAATCAAGGTTTATGCAAACAAACCAGAAACGCTTGAGCAACTCAAACAAAATATTCGTGATGAAATTAATGAAATACCGCGTGAAATGTGTGAGAATGTAATGAAAAATGTGCTCAAAAGGGCTCGCATTTGTGAGGCTAATAGAGGCGGACATTTAACTGATATTGTATTCCATACGTAATTGCCGACATTAAATAAAACATTTATTAATATAAGATCCATTCACTTTCATTTAATCAAAAATTACAAACAAACAAAGTAGTATATCTTCCCGGCGGATACCCTGTACATTGGAGAAGGAACCCATGCACCAAATTTCAACTTACCAGCTCCAGCGGTTTTGGCAGGTCGTCAAGGCGGAGAATTTTCCGCTTTTTTCCCATACGCGTTGGATTTTCCAGGTATCAGCTGTTTGGCAGGCCGTTAAGGGGGAGATTTCCCCTCCCCGTTGGAATTTACAAAAATCCCACCTGGGTGGATGTCTGCATCTAAAGCGGAACCAATATACCAAATTTCAACTTCTTAAGTCTAGCGGTTTTGGCAGGCCATCAAGGAGGAGAATTTAACCCTTTTATGCTCCTCCCCATTGGATTTTTCAAAAATCACGGCTTAACTGTTATCTACACTGTAGAAGTAGCCTGCATACCAAATTTTAACTTCTTAGGTTCAACGGTTTGGGCAGGCCGTAAAGGAGAAGATTGTCGCCCTTTAAATTCCCTTTTTAACAACGTTATAAAATGTTCCTTATCGAGGAGTTAGCACATACTCCTAGGAAGGCATATTTCAAATTTCAGGTTTCTACCTAAATGGGTTTGGGCAGGCCGAGAAAAGGGAGCTTCCTACCTCCTGCGGTTTGGGTTGGGCGATGTTGAATGAGTGAGTGAGTGAGTGAGTCAGTAACGTTAAATGCTACACAATTCTATAAAAAAAATTTAATAAGACAAATAAACCAAAAAGAAAATACAAACTTACGATATTTAAATTTAAGCGCCAGAAATTCGGTGAAATACTGTTATCTATGTTTATACATTTAAAATACATTATTTTATATTTTAAATTCATATTTAGAAATTTTGCGAATTATTGTTACATACACCTAAAATAGTTCTATGTATTATAAAAAGGAGGTGTAGTGCATCTCTGTAAGTAGTATTACTAAACATAGCTTTTATTTATTTACTACTTTAATTATCTCCTCTGAAGGATGTAAATTGTGCTCATGATATGAAATAAAATATACAACCAGTCAGTCAGGATTAGACAAACAGAGTGTGTATTATGTAATAAGTTTTAACCTTTTATAGTACCATTTAAAATGTACAATGGTACACCAATGACAATTTACAAACTTTCTAAAATAACACAAAAGTAAAATAGTATAATCGGGTTCGAGTACAACTTCATAAGCCTGTTTGTGCAATATTGATATTTTAATTTTACATCCCTGGTTTACATAAAATAAAAGTTTTCGAATATTTGAAAAAAATTTGTAAAAAATTGTGTTTTTGCACAAAAAAGAAAACACTGAAGAAATGAACCAAATTTGAAGCAGAATATTAACGATTTCTTAGACTTTAAAGTGTAATTTTGTTGCAATGTTTTGTATGCACTAGGTTTAAAAATGGAACAAGCTAGTTCAAACTTGGAATATATAATAAGGATTACAAAGATGTAAAATAACTTAATTTCAGGCGCAATGGTCCAATGCAAGCTTATATCGTCAGCTTATTATTGGTTTAGCTCATATGCCAAAAAGTCCGTAGTGAGAAAAACGATAAAGAAAGTTTGGATTGATTTTTCTTAAAATTAACATGATAGATATTTTATTTTACTTTAACCACGCATTCTGGCACATATTGCAAACATTATTGTAAATTTTCATACCTTTATAAACAATAAATCAAAAGTTATTAAAAGTTTTCTTAAAAAAGAATTTCTTGTTTTGTGGTGCATATCAATTTTTTTTTGAAAATCTACTTTTTATTGGTGCATATCCACAATAATTTGTTTTATCTGACTTTTTTTCTATATGGATTAAAGTGAGAATCACCATTAAAATGAAAAAATAGACCTAGATTTATAAAATTTGGCGTTTAGGAATCTTATTTCTAAATAATAAATGCAAATTTTTATTTTTTTTCAGATTTATTAGTAATATAACAAAAAAAATAAACAGTTCAACTGTTATGATAAAATAATACATTTTATAAATATCTGTCTTTAAATATTACAGTTTAATAAGAGTCTTTTAATTTCATTTTTTATACTATTAAAAAAATAGTTATTTAAATTAACCCAACATTTTTTTTGGTTTTAAATTAAATCTTAAGTAAATTTCGAAAATACATTTTATGGTTGTTTGGCAGAAATATTAGTAAGTCTTTGATATCTTTTTTCTTCTCATTTGGGATAGTTGACTGTGACAAAGTATTAAGGTTTTGGGACAAAAAATTTTGCAGAGTTTGGAAACATTTTCTTGAACCTGATTTTATTATTGTAATTGTTTGAAATTCGTTATCTCTTCCAGAGTTTTTAAATTCAATATGAAATTCCTCTGATTTTTTGTACACCAGTACTTTTATTTTACAAAATGGAACTTTTCTGAAGTCCAATTTATTTGCCAACACTGAATAGGCGTGAAAATTATTTGGAAGCATTTCCAAAATTTTTAATTGCGTTTTTTTTGTCGGCATACTTTTAAGCAATTGTATGAGATGAAGTGGGCTATGGATCTCAATATTTTTAAGTATCTATCAATTACACTATTTACGCAGTCAACTTCTTGAATTAATGAATGTCCTGGCTCCGAAAACTTTTGTATTATCATATTAATATCTTTTTTTAAGAAATATTTTTAAAGCTGTTGAATTTATTTTATTTTTATTTTGCGGAACGCAGGAATCACTCCATAACGTCAAAGTTTTAATGCCAGGATATTCTTTAACAAGTTCATTTAAAATTTTAATTAATGCACTGGCAATGTCGTTACCTCTGCGGCCACTATGAGTTTCCGTCCATAAAGCACAATATGTCAAGAGTTTTACAGTTGGAATTATAACAGTTGCAGTAAGGTTATACATATTTAATTTTCTTTTATAGTAAAAGGTAGACGCGTTTCCCTTTGATAGGCTAAATACACTTTGTAAATCATAGCAAATAATAGCCTTGGTATTGCCTAAGTTTTTTCTATCATTATCACGATCAGCTTTTAATGCATTGTTGTGGCAATGCTGCAAAACAATAATGAAGTTAATTTTTTAAGTTTTTACATGCAAAATTGGGTGCAAATGCCAAACGGTGGCGTACGCAGCAAAACAATGCTTATTTAACGTCAAAATTGTGGATATAAAGCAAAGTCGACGCTGGATATCTCAGAAATGAATCAAGATATCGCGAAATGGGTTTCGGAATTGAAATTATATTATATATTTTCGGAATTGAAATTATATTATATATTATCCATTCCTAACTCAATTTTTACAAAAATGGTGGATGCACCATACCAATAATAAGCTGACGATATATCAAGTTTCGTCTGGTTATTACATAAACTAAAATTTTTCATCGTGCTAACCTTTTTTAAAAAAGCTAACTTAGAAAAACAGCGCCATTGGATTCAGCGCTTGTTGGTTAAAAAAGTTCTCAATTCTAGAACAGTGTAATTATTACTTGAAATAAATGTAGCAAAATTTTCCCTTTTTAAATAGTTTTTTGTTCAGGCTCTGCCTTATTTTAGAGGCTCTTGCTTGTCTAAAACTTTTGGTTCTGAAGAAATATTTTGCGGGATCGAAATACAAGTATCACACTAGCTAAAAATAGTTTGAAAGCTCTCTGCATACTAGAAATAGTAACAAACAAAAACCTCGAGTTAAAGTTAACAAAAAGAAATTAAACTCTTATGTTAACAAATTTTGTACCACATTATTTTTGTAACTCGTTTACCTAGCACAGCCAAACAAAAAGTAAATAAAGGCTTATTTAATTGACTAGTTTTTGGTTTTTTTATTTCAAACTCGAAAAGTTACCCGTTAGGGAATTGTTAACATAAACTCAAATATACTACAATTATTCAGGGAAAAAAAAACTTGAACACTGAAAATTTTTAAAAATAACAACCAAACAAAGATTGATTGTTTTTAACGTTACACTTAATCACGTTTTATTTTTTTATATCTATTTGAGTTCAATAAATATATTTTTGCATTTATTTTATGTGAAAATTTCCATTGGTGTGAATCTAGGCCGTTTTTATACGATTTTTAACAATTTGTGTTTCAAACTGGAAATGTTTACTCTAAACAATTTGGAATTTTTCTACTTGGGTTCGCATGCATATGTTTTAAATAATTAAATATAATAGTTTTAGTTAATTAGAACCAAAATTGTAATATATTTAATTAGGGATTTTAGAGGTCGTTAGATACTTTTGATCCTGTATATCACATTTGTAGGATGATTATGAAAATTTGTTTTCAGATGTCTAATTAATAATTCCGTCAAAAAAATTACACACTGCTTTACTTTCATATGACTTTTCAAATTTTTTCATATAACTGCTACCAAATTTGGATGTTATGTATTTTAACAAAACGTAATGACTTAGAACAAAACAAAATCTGATAAATTTATTAGAAAAAATATATAAAAATCTAATAATTTTATCAGATTTTGGTCTAAAAGTCATTACTTTTTGTTAAAATACATAAATTCCAAATTTAGTAGCAGTTATATGAAAGTAAAACAGTGCGGGGTTCTATTGTGTCCAATCGACTCAGAAACACATTTTAAGATAAAACTTTTCAAATTAATCCAACAAATATTATATACAGGATCTAACTACTTCTAAAATTCCTAAGCAAATTTTTGATCTATTTTACAAGAAGTACATATTATATTTAATCATTAATAACATGCATTATAGCATAAATATACAAATTAAACCTTGTTTGCAGTAAACAATTGTAGTTTGAAGCGCAAATTTTTAAAAATGGTGTAAAAAGGGTTATATTCAAACCTACCGAAATTTTCACATAAAATTAATACAAAAAATATTTATTAAGCTTAAAATAGTTATAAAACCGTAAAACGTGATTAATTCTAACGTTAAAAACCATTAATTAAATTGGTTGTCTTTGTTTGGTTTTTATTTTTAAAATTATCCAGGGTTTAAGTTTTTTTTTCCTGAATAATTTTAGTATTTTTGAGGTTATTTTAACAATTTTACACAACAATATTACACCAATAACAATCAGTGAATTAAAATCAGTTCTACTAAAATATCTAAGTTCAAAAAAGTCACCTGAATATGACTTGATAACTGGAAAAATAATGAAAAAACTGACACAGAAAGCTACGAGTATTAAGAAACTTCTGTTTTTAATAAATACCTGCTTTCTTCTCAATTACGTTCCCCTGCAATGGAAAGTTGCTAAAATTATAATGATAAATAAACCCGGAAAACAATTAAACCTAATTATCATCATCATACAGACCTATATCTTTGTTAGATATTTGAAAAACTTTTTTTAATGAGAATGCAACCAATTATTGATGAAAGAAATCTTATTCCTGAACACGTTTTTACGTACAATTACAAATGCTCCATGGTATTTTCGCAATAAGGATCTCCACAGGGACCTAACAATTAACACCATTAGTCAAGAAATTATTCTAGAAGCTCAAAAGTATTTAAAAGTTCTCCAAAACAATTGAAATTTGGATCTCATTTGTATCTATGAAACTCCAACTGTACAACGTTGACTCCGTAGGTTATAACATATGGCAAGGCGAGACAATAATATGAATTTTAATCAATTGTAAAGAAGCAACTGTGCTATATTTTTTCGCACCATTTATATAATATTACTTAATGAGTTTATTTAAATCAGTTGTTATTTTCAATAAACTTAAAAAAAAAATTAACAATTCCTTGACTGGTAACTTTACGAGTTGGAAATAAAAAAACAAAATTAGTCTGTTGGTGAACAACTATATTTTTTATATTTTTTTGCCTTTTAAAGGTTAAAAGTTTGTTAATTGGTTATTCTATTTTGTGCTACGTTCATTAGGTTACTAATATAAAACCGTTTCACCGTTAGTCCTAATGTACTCAAAACCAGTTTTTCTCTTCCGACTAGAACTCTTTTGAGTACATGTATTGATATGTATGTACTTGTTTTGTTTTGTTGCTATCCTGCAGTAAAACCCATTTTTTACTTCTAATCACTTGGCTTAAGAACAGCAGTCAAACAACATCCTAAAACTAGCCGTGCTGCATAAGTTAATCTTTTTCCCTTAGTTGTAATTAAAAAAATAAAAAAACACAATAAAGGCAGCTAGCTATATGTTAACATTAAAAAATTTAAATTGGTGCTTTTTATTTGCATTTCTCAAACGAAACATAGTCAATTAAATAAAATTTTATTTGCTTTTTGTTTGGCTGTGCTAACTTAAGGAGTTACAGAAATAATGTTCAAAATTTTTTAATATAAGTATCCAACTTTTTTTTGTTAACTGTGTATAAAAACTAGAAAACAAAAAACTCTAATAATTATTACTTGAGCCTGAGTACAGACAGAAATGTAGCAAAATATACGATTTTAATATGTTTTTTGTTCAGGCTCTGCCTTCTTTTAGAGGCTAGCTAAAATCTTTAATTTACTTTGTTTGTGTAAATATACGGAGGTTGAAATCTCGCTAAAAACTAGAAATAGTAACAAACAAAAAACCTTGAGGTAAATAAAAACTAGAAAACAAAAAACTCTTATAACACAGTGCAACAACCAAAATCGGAATGGGATGAAATCAAAAGCAAATGAAAGTAGACACTTTCCATAACAAAACCCTCATGGTTTTTTTAAATTTAGTGGGAGATTTTTTTGCACGCTTTTGAAGTTTGTGATTTTGGAACGCTGTCTAACAAGAAAAAATCATCCAAAATTTGATAAAATAATGCTTATTTATTTTTATTATCCTGGAAAGTTGTGGTATTTTACTGTTTTTGGGGTCGAAGAATCCATTTTCCCTAAAAATCAAATGCTCCAAACATTCATTAATTTTTAACTTAAATAAAAAAATTTATGTAATTCGTGTCGCACGCCAGTTTTGAGGTTATAGTAGAACTATCTTTTATTTACAATAATTTCCTAGCTTATATACTACGATAGAAGTAAAATATTCTTACTATACTAAAATGATTACCTGCATTCTGCGATCTACATATTGTGTGCTTGTATCATAAACTAATTAAATATCTATTAAGAAAAAAAGGACTATTTTGGGAATTCCTAAGATAATAAAAACTCATATTCATAAACTTAATAATGTAGATCATTTACTGTTTACATTATTTTCATTACAACACATTGGTTTGGAGGAAACCAATATGTATTCAAACTAAATGTAACTACGTAAATTTTGTATATTATTTGATGAACTTCATGTAAAAATCGAGATGCATTGAACCCGACCCCCTCAGATATCGATAAAATTTTGTTCATAGCGAAATTTGATCAATACAAACAAACTCTCATTTTTAGAAATGACTTTTTTGCGATTTTTTGGGCGCGGCACAGTGGGAAAGTTTTCGAAAAAACGCGAAAATGGTCGAAAAGAGCTCCATTTAAACTACAATAGCTCAGAATCGGCTGAACCGATTTACATGATCTTGGTATCATTAAAAAGATATTTTAACAGGCTTTATGACACGTTTAATTACATTGTAAAAAATTTATAACAAAAAGAAAATTTTAACTAACGAAAAATCCAAAAAGATCAAGGGTTTTTTTACAGTGTATTATTTTTTTAGAAAGGTTTATCCTTCACCTATACCATATCAAAAAATAAAAATGGGTTCTTTTTTAATTTTTTTATATAATTTATTAAGTAGTGGCACTTCTAGTAATTGCCTTCTATTTTATATTTACAGGTAAAATAAATTGTCCCAGGAAAATTGTGAATATGTTTTAACCCAAATTTTTTAAGTAGTGTCACTTCTAGTAATACGTGCCGAAAGTTTTCGAAATAATTCGAATAATGATTACATTTTTTTTAAGTTAATTATTTGTTAGAAATTTTGGGCTGCTCAAATTTGGCACAGTCAGAATATCTGCGCACATGTACAAAAGTTTCATTTATCGTCTGCTCATTTTTAAAAGATTGATATCTGCAAATTTCGTTTTATTCCTTTGGATATCTTTACTTTTTTTGATACAATCGTGAGATATATCATCCCCAAAACGATCTTTAATTTCTGCGTGACTCATATTGATTGGTAAGAGAGATAAAAGTTTTTGCTGTTCCAAAAGATTTGAGCTGTTCTCTATTTGATGTTTTGCAAAATTTCTTCGTAAATGGCTTTGACGTTTTCAAGTTGCGCTGACAAATCAGACAATGGATCAGCTCCAAGTGAATCTGCTACATTTTCCAAAATTTGCAGTGATTTTCTATTTCTGTATGCATTTCGTTTGATATATTTCCTTTTAAGAGGCGACATTTGGTTTGGTAGATGAGGAATAATATGATCATTTATATTTTCAATGAGTTCGTTGCTTTCGATGTTTGTATTACGGCTGGTACAAGTTTGAAGTTCATTCAATTCTTCGCTAATTTCATCGCTGGGCGTTGTTGATAAATAATTTGAGACTTTATTCTGCTCCACGTTGGATTCATTACGACTGCGCGCTTTTCTCAGTGTATTCCGGCAAGTTTTGCAAATACGGCTACAATGAATGCTGGCGACAGCTGGAAAATATTCAATTATATTTGCAGCCTCGCTTTAACTTATTTTACGAAGCGAAGCGCAACACTTATTAGATATTTTTATGCATCTGTACTTATTGTTTGAATTCATATTCACTCAAATTTTTAAAATAAACGCGTAAAAATTGTAATCGCTTGTACTTTTCGCGTTCGTTGGCACTTGTTGAATGACAAAAATCGATAAGGAACACCTATTTATATATATATACGTATTTTTCAATATTTTACTGGCAGGTACTTATGAATGGGTGCATATTTTTTAAGGGTGGCTACCCAGGTGAAAATGTTCATATATGAACCCATATATAACCACATATATGGGTTCATATATTATTCCATATATGATTGGATCCATAATTTGAAGATATATGGTCGTATATGGTCATATATGGACATATATGAAATTATATGGTCACATATGCGTACTTTACCTACATGGCAGTATATTAAAAAAAACTTTTTTTCTTTTATTTTCCAATAAAAATATAAAATATTTCAGTTCAAAACATAACAAATATTTCAGTTCAAAACAAAACTAATTACTAAATCTAATTATGTTCAGTTAAGGATTCAAACTGTATCTTAATTCGGTAGAACAAAGGTTTAAATTTCCCTCATGGCAATATCTGATAAAAATTTAAAAATATTACCCCATATATGGAATAATATATGTACTCATATATGAACATATATGGCGAATATGAACCAATATACGAACCAACATATGCAATATATTACCATATATTGCCATATATGGATTCATGTATTACCATATATGAACTTCATCTTTAAATGTATTGGCCCATATATGCTTCCATACATGGCATATATGTTCATATATGCTCATGTATGAAAACATATACGATCATATATGAAGCCATATATGATGATATATGAACATATATGAACATTTTCACCTGGGTATATACCTGATTCAGCCACCCGTTTTGAAACGTTCCAAAACATGAGCACTCATAAATGTGGATTCAATTTCTGTAAAAAAAATTATGCAGGTAGCCAACGGAAAAAACCCAAATAATTAAAAAACTGCACTTTCCTGTTTTCCTTTTAATTGTCCACGAACATTTATGACCGTTTTTTAGTTTGTTACCGCAATCATAAAAATCAAGTAACCTTTTGTTTATTACTTTTTTTTTTTAATTCTGAGAATCATAAAAAAAGTCATCAATGTTTTTTTAAAGAATTTTTCAGACAAAAATAATAATAATAATTTTACGACATATTAATTAATTTTCCTGGGACAATGTTTATTTATTTTACCTGTAAATATAAAACATAAGGGCAGTTACTAGAAGTGACACTACTTAATAAATTATATAAAAAAACTAAAAAAGAACCCATTTTTATTTCCCATTTTTATTTTTTGATATGGTATAGGTGAAGGATAAACCTTTCTAAAAAAATAATACACTGTAAAAAAACCCTTGATCTTTTTGGATTTTTCGTTAGTTAAAATTTTCTTTTTGTTATAAATTTTTTACAGTGTAATTTTTTTTAACGTGTCATAAAGCCTGTTAAAATATCTTTTTAATAATACCAAGATCATGTAAATCGGTTCAGCCGATTCTGAGTTATTGTAGTTTAAATGGAGCTCTTTTCGACTATTTTCGCGTTTTTTCGAAAACTTTCCCACTGTGAAACGCCCAAAAAATCGCAAAACAATAATTTCTAAAAACGAGAGTTTGTTTGTATTGATCAAATTTAGCTATAAACAAAATTTCATCGATATCTGAGGTGGTCGGGTTCAAAATTTCAGTTTTATCTCGATTTTTAAATGAAATTCATCATTTGATCTATCTGTTTTATCAGTTTTGAGATCATAATTTCAATGTTACTAACTAATAGTAAAAAAATTAGTGTTTATTATTCGTAAGTAACATTGAAATTATGATCTCGAGCCTGATAAAATTAAAAATATATAAATATAATTACTTTATTTCTTACAATAAAGTATTATTTTAATTTATAGTGTGCGATTTATATAATCTTATTGAAACATATAACTTAACCCTTTCGACACGGATGGTACATATGCGTACCACTTAAAGTTTAAACGTCTCTTAAAGTTTTGAATTAAATGTTGCTGTGTTCTGAAATATACCACATCATCTTCAAATTTCTGTGAATTTTTTTATACACAATTTTCTTTCCATCCTAAATTTTTCCTAAATTTTTTTTCGCAACAAGTTGAAGAGGGGTGAAGCAGAAAATGTGCAAAATGACAAGACACCAAATCAGTTTTGGTACTAAGCAATTGTCACGACGCAACATTAACAACTGTTACAAAAACGTTTAAAACAGGCCAAAAGATTGAAGTCCCATGTCCGAACTAAATTATATTTTATAGCGAGATCATGGGAAGCATTGACTTGGCTGATCAAATGTCTGGCCTTTAAGAATATGATCGAGAATCGAATATGTGGTGAAAGAAAACTTTTTATCTTTTGAATATGATGACAGCCGTGAATTCTTGGGTCATTTATAATGATCTCAATCGAAAAAGATACCATTCAAGTCGTTTTTAGTTACGTTAGCAGAGACATTGATCCAGGACGACTTAAAAACTACAGCTGTTCGTCGATCAATAAGACCAGACCCAGCACCACAAACTGTCAATCGCAAGCCAATGCATCTTCCTGTTGAAGAACTTCCTGTAAGAAAATCTGCAAGGAATGTCAAGTGGCACTTTGCAAAATGTTCTTTGCACCATATCTTACATAAATACATAAAACAATTTTTTTATAATCTTTCTTTAATTTTCTTTTTCAATACATAAAAAAGCAATAATATGATATAATACTTGCTATACTTTTTTTTGATTTAGTTTGTTTTAACCGACGGTTGGTACTTATTTGTACCACTTAACATCCCGAGTGGTACAATCGTTTACCACCACTCCCCCAGCCCCCCAATTATTGTTTTTCAGATTTTCATTCGCCGATACCTTACTTATTACTTAAATAACCTACTGCCACCAAAAATTTTGTCACAGCATTGCTATTCGAATGCCGGGTCGAAAGGGTTAAGCCATCTATTGTAACCCAAAATTACTTGTATTTTAAAATAAAATAAACCGTTGAACTAATTTCATTATTTTTTTTTTCTTTGTAATTTTGTAAAGATAAATAGAATAACCTATATTTTACTTAAAATATAATTCTTTTAAATTAAAAAAAGTTGTTTTTGTAATAAAAAAAATCGTTTTTCCCATAAAAACATAAATTTTTTCCATAAAAATACTATTTTTGTAATAGTAACATACTAAGAGTAATAAAATGTACTTCGTAATATCATAAGCAATATGTTTTATAAAGAAGCCAACATGAAAAGTTAATTTTTTAGCCTTAAAAAAAGTAAGAACACCATTTTTCTGTGACAATCTACTAGAAATAGCAAAATTTGTATGACAGCGCCATCTAGCGTTAGTTTTAGGTAAAAATAAATATCAAAAATGGATTCCTCGACAGTAAGATACCACAACTTTACAGGATAATAAAAATAAATAAGGATTATTTTATCAAATTTTTTATGGTTTTCCAAAATCACCAACTTCAAATGCGTGTAAAAAAAATTTGCATTAAACTAAAAAACCCCTTGAGGGGTTTGTTATGGAAAATATCAACTTTCATTTGCCTTTGGCTTCATCCCATTCCGATCAAAAAGTTCTATTTTGTATGACTGTGTAATTAAAGTCAACGACTGACCTACTTTCAGTTCAAATACTTAATGCCAATGAACGATACATTTTAGGTAGGAAAATTAAATACCGTTGTTGGATCGCCTTACATATGAGTTTTATTTCTGTCTAGTCATTTACCCTCAAATTCGCTTAGTTTTACGAATAACCATAATTACAATTATAAGCATATAATACAAGTTAATAATAAATAAAAAGACAGGCCACTGCGCTAATCATTTTAAATTAAAAGTTTGGCCATAAACGCCGAACACAACAGTACTTGTTCTTTAATTTTAAATTTATTAAAAGATGAGAAAAATTAAATATAATTATTACGATCGGAACTCATCACATCTAATATATTTTTGTGTGTACTTTACGAATATGAAATCAAAATTAAATTCGGAGTCGCGAATTTTGCGAAAATTTCATACAAAAAATGTATGAAAATGATCAAGAAATTTGCTTATATTTGCCTCTGCGCAAAATTCTTCTTTGACTGATTACATTATTTATCCATGGAGTGTCTTCTTATGTGAGACAGGATTTTTGTTAACAATTTAATTTTAATACGCTAAATCATAGCGAGAAACTAAAAAAGGCAAATTTTACGTTCAGTTACAAGGATAGATATTATCCTTTCAAAAATTAAAAACAATGTCATGTCTAATGAAAGCCCGTGGTAGGTAGATTGCAAAAGTACAACAATTTATATATATCGATGACGTTTTTAGATTTTTAGGAAAATACCATAAAAAATCGAAATTTGTTGAGTTTTCAAAAACTGCAAATATTTTAAAAACCACAAATTGTGTTTTTTAATTTGGTTACTAATAGGTAATTTTCATTAAAAATTGAGATCAGATTTGAGAAATTTACTCATACTAGGCGCTAGCAACTTAAATTTTTACTTACATCTTTTAAGAAAATTTTGATATTTTGTTGACTGTTTTAATTTTATGTATAAATTTTAAAAAGTCGCGAACTACTTAAAAGTTGTTGAATTTTTTTTTAACTTTGATTTTGTATTTTTGTTAAATTACAGCGAACAGTCTGCAAAATAATTCAATTTTGTATTAATTACTTTAACGACAAAGTACTAATTCTTAAAAGTTAACTTTTTAACAGGTCAATTGAAAAGTCCCCGGCCTACCATACTAAAAAACATTGGCGCATAATCATAGTTAAAATAAAGTATACTTTAAGAGTTCTAAAGTCGACTTTTCTTAAAAGTATACTTTAGGCATACTATAGACAAGTAAAAGTATACTTTAATCGTTAAAGTCTGCTTTAAAATTAAAACTACCTGAAGTTGACTTTATCCAATTTAACAACACATAAAAAAAATTTGAATTGCATATTATTCAAAGGAAATTATATCAATAAATAAGATATTTTGCATAACATTTATTAAGTTAATAAATTTTTATCAATAAAAATACACTTTTCAATCCTTTTTTTTTATAAATATAAAATCAGCTGATCAATATTGCCACCTGCTTCTTTTTTAGTACAAAATGTATGGGGGCTTTGGTACATTTGATGTGATACCCATTTAAAGCCGGTTCAACTTAAAACTGGCTTTAATTCTGACTATAATAGCACAATAGATAATAACAAGTTTTTAATTTAAAGTCGTTTTTAAAAAAAGCCGACTTTAGAGCGGGACTATGATTACGGGCCATTTTTTTTTTTTTTTTTTGAAAAATTCGTTATTTTTATTCAACATAGTTCCCTTCAAGGGTGATACACCGATTATAGCGGCTCTCCAACTTTTCGATACCATTTTTATAGTACGATTTGTCCTTGCTTCAAAATAGGCCTCAGTTTCGGCGATCTCCTCTTCATTCGACGAAAATTTCTTCCCAGCGAGCATTCTTTTGAGATCTGAGAACAGGAATTAGTCGCTGGGGGCCATATCTGGAGAATACGTTGGATGCGAAAACAATTCGAAGCCCAATTCATGGATTTACGCCTTCGTTTTCACTGACTTGTTTTTGGTCAAAAGTAAGCTCGCGCGGCACCCACTTTGCACAGAGCTTTCTCATAGCCAAATATTCGTGAATGATATGATGTACACGTTTAGTTGATATCTTTAGAGTACCTGCTATTTAATTCAATTTCAATTTACGGTCATTCGAAATCATTTTGTGGATTTTTTTGATGTTTTCGTCCGTAACAACCTCTTTTGGGCATCCACTGCGTTCACCGTCTTCGGTACTCATTTCACCACGTCTAAACTTAGCATACCAATCCTTGATGGTTGATTTTCCTGAGGCAGTGTCCGGAAACTCGTAATCAAGCCAAGTTTTTGCTTCAACTGTATTTTTTCCCTTCAAAAAGCAATATATTATCAACACGCGAAATTCCTTTTTATAAATTTTTTTCACAATAACAAAAGTTGCTTCACTCAAAATGCTATAATTCACAAACTAATGATCCGACAGCTGTCAAATTTATACACGTTTCTTTTGAAGGTTAGGGCTAACTAAAAATCATATCGATTTAAGTCTAGTAGGGCAATCTATGTGTCAGGCCGGGGACTTCTCAATTGACCTGTTATGCTACCTCAAAATATAAACTTTTTTTTAGACATTACTGAATAGAGGCAACATCGCGGAGATGTTTTTTTGTACCACTAACCTATCTAAAAAACCTTAATTTGCTTTGTTTTTATAAATATACAGAGAATGAAAGCTCGTTTTGAACTAGAAATATTAACAAACAAAAAACCTTCAGGTATACAATATAATAATAAGAAAACAAAATACTAAATTCTTAAAATTATTGTACAGGTTTTGCACTGCGCTATTGAACAGTGCTCACTTTCTGGTTTAGGTTTTAAAAGGGCTCGCATTTGTGAGGCTAATAGAGGCGGACATTTAACTGATATTGTATTCCATACGTAATTGCCGACATTAAATAAAACATTTATTAATATAAGATCTATTCTCTTTCATTTAATCAAAAATTATAAACAAACAAAGTAGTATATCTTTCCGGCGGACACCCTGTACATTGGAGAAGGAACCCATGAGCCAAATTTCAACTTACCAGCTCCAGCGGTTTTGGCAGGTCGTCAAGGCGAAGAATTTTCCGCTTTTTTTCCCATACGCGTTGGATTTTCCAAAAGTCAGCTCTTATATACACTGGCATACCAAATTTCAACTTTCTGGTATCAGCTGTTTGGGCAGGCCGTTAAGGGGGAGATTTCCCCTCCCCGTTGGAATTTACAAAAATCCCACCTGGGTGGATGTCTGCATCTAAAGCGGAACCAATATACCAAATTTCAACTTCTTAAGTCTAGCGGTTTTGGCAGACCATCAAGGGGGGAGAATTTAACCCTTTTATGCTCCTCCCCGTTGGATTTTTCAAAAATCACGACTTAACTGTTATCTATACTGTAGAAGTAGCCTGCATACCAAATTTTAACTTCTTAGGTTCAACGGTTTGGGCAGGCCGTAAAGGAGAAGATTTTCGCCCTTTAAATTCCCTTTTTAACAACGTTATAAAATGTACCTTATCGAGGAGTTAGCACATACTCCTAGGAAGGTATATTTCAAATTTCAGGTTTCTACCTAAATGGGTTTGGGCAGGCCGAGAAAGGGGAGCTTCCTACCTCCTGCGGTTTGGACTGGGCGATGTTGAATGAGTGAGTGAGTGAGTGAGTCAGTAACGTTAAATGCTACACAATTCTATAAAAAAATTGAATAAGACAAATAAACCAAAAAGAAAATACAAACTTACGATATTTAAATTTAGGCGCCAGAAATTCGGTGAAATACTGTTATCTATGCTTATACATTGAAAATACATTATTTTATATTTTAATTTCATATTTAGAAATTTTGCGAAATATTGTTACATACACCTAAAATAGTTCTATGTATAGGAAAAGCAAGAACAAAACAAGGACGGTACCCCTTGTTTACTTCTTTCTT
The DNA here is from genome assembly GCA_949748255.1 of Eustalomyia histrio. Taxonomy (NCBI): domain Eukaryota; kingdom Metazoa; phylum Arthropoda; class Insecta; order Diptera; family Anthomyiidae; genus Eustalomyia; species Eustalomyia histrio. The sequence continues at coordinate 103,296,415 of OX456526.1, forward strand.
TTCATTATAAAAAGGAGGTGTAGTGCATCTCTGTAAGTAGTATTACTAAACATAGCTTTTATTTACTACTTCAATTATCTCCTCTAAAGGATGTAAATTGTGCTTATGATATGAAATAAAATATACAACCAGTCAGTCAGGATTAGACAAACAAAGAGTGTGTATTATGTAATAAGTTTTAACCTTTTATAGTACCATTTAAAATGTACAATGGTACACCAATGACTAATTTGGTACAATTTACAAATTTTCTAAAATAACACAAAAGCCTGTTAGTACAATATTGATATTTTAATTTTACATCCCTGGTTTACATAAAATAAAAGTTTTCGAATATTTGAAAAAAATTTGTAAAAAATTGTGTTTTTGCACAAAAAAGAAAACACTGTGAAGAAATGAACCAAATTTGAAGCAGAATATTAACGATTTCTTAGACTTTAAAGTGTAACTTTGTTGGAATGTTTTGTATACACTAGGTTTAAAAATGGAACAAGTTAGTTCAAACTTGGAATATATAATAAGGATTACAAAGATGTAAAATAACTTAATTTCAGGCGCAATGGTCCAATGCAAGCTTATATCGTCAGCTTATTATTGGTTTAGCTCATATGCCAAAAAGTCCGTAGTGAGAAAAACGATAAAGAAAGTTTGGTTTGATTTTTCTTAAAATTAACATGATAGATATTTTTTTTACTTTAACTACGTATTCTGGCACATATTGTAAACATTATTGTAAATTTCATACCTTTATAAACAATAAATCAAAAGTTATTAAAAGTTTTCTTAAAAAAGAATTTTTTGTTTTGTGGTGCATATCAAATTTTTTTTAAAAATCGACTTTTTTTGGTGCATATCCACAATAATATGTTTTATTTGACTTTATTCTATATAGATTAAAGTGAGAATCACCATTAAAATGAAAAAATAGACCTAGATTTATAAAATTTGGCGTTTAGGAATCTTATTTCTAAATAATAAATGCAAATTTTTATTTTTTTCAGATTTATTAGTAATATAACAAAAAAATAAACAGTTCTACTGTTATAATAAAAAAATACATAAAAAATAAACAGTTCAACTGTTATGATAAAATAATACATTTTATAAATATATGTCTTTAAATATTACAGTTTAATAAGAGTCTTTTAAATTAATTTTTTATACTATTAAAAAAATAGTTATTTAAATTAACCCAACATTTTTTTTGGTTTTAAATTAAATCTTAAGTAAATTTCGAAAATACATTTTATGGTTGTTTGGCAGAAATATTAGTAAGTCTTTGATATCTTTTTTCTTCTCATTTGGGATAGTTGACTGTGACAAAGTATTAAGGTTTTGGGACAAAAAATTTTGCGGAGTTTGGAAACATTTTCTTGAACCTGATTTTATTGTTGTAATTGTTCGAAATTCGTTATCTCTTTCAGAGTTTTTAAATTCAATATGAAATTCCTCTGATTTTTTGTACACCAGTACTTTTATTTTACAAAATGGAACTTTTCTAAAGTCCAATTTATTTGCTAACACTGAATAGGCGTGAAAATTATTTGGAAGCATTTCCAAAATTTTTAATTGCGTTTTTTTTGTCGGCATACTTTTAAGCAATTGTATGAGATGAAATGGGCTATGGATCTCAATATTTTTAAGTATCTATCAATTACACCATGGACGCAGTCAACTTCTTGAATTAATGAATGTCCTGGCTCCGAAAACTTTTGTATTATCATATTAATATCTTTTTTTTTAAGAAATATTTTTAAAGCTGCTGAATTTATTTTATTTTTATTTTGCGGAACGCAGGAATCACTCCATAACTTCAAAGTTTTAATGCCAGGATATTCTTTAACAAGTTCATTTAAAATTTTAATTAATGCACTGGCAATGTCGTTACCTCTGCGGCCACTATGAGTTTCCGTCCATAAAGCACAATATGTCAAGAGTTTTAGAGTTGGGATTATAACAGTTGCAGTAAGGTTATACATATTTAATTTTCTTTTATAGTAAAAGGTAGACGCGTTTCCCTTTGGTAGGCTAAATACACTTTGTAAATCATAGCTAATAATAGCCTTGGTATTGCCTAAGTTTTTTCTATCATTATCACGATAAGCTTTTAATGCATTGTTGTGGCAATGCTGCAAAACAATAATGAAGTTAATTTTTTAAGTTTTTACATGCAAAATTGGGTGCAAATGCCAAACGGTGGCGTACGCAGCAAAACAATGTTTATTTAACGTCAAAATTGTGGATATAAAGCAAAGTCGACGCTGGATATCTGAGAAATGAATCAAGATATCGCGAAATGGGTTTCGGAATTGGAAAGAGGATAATTATATTATATATTATCCATTCCTAACTCAATTTTTACAAAAATGGTGGATGCACCATACCAATACTAAGCTGACGATATATCTAGTTTCGTCTGGTTATTACATAAACTAATATTAAATTTTTTAAGCTAAAGATCTTTTTCTTTTATTTTTTTATATAAAATTTCTTATTTTATTTTCGATATTTCGCTAACAATTTGTTAGCATCTTCAGGAAAACAAAATTTTTATAATTATAAAAAAGTTGACAAACAAAAAAAATATTTAACATTTAAATATAAAAAAAAAATATTTAACATTTAAATATAAATTAAATTTAAAAAAAAAATTAAATTAACATTTAAACAAATAGATGTGGTAATTTTATAAACAACATTTTCCTACTAAAACTCGTAAAATATATTTTTATATTGGTTTAATACTTTAGTTTATGAAATTGAACATAATAAATGTTGTTTATAAAATAAAATAACATTATGAAATTAAATTATTATAGTTATTAAAAACATCTATACATTTAAGTTTCCTAATTTTTTACTAATTAAATATCTATAATTCTGAGCTAAATTTTCTGTGTCAGCTTTAAAGTTCATTCTCTGTGTCAAAGGTGTATTAATGATTTCTAACATTTCTAACATATAACGTTTTTTATAATTATTTTCTGTTCTTAATATTGAAACATTTTCAAAGTTAGGATGATGATTTAATATAGAACAATGAGATGACAATGCGGTTTTTTTCGAATTAATATTTCTATGTTTTTGGTCTGATTTATGTCCTGAAATCCTGGTCTTTAATTTATTCTTTGTCGTTCCTATATATACCTTATCACAATTTTCCTGATCATTACCCTGACAAGGTATCTTGTAAACTAAATTTGACATATCCCACTTATCAATTCTATCTTTAGTTTTACTAAATAATTTCCCTAATGTATTTAAATTACGATAAGCTATTCCATATTTCCCTTTATCAAAGATGTTAGATCTCGCCAATCTCTCTGATAATCCAGGGACATATGTCAAAGATTTAAAAATTCGTGGTTCAGTTATGTATGTTCTATTTTGTGTCATCCTATTTCTATATTGACCTATTAATCTATAAGATAACTCAGTTGGAAAACAATTATCCCGTAATATATTTCTGATCTTTATAATGTTTCCTCTATGAAATTCTACATCACTTATTCTCAATACTCTCTCTATAAAATTCTTAGCTGTGTTCATGATAATGTTCCTACTATGTTTAGAGTAATAATTAATTATTCTCCCTGATGCAGTTGGTTTCTGATACCAAATCCATTATTAATCTGTTGCCTCTCTTAATTATCAATGTATCCAAATATGGGAGTATCGAATTACATTCTCTCTCCATTGTAAATTTAATGTTTTGATCAAAACTATTTAATGTTGTAAGCATGTTGTTAACTGCTAATTCTGGAATAATACAAAATAAGTCATCTACATACTTCGTCATTATCCTTGGTTTTACACTTAATTTCTCTATAGACTCATCTAGCAATTTCTCCATAATTATATCTGCAATGATTGGAGAAGCTGGAGATCCCATTGGAAGTCCCATATTTTGTATATATATATTCTCGTTGTACTGAAAATATCTATTGTCCTCTATACAAAATTTGAAAATACGTAAAAATAAAAATTTTTCCATCTCTGTATGTTGCATTATTACGTCCCACTTTTCTTCTATAGTACTCATTGCTAAATTAACTGGTATACTAGGGAATAGTGAAACAACATCAAATGAAACTAAAATCTCATCATTTTCTATATGTTGTCCTCTAATTCTATCTTTAAATTGTAAAGAATTCTTAATATTGTATCTAGAAAATTTCGTTATCTCTTTAAGAATATTTACAATATATTTACATAATTCGTAAGAGGGTGAATTAATAAAGAAACAAATAGGTCTTAATGGAAAATCCTCCTTGTGAATCTCCGGTAGTCCATATAACCTAGGTGCGATAGCAATGTTAGTTTTTAATCTATTTTTCTCATTACTCATCAAAATTCTTTTCTTAAACAATTCTTCAACCAAACTGTTATTTATACTTTGTTATCTACCTGTAGGATTCTTACTTACTAATTTATACTTTGTACTATCACTTAAAATATTATTAATTCACAAATCATAATCTTGTTTATACATAGCCACAGTAGTGTTACCTTTATCTGCTCTCAAAATAAGAATATCCCTGTTCTTCTTTAAAAAATTTTTCTGTTTCCTTTATTATATCTAGCATAAATTTATCCCTGCTTGTTAGTGTCATCTTATTTAAATGGTTATCAATAATTGTCGTCAGTCTATTCCTAGCTACTTCCTGTTTTTACTTACTTTCTAATGTTCGTATAAAATCCTCACCTTCAGATATTATCCCAAAAATGGGAAATTGTTCCCTTTTAATTGGTAAAGCGTATTTATGTCCGAGTGAAAGAACCCATTGTACGTCCTTTGGAAAATCTTTCGTTTTATTAATAAACCACTTATTTTCAAATGTAATTCCTAATTCCTTTACCTGTTGATCCCTAAGTGTCTTAAATTTCTTAATATGTCTTGCCTTTACCTTCTCATTAAATAACATCGACAAACGTTCTTCGCATATTAAAAGTTCAGTCATCTCTTCCGAATTAAGATACCTCTCCAAATTTCTTAAAATCACTTCTCTTTCCCTTTGAAAATGCTTTAACAATTCATGTTTCTCTTTAATGATTAATTTCAAAATTTTCATGTGAAGATCCTGTTTATACTTAAAAATTGTTTGTTGAATTCCCTTTAGTTGATCCTGGTTGAAAATATTGGAGATATTCTTTGTTGAATTTACTATGAACTTCGGGAAAATTCCTGAATTTCTGCATTTTATTAAAAATGTTAAACTTGATTTAGCATTCACAATTTTATTCCTTACTGATTTCATCTGGTTGATAAGATTCCTAACATCTTGATTTTTCTTTAAATTATTGTAGCCAATTCTTGATTGTTGTTGAAACGTGCTCATTTTATTTCTTCAGGAAGATGCTAACAAATTGTTAGCGAAATATCGAAAATAAAATAAGAAATTTTATATAAAAAAATAAAAGAAAAAGATCTTTAGCTTAATTTCATAATGTTATTTTATTTTAAAAACAACATTTATTATGTTCAATTTCATAAACTAAAGTATTAAACCAATATAAAAATATATTTTACGAGCTTTAGTAGGAAAATGTTGTTTATAAAATTACCACTTCTATTTGTTTAAATGTTAATTTAATTTTTTTTAAAAAAATTTAATTTATATTTAAATGTTAAATATTTTTTTTTTATATTTAAATGTTAAATATTTTTTTGTTTGTCAACTTTTTTATAATTATAAAAATTTTGTTTTCCTGAAGATGCTAACAAATTGTTAGCGAAATATCTAAAATAAAATAAGAAATTTTATATAAAAAAATAAAAGAAAAAGATCTTTAGCTTAAAAAATTGAATATTAATATTAAAATAAGATCGAATAAAGTTATATAATTTTTAAACTAAAATTTTTCATCGTGCTAACCTTTTTTAAAAAAGCTAACTTAGAAAAACAGCACCATTGGATTCAGCGCTTGTTGGTTAAAAAAGTTCTCAATTCTAGAACAGTGTAATTATTACTTGAAATAAATGTAGCAAAATATTCGTTTTTAATAGTTTTTTGTTCAGGCTCTGTCTTATTTTAGAGGCTCTTGCTTGTCTAAAACTTTTGGTTCTGAAGAAATATTTTGCCGGATCGAAATACAAGTATCAAACTAGCTAAAAATAGTTAATTTGCTTTATTTTGTAAATATACGGAGTTTGAAAGCTCTCTGCATACTAGAAATAGTAACAAACAAAAACCTCGAGTTACAGTTAACAAAAAGAAATTAAACTCTTATTTTAACAAATTTTGTACCACATTATTTTTGTAACTCGTTTACCTAGCACAGCCAAACAAAAAGTAAATAAAGGCTTATTTAATTGACTAGTTTTTGGTTTTTTTATTTCAAACTCGAAAAGTTACCCGTTAGGGAATTGTTAACATAAACTCAAAAATACTACAATTATTCAGGGAAAAAAAATTGAACACTGAAAATTTTTAAAAATAACAACCAAACAAAGATTGATTGTTTTTAACGTTACACTTAATCACGTTTAATTTTTTTATATCTATTTGAGTTCAATAAATATATTTTTGCATTTATTTTATGTGAAAATTTCCATTGGTGTGAATCTAGGCCGTTTTTAAAAATTTTTTTAACAATTTGTGTTTCAAACTGGAATTGTTTACTCTAAACAATTTGGTATTTTTCTACCTGGGTTCGCATTCATATGTTTTAAATAATTAAATATAATAGTTTTAGTTAAATGGAACCAAAATTGTAATCTATTTAATTAGGGATTTTAGAGGTCGTTAGATACTTTTGATCCTTTATATCACATTTGTAGGATGATTATGAAAATTTGATTATGAAAATTTGTTTTCAGATGTCTAATTAATAATTCCGTCAAAAACAAGTAAAAAAAGGCTAAATTCGGCTGTGCCGAATCTTTGAATACCCTCCACCAAAGGGGATGAAGATGATATACGTATATACTAAATTTTGCATGAACTGTAATATGAATATGTTTTGTCAATTTATGTAACGAACTTTTGTTATTTAGTTTTAGCAATGTTATTTACAGAGGTCTGCTCTGTTAGCGACTTTAACGTTGTTCATTTTTACGTTAACTTAGTTATCATAGTATGTAAGACAATAAATGTAATCGAACAATAGAAGACTTAATAACATTTTTACTTACTTAACAGAAAAAAAAATAGATACAGAAAAATTGTACAAATTTGTATGGAAAATTTAGAGGTACCTTCATATTTTCACTCATAACTTTTGAACCGCTTAACCGATTTTGCTCATTTTAAATACCAAACTGCTCGGGAGGATGTTCAATAATCTGGGTAAAAATAGGCACCCCCGCTTGCGTCTTCGCGTCGTGATCGTGATTTCAACAGACAGACAGACGGACATCGCTAAATCGACTTAAAACTGCATAAGGATCACGAATATATATACTTTATGGGGTCTTAAACCTATATTTCGACATATTACAAACGGAATGACAAACTGATATACACCCTCACCATATATGGTGGAGGGTATAAAAAATTGATTCCGATTTGTTCGCACCCAATAGTACCCCACACTGCTTTACTTTCATATGACTTTTAAAATTTTTTCATATAACTGCTACCAAATTTGGATGTTATGTATTTTAACAAAACGTAATGACTTAGAACAAAACAAAATCTGATAAATTTATCAGAAAAAATATATAAAAATCTAATAATTTGATCAGATTTTGGTCTAAAAGTCATTACTTTTTGTTAAAATACATATATTCCAAATTTAGTAGCAGTTATATGAAAGTAAAACAGTGCGGGGTACTATTGTGTCCAAACGACTCAGAATCTTATTTATTATGGGATTTTTGATTAGACACCTGAAAACACATTTTAAGATAAAACTTTTCAAATTAATCCAACAAATATGATATACAGGATCTAACTACTTCTAAAATTCCTAATCAAATGGTTTACAATTTTTGATCTATTTTACAAGAAGTACATATTATATTTAATCATTAATAACTTGCATTATAGCATAAATATACAAATTAAACCTTGTTTGCAGTAAACAATTTTTAAAAATGGTGTAAAAAGGGTTATATTCAAACCTACCGAAATTTTCACATAAAATTAATACAAAAAATATTTATTAAGCTTAAAATAGTTATAAAACCGTAAAACGTGATTAATTCTAACGTTAAAAACCATTAATTAAATTGGTTGTCTTTGTTTGGTTTTTATTTTTGAAATTATCCAGTGGTTAAGTTTTTTTTCCTGAATAATTGTAGTATTTTTGAGGTTATGTTAACAATTTTACACAACAATATTACACCAATAACAATCAGTGAATTAAAATCAGTTTTACTAAAATATCTAAGTTCAAAAAAGTCACCTGGATATGACTTGATACCTGGAAAAATAATAAAAAAAACTGACACAGAAAGCTACGAGTATTAAGAAACTTCTGTTTTTAATAAATACCTGCTTCCTTCTCAATTACGTTCCTCTGCAATGGAAAGTTGCTAAAATTATAATGATAAATAAACCCGGAAAACAATTAAACCTAATTACATCATACAGACCTATATCTTTGCTAAATATTTAAAAAACTTTTATTAATGAGAATGTAACCAATTATTGATGAAAGAAATCTTATTCCTGAACACGTTTTTTTTTTTTTTTTTTTTTTTTACGTTAGACTAACACTCAGGGGATGTCCCCTACTAATGCAGTGCATTGTGTTAGAATTAGGAAAATATGTTACGAGAGGGAGGAAAGAGGGAGTAGTGTTTGTGGATATTTGCCTTGAACTTCTCTATATTGTAAGTGACAGGGAAGACCTCCGCGGGGAGCTCTGGTAGATGAGCGAGTATATCGAACATAAACCCGGGCACTGGGAATCAGTTCCCTTATGTCGACAGAGCACTTCCCATGGTAATATCGATAAAACAGTGACGCACAACCCACATTCCGACGATGCTCCAATGAATCAATAGAGTTCAATATCCTAATGTCATTGATGAGCGCCGACGCCCTCCTTTGCACACGGTCCAAAAGCTCCAAAATAGACTTTGAAGCTCCTGCCCATATATGGGAGTTGTATTCAATTTTCGGTCGGATATAGGTGGTATAAATAGTAAGGAGATCGGATGGAGTGAAGTATTTCTTACACCGTTTGAGGAAACCAAGACACTTGAATGCTTCTTTCGACACTTCGAATACATGCTTATTCCAACGGACATCACACTGAATCTTCATGCCCAGAACATCAAGAGTATCCGATTCCTTGATATCAACACCACCCATATTTGTTGGTGACATTGTTGATCTCACAGCCCTATGGGACAACATACAACATTGAGTTTTACTTGCATTGAAGTCGACCCTATTCGTAAGACCCCACTCGGAGACCGTCGAGAGGTCACGATTGAGTGTGTCATTCATTAGCTGCCTTCTGTACTCAACCTCCAGAAGGCTCGGTCTACAGCTAAATGAAAATGAATGACAAATGTTGCTGTCATCAGCGAAAGAGTAGATAGGGTTGGAAGTTTGATCAAGAATATCATTGATAAAGATAAGGAAAAGAGAGGGAGAAAGAACAGAACCTTGTGGTACCCCTGAATTAAGCTGAAACTCGTTGGATGAGATCCCATCTATAACAACACGAATAGTGCGATCTCTGAGAAAGCTCGAAATAAAACGAGAGAAGTCATTACCGACACCAAATGCAATAAGCTTTGTCAACAGTGCGCCATGCCATACACGGTCGAACGCTTTGGAAATTTCCAGTGCAACCACTTTACTTTCGCCAAATTGGTGAATGGATCGACTCCAACGCTCCAAAAGGAGAGCTTACAGGTCCCCTGTCGAACGGCCACTACGAAAGCCATATTGTCTATCACTCAGAAGCGAGTTGGACTCTAGATAATTAACGAGATGATAATTGATCATGCTTTCCATCACCTTCGAGAGCGCTGAGCATATTGCGATAGGGCGGTAATTTTCAGGGTTAGTAGCCGCACCCTTTTTAGGGATTGGTTGAAAATTGGCAACCTTCCAGCAGGAGGGAAAGACTCCCGCACGGTAGGAAGAGCTAAAAAGGTTGGCCAATGGACGAGCTAGCTTCGAAGAGCACTGTTTCAGCACCAGTGCTGGTATACCATCCGGCCCCGGGGACTTATTTACATTGAGATCCGCAAGAACCCTTTTAACTGCACGAATTCGGAAGAATATCTTAGGCATAGTACACGATACTCTTGGGAGTTCCGGCAGTGGTTGATTGCTATCCGGCAAGAATGAGTTTCTTGCAAACATTTCCGCTAAAAGGTTAGCCTTATCAACCGGGTCAGTGAATATTTGATCGCCCACTAAAAGAGTTGGGATAGCCGAACTACCATTGTCCCTTACTCTTTTAACGAAAGACCAAAAGCTCTTACTACCCTTAGGAGTAGAAAGAACTTTAGCACGAATGCGCTGTTCGTAAAGAAACTTTTCACGCTTAAGTACTTTTGAACACTCATTTCTCGCCTGCTTACGTAGTAGTTCAGAATTAGCGTTCCTGGCGGCACGCCAAATTCTAAACACTTCCTCTCTAGATCTGACTGCATTCTTGCAAGTCTGGTTAAACCAACATTTAATCTTTGTTTTAGCCGAAATACTTTTAATTGGGATATAGGATTTCATTCCAATCAATATTACATTTTCTACCATTTTCGCAGCAGCATTAAAATCGTCGTTGAGAAAACATAGTTTCCAATTGAAATGCTGGAAAAAATCGTTGAGCTCTGCCCAACGTGCTTTTTCGTAAATAAAAACCGAACGTTTCTTAGCCGATGGTGAAACGTTACGAAGTTCGGAGAACGAAAAAGATGCGGAAATGGTACAATGATCCGAATTACCGAGAGGTGCAAATGATCTCACCTCATACTTAATAGGGTGTGAAGTGAGGAAAAGATCTAGAGTGTTTGCGTGTTCACCTGCAACGCTCGGAATGTGCGTTGGTTCATTCACTAGTTGCGTCAGTTGGTTGTGCGCGGCGAATAGTTCAACATAAAGGCCCTCGGGAGTTGTGTGGTTCGAATGGTGAAGCCAGGTAGAATTGTGGATATTAAAATCACCAGCAACGACAATTTCACTATCCGGGCAACTCTCCAGAATTCTTGAAATTGAATCGGAAAGGGCGTCGAAGCCATTAAGGGTAGCCCCCTTTCCATATTTGGGCTTCTATATATATACCCTAAATGCAGAAGTGTGATCTTGAATTTAACCCAAAGTGAGGTAAATTCCGCATCATTACAGTCCAGGTGCTGCTGGGACTGGTACACAACATTGTCGCGAACGTACACTGCAAGGCTCCGATGGGAAACAAAGAGGGATAGAAGGTGATATCCAGGTATGTAAAAGACCTGCGGATCAGCGTCTTCACACACCTGGGAAAACATCCGGCCGATGAATACGAATGTGAGCATACACAGAGAAAAAATTCGCTCTCAATCCGCGTATGTTGCAGAAGTCTATGCGAAATCTGCCTGTCATAGCAAATTACAGAGTTCAATGCAATATATCAGCAATAGTACAAGAACCGGTACACACTTTGTTGCTGAATTGGTTACTCAGTGATCAGTGCTATGCCTTCATCACTGATTGGCCCAACAACAAAAAGAATACAAGGCGGTTGTACCATGCAAAATAGAGAAAAAAAATTAAAAAAGGGAGAGGAAAGGGAAGGGAAAAAATCTAACAACAATAACACAGGCAAATAGAGACATAAAAGCCCTTTGCTTAGTCATTGCAATTAGAGGAGAAAAAAAAACTGAGAAGTGAAAAAAAAACTGAATGATCCCGAAGTTGCAGCATATATGTATATTGTGCAGTTGTTATGCGTAGCTGTTATGTGTAGTTATATATGTTGTTGTAATTCATGTTATTAATTTATGTGTTTCTATTTTGTTTGTTATAGTTGATGTTTTTTTTTCTTTAGGTTATTGTTTTTAATTTTTTAAGTTATTTGTTAGTCAATATCAAAATTGTTGCGTGTTTTAATTTTAAAGTTATTTGGTTATTTTATTTCATATCAAATTATTATTTTTGCGATTTGTTTATTTTTAAACATAGACCGTTTTACGCGAACATGTAATATTATAATTTTTGAACATTTAAGATTATTTTAATTTGACGAGTTGAAACAAAAGAAAAAACGTGCGAACGGTACGACAGACAAACACTTTTACGTACATTTACAAATGCTCCATGGTATTTTGGCAATAAGGATCTCCACAGGAACCTAAAAATTAACACCATTAGTCAAGAAATAATTCTAGAAGCTCAAAAGTATTTAAAAGTTCTCCAAAACAATTGAAATTTGGATCTCATTTGTATCTATGAAACTCCAACTGTACAACGTTGACTCCGTAGGTTATTACATATGGCAAGGCGAGACAATAATATGAATTTTAATCAATTGTAAAGAAGCAACTGTGCTAAATTTTTTCGCACCATTTATAAAATATACATTGTTTATATTATATTGTATTAAAAGTATATTACTTAATGAGTTTATTTAAATCAGTTGTTATTTTCAATAAAGTTAAAAAAAAAATTTAACAATTCCCTGACTGGTAACTTTACGAGTTGGAAATAAAAAAACGAAATTAGTCAATTAAATAAAATTTTATTTGCTTTTTGTTTGGCTGTGCTAACTTAAGGAGTTACAGAAATAATGTTTAAAATTTTTTAATATAAGTATCCAACTTTTTTTTGTTAACTGTGTATAAAAACTAGAAAACAAAAAACTCTAATAATTATTACTTGAGCCTGAGTACAGACAGAAATGTAGCAAAATATACGATTTTAATATGTTTTTTGTTAAGGCTCTGCCTTCTTTTGGAAGCTATAGTTGTCAAAACTTTGGGTTCTGAATAGGTTTTTTGTTTTTAATAGCTTTTTTGTTCAGACTCTGCCTTCTTTTAGAGGCTCTAGCTTGTCTGAAACTTTGGTTTTTGAAGAGATCTTTTGCTGGATCGAAATACATGTATCAACCTAGCTAAAATCTCTAATTTAATTTGTTTGTGTAAATATACGGAGGTTGAAATCTCGGCGAGAAACTAAAAAAGCCAAATTTTACGTTCAGTTACAAGGATAGATATTATCCTTTCAAAAATTAAAAACAATGTCATGTCTAATGAAAGCCCGTGGTAGGTAGATTGCAAAAGTACAACAATGTATATATATCGAAAACGTTTTTAGATTTTTAGGAAAATACCATAAAAAATCGAAATTTGTTGAGTTTTCAAAAACTGAAAATATTTTAAAAACCTCAAATTTGTTTTTTAATTTGGTTACTAATAGGTAATTTTCATAAAAAATTGAGATCAGATTTAAGAAATTTACTCATATTAGGCTCTAGTAACTTAAATTTTTACTTACATCTTTTCAGAAAATTTTGATATTTTGTTGACTGTTTTAATTTTATGTATAAATTTTAAAAAGTCGCGAACTACTTAAAAGTTGTTGAATTTCTTTTTTAACTTTGATTTTGTATTTTTGTTAAATTACAGCGAATAGTCTACAAAATAATTCAATTTTGTATAAATTACTTTAACGACAAAGTACTTATTCTTAAAAGTTAACTTTTTAACAGGTCAATTGAAAAGTCCCCGACCTACCATACTAAAACACATTGGCGCATAATCATAGTTAAAATAAAGTATACTTTAAGAGTTCTAAAGTCAACTTCTCTTAAAAGTATACTTTAGGCATACTATAGACAAGTAAAAGTATACTTTAATCGTTAAAGTCTGATTTAAAATTAAAACTACCTGAAGTTGACTTTATCCAATTTAACAACACACAACAGCTATTTTCCGCCAAGAAAATTTTTGTGAAAAAAAAATGTTTGAATTGCATATTATTAAAAGGAAATTATATCAGCATAACATTTATTAAGTTAATAAATTTTTATTAATAAAAATACACTTTTCAATCCTTTTTTTATAAAGTTTTTTCCTTTTCACATTTTGCAATTGCAAGTCTTTTATTTACACACTTTTCATTTTTTTCGGCAAATATAAAATCAGCTGATCAATGTTGCCACCTGCTTCTTTTTTAGTACAAAATGTACGGGGGCATTTGGTACATTTGATGTGATACCCATTTAAAGCCGGTTCAACTTAAAACTGGCTTTAATTCTGACCATAATAGCAAAATAGATAATAACAAGTTTTTAATTTAAAGTCGTTTTAAAAAAAGCCGACTTTAGAGCGGGACTATGATTACGGGCAATTTTTTTTTTTTTTGCAAAATTCGTTATTTTTATTCAACATAGTTCCCTTCAAAGGTGATACACCGATTATAGCGACTCTTCCAACTTTTCGAGAACATTTTTATAGTACGATTTGTCCTTGCTTCAAAATAGGCCTCAGTATCGGCGATCACCTCTTGAATCGACGAAAGTTTCTTCCCAGCGAGCATTCTTTTGAGATCTGAGAACAGGAATTAGTTGCTGGGGGCCATATCTGGAGAATACGTTGGATGCGAAAGCAAATGGATTTACGCCTTCGTTTTCACTGACTTGTTTTTGGTCAAAAGTAAACTCGCGCGGCACTTTGCACAGAGCTTTCTAATAGCCAAATATTCGTGAATGATATGATGTACACGTTCAGTTGATATCTTTAGAGTACCTGCTATTTAATTCAATTTAAATTTACGGTCATTCGAAATCATTTTGTGAATTTTTTTTATGTTGTCGTCCGTAACAACCTCTTTTGGGCGTCCACTGCGTTCACCGTCTTCGGTACTCATTTCACCACGTCTAAACTTAGCATACCAATCCTTGATGGTTGATTTTCCTGAGGCAGTGTCCGGAAACTCGTCATCAAGCAAAGTTTGTGCTTCAACTGTATTTTTTCACTTCAAAAAGCAATATTTTATCAACACGCGAAATTCCTTTTTATACATTTTTTTCACAATAACAAAAGTTGCTTCACTCAAAATGCTATAATTCACAAACTAATGATCCGACAGCTGTCAAATTTATACACGTTTCTTTTGAAGGTTAGGGCTAACTAAAAATCATATCGATTTAAGTCTAGTAGCGCAATCTGTGTGCCAGGCCAAGGACTTCTCAATTGACCTGTTATGCTACTTCAAAATATAAACTAATTTTGCTGAAACTTGGAACAGAGAGTTTTTAGACATTACTGAATAGAGGCAACATCGCGGAGATGTTTTTTTCGTACCACTAACCTATCTAAAAAACCTTAATTTGCTTTGTTTTTATAAATATACAGAGGTTGAAAGCTCGTTTTAAACTAGAAATATTGACAAACAAAAAACCTTCAGGTACACAATACAAAAATAAGAAAACAAAATACTAAATTCTTAAAATTATTGTACAGGTTTTGCACTGCACTATTGTACAGTGCTCACTTTCTGGTTTGAGTTTTAAAGTTAAAAAGGTTTTCTATTAAACATAAACTATAAATATAACTGTAAAATAAATAATATCTGTGGACTTTTGACAAAACCTTTTTTCAAAATTTTTTTTCATGATTTTTGTAGTCAATAAAACTTTTGAATATTCATATTCCTATCAGGTCCACTTAGTGTAAATTGTAATGATTGTTTTCTGTACTCGTGGAATTATGCGGACTTTACCCCAAAGGGCATTACCCTGCGGGAAAAAGGGATCGGTTAGGAATTGGGACCTGTGCCGGGATAGGTGAAAACTTAACCGGTTCCGAAAAAAATATCACGAGATAGGTGAAAAGAGCACCAGTTCCTAAAGTACCTATCACGTGACCGGTTTAAAAGTCACGACTTGCCCTTTTATACCAGTCCTGTGACATGTCACAGAGGGCAATTGACCCCCTCCTAGGACAAGCCCATGTTAAAGTGATGGGTCCCATGACCGGTCCCTATCACAATAAACCGGTCATGTGACGTGTCCTGGAACAGGTCCTTTTCCGCAGGGTATCCAACATCCGGTTTTGGGATTGTTTACAAAAAACTCTGTTTTTTTTAATTTTTTTATGTAAATTTTAACGAAACTGTTTTAAAGAAAATTAAATTTAAAATTAAAAGCTATTGTCATAGTGCTTGTTAGGAAAATACTTATACACGAGGTTGATTGCTAAAGAAGATACCCTGCCGGAAAAAAAGGGATCATTTGGGAATTGGGACCTGTTCCGTGATAGGTGAAACTGTACCGGTTCCGAAAATCGTGGTAGATAGTTGAAAAGAGCACCGGTTCCTAAAGTACCTTGCGTTGGTTCTGTGATATGTTCTTTGCGGTTAGTTGTGTGACATGTCCATTTCATATTAAAAAACCGGTCCCATGACCGGTCGCTATCACAATGAACCGGTCACGTAAAGTGTCCTGGGATATGTCCTTTTCCCGCATTAAACTATTTGACTAAAAATTGTTAATAAACTTTGTAATTGTCGCTAGATTTAAAATAAATTTACCCTCCTGAAGAAGTTTGAATAAAGCAAACAAAACGTTGGGCACTAATATGAAGTAAATTGAGTTTATTTCATGGTTGGCGTTCAATACCTTTTCATAATAACGGTAGTTGGCTACCACAGCCACTTTAAGACCGATATAAAAATGTTAAAATGGCGATTCCATTAATGGCGTTTGTCTTTTTGTAAAAACGGGCTTTTTGCGCTATTTCACCGGCTTAATTTTGAAATATCTTAAACTACCTACCGAAACAACTACGCTAAACTACCGAAACAACGATTTATAACGGTATTTTGTAGATATAACCCAATGTATCAGGTAATATTATGAAATAAAGCCCGTGATACTACAGGTTGGTTGAAAAGTTACTGCGCTCGAAATGAAAGAATACTGTTTTTGTTACGAAATATATTTTGTTATTCAATATAATCTCCTAGAAGCTCAATACACTTGTTCCAATGATCTTCCAATAATTTTATATTTTATAATGGTTTTCCGGAAGCTCTGCAGAATAACCGTCTACGGCTGCTAAGGTCTCTTCATTCGATGAAAAATGCTTTCCACGAAGGAATTGTTTGAGATTTCTGAAGAGATAGTAGTCACTGGGAGCCAAATCTGGTGAATACGGTGGATGTTCAAGCAATTCGTACTTTAATTCTTTGAATTTAGCCATCGTCAAAACACTTTTGTGAGCAGGGGCATTGTCTTGATGAAAAATGATTTTTTTTCTTCTTTAAACCAGGTATTTTCTCACGAATTTTTTCATCCAGGTAATCCAAAAGGCTGCAATAATATTCAGAGTTGATTGTTTTACCTTTCTGAAGATAATCAATCAACAAAATTCCTTTTGCATCCCAAAAAACTGATGCCATAACCTTCTTTGCTGATCGTTGTGACTTCACCTGCTTTGGGCTGAACAACCAGCTTCAGTCCACTGCAAACGTTCTTGTTTCAATTCAGGATCATGGTGGTAGATCCAAGTCTCGTCCATAGTTATAAAACGACGCAAGAAGTCGGTTTTATTCGGCTTAAAACGCTCCAAATTACGCTGAGACATTTGTTTTCGATTCATTTCTTGTTGAATTGTTAATGTGTGCGGCACTAACTTTCCAAACAGTTTTCTCATACGTAATTCTTCATGTAAAATATGGAGTACTCGTTCGTCTGAGATGCCTATGGCATTAGCAATTTCACGCTTAGTCAAACTTGGATCTTCACTAACCATATTATGGACCTGCTCAATGATTTCTGCTGTGGTTGCAGTTTTTGGTCGTCCTTCGCGTGGATCGTCTTCAAGGCTGGTACGACCACGCTTAAATTCACCAGCCCGAAATTCAACGGTGCGTTTTGAAGGTGAGGACTCCTTATACACTCCTGACAATTGTTCATAAATTTCCTTTGCTTTTAAACCCTTCAAAACAAAGAATCTAATGACTGTACGATATTGAATTTTTTCGATATTAAAAAAATCAATACACGTCAACTTCAAATGGCTTGTAAACAAATAAAGAATTGACAGAATGACTTGCAACTTTGCATGTGTTCTCAGGACAGTTATACCAACTTGAGAAAAAAAAAAAGTTTGGAGCAACCAACCTGTAGAAGACACATGTCACTATTGGAATCGTAGTTTTTAAATTTTCGTATCCGTACTGATCAGAGCGTGGTAGACAACTACCGTTATAATGAAAAGGTAGTGCTTACCAACCATGGTTTATTTATAGGGTCCGCTAAATAACTTTTTTTTTTTTTTGAAAATGCTATAAAAAAAAACTACTGAATATTTTCTTAAATTTCTTTTGAATTTGAAAGTACAATCCTTCCAATTTTTAAGCACATCGATTGTGTGCAGCTGTATTTCACCAATGGCTTCACGAATATTGTCCTTTAAAGCGTCAATTGTCTCTGGCTTGTCGGCGTAACACTTATCTTTGACGGCACCCCACAAATAATAGTCCAACGGTGTCAAATCGCAGCTGCGAGGTGGCCAAACGACATCAGCTCTGCGGCTGATAATACGATCTTCAAAAACAGGGCGCAAAACATCGAGTGTATCTTCGGCTGTGTGGCACGTAGCGCCGTCCTGTTGAAACCAAATGTTGCCAATATCCTCCTCTTCAATTTATGTGAACAAAAATTCGTTCAACATGGCCCGATAACGATCGCCATTGACTGTAACGGCCACTCCTTGCACTTTTTCGAAGAAAAATGGCCCAATTATGCCTCTGGACCAAAATCCGCCCCAAACAGTGACTCGTTTTGGGTGCATCGGCTTTTCAATGTATGCGTGCGGGTTTTCTGTGCCCCAAATGCGACAATTTTGCTTGTTTACATACCCGCCAAGATCAAAATGAGCTTCATGTCAAAAGATGACATTGAAAAGATGACATTCTGCAACATTACCATGATTTTCAAAGTAATGTCGCAATATTTCCCAGCGATGTTCAAGCGTATACACAGCTATCCTTTATTCACATGCTGACCCATACTTGGCTGCAATATAACTGAACAATTATTTAAGACGTTTGGAGACGTGGTTAAAAAAATTAAGAATACAAGTTAACGAGACAAAAAGAAAACACATTACCTTTTGACTGAGAAGGGGAGATTGTAGCCCTTTTACTCTTAACAATGTAACAATTCCTGAGTCTGACCATGTTGCGTACCTCGGCATACACCTATATAGACGTCTTACGTGGCGCCGACATATTAAAGCCAAGAGGCTTCACATGAATATTAAAGCATTCAACCTACATTGGTTAATTAACCAAAAATCAAAGCTAAGCCTTGACTGTAAATTACTTTTATACAATATGTTACTAAAACCAATCTGAAAATGCAAGTAGAACCAGTGTTGATATGATACAAAGAGCTCAATCAAAAGTTCTTAGGACCATCACTGGAGCGCCATGGTACGTCACAAATGTAAACATCCACAAAGACTTACAAGTGAAACTAGTCAAAGAAGAATTCGAGAAAGTTTGTGAGAGATACAAAGCAAGACTGCAACAACACCAAACCCTCTAGCAAGACAACTGTTAACAACACAATCAGTGACAAGGCTTCGTAGAGCCGACCTACCAACCTGCTAAGCAGTATATACCTTAAATTTTAGTTCTAAGATTTAAATACTTATTGTGAGGCCCTATGGGGCAGATTCAATAAAGAAAAGGAAAGTTATAAAAGAAAAACAAGTAAAAAAGGCTAAAATTCGGCTGTGCCGAATCTTTGAATACCCTCCACCAATGTTCTCTATTGTTTTTGATACAAACAATTTAAAAAACTTTTAAAGTAAAATTATGGAAGTGAAAAAAATTTTTTGAGGTTAAAAACTTTTTTGGATGCGGAAAAGAATTTTTTTACGTGAAAAAAATTTTGAGGTAAAAAAGTTTTTTTAGGTGAAAAAAATTTTTTGTGGTGAAAAATTTTGGGTGGTGAAAAAATTTTTTGAAGTGAAAAATATTTGAGGTGTACAAAATATTATTAATTTCTAAGCGATTGGTGAAAAAATATATTATATACCAGTCGCTACTATGAAATTGTACTAAAATACACCAATTTGTATGGAAAATTTAGAGGTATCTTCACATTTTCACCGCAGGAGCGATTTTGCTCATTTTCAATACCAAACTGCTCGGGAGGATGTACAATAATCTGGGTAAAAATAGGCACCCCCGCTTGCGTCTTCGCGTTGTGATCACCATTTTAACAGACAGACGGACATCGCTAAATCGACTTAAAATTGCATAAGGATCACGAATATATATACTCTATGGGGTCTTAGACCTATATTTCGACATGTTACAAACGGAATGACAAACTGATATATACCCTCACCATATATGGTGGAGAGTATAATAAAACACACCAATATATAAGAGAATGATCATCATTTCTCGCTATATGGAGTGGAGTCATATACCTAAAACACTTATGTTGCTGTATTTTATAAATAGAATACATTTTTTGTTTGTTTTCTTCCCTTATACATTGCTATGTCTGAGCTTGTTGTCTCTAGCACGATATATTAAACTGTTTTTCATTTAATTTGTTTCATTGCCACAGACGAAGGAGAAGGTCATGTTGGTACCGTTTGCGAGATAGGACGTTCGGGATCAATTCATTCACCGGAAAACACAGTTGTTGTCAATTGGGATTCAGGGCATAGAACAAATTATCGTGTTGGCTACCAAAATCAGTACGATTTGATAATAGTGGACAATGCTCAAGTAGGTAAGTTGGGGTTGTTATAGACTTTTTAAAATCCAGTGAGCAGCAAAAGTCATGGTACCCCGGTCAAAATAAAAAATCTCCCCAAATTTCTCAAAAATTACGTAACTAAAAATCTGACACTTTTTATTTTATGTATTCACTTGTATCCAAAAAATATTTCACTTGTATAACTAAATAAAACTATATAAATTGGAGATCAATATAACTCCATATTTAAGCACATCATTAGTCATGATACCCCTAGTCATAAACAGTCCTATATTTGATTTACCATATAAAATTTTATTTATTTTGATTCCCCTTTTAAAAAACGGAACGACACTTTCGAAATTTAAAAGAAGCATTTGTTTATGACCAGAAGTGAAGTGAAGTCAAGTAATTTTTTATTATATCGAG
Organism: Eustalomyia histrio; assembly: GCA_949748255.1. NCBI lineage: Eukaryota > Metazoa > Arthropoda > Insecta > Diptera > Anthomyiidae > Eustalomyia > Eustalomyia histrio. The sequence continues at coordinate 103,317,463 of OX456526.1, forward strand.
AAAAGAGCTAGCAATAGAAGAACAAAAAATAATCAATAGTCACGAAATTGGTAAATCATACACCGAAACTGCTAAAATAATAAATAGGAGAAAATCAACAGTGCAAAAAGTTATAAATTGGTTCCAAAGATTAAAAAAATTGAAAATATGCTACGAACAGGCGTCCACCAAAGCTTAAAGATAAAGATGAAAGAAAATTTGAAGCCATTAAGAAGTGCTTCTAAAATATCTTCAGAGTTGAAGGAATCATTGGGGAAAAATGTTTCTGCAGACACAGTACGTTGCTGCTTTATGTGGGCTGGTTACAATGCTCGTACTGCTCGCAAGAAGCCACACGTTAGCAAAACAAATATAAAAAGGCGTATGGATTCGCAACGGAATATAAAATTAAAGCAAACTACTTTTGAGAAAAATATTTTTCTCGGGAGATCAAAATTTAACATTTTTGTGTCGGACAGACGCGAATCGGTGTGCCGCAAAAGTGCGACGAGCTAAATCCAATTAATTTAAAAAAAACTGAAGTATGGAGGAGGTGCAATAATAGCGTGGGGTTGCATGTCAGCAGCTGGTGTTGGCAAATTAGTGTTCATTGAGAAGGCAATGAACAAAACAGTTTACATGAACATTCTGAAAGAAAATCTTAATCAGATGGCTGAAAACAGAATATTGGAGATAGTTATTATTTTGAACAGTATACACCATCTGACGTTAATATGTGAATCGCAAATAACACACCACATACGCTAAAAACTCTTCCTCAAAGTCCCGAATTCTACCCAATTGATGTGGGATAATTTAGAAAAACGCATACGAAGTCACACAATTTCATATAAAACTCAGCTAAATAAAATACTTTTGACTGAATGGGGTCAAAAAAATCTTGTGCCCTTAATGATGACATGGTTGATTGAAGTGCTACGGCTAAAGGCATATCGTACTAAGTGTTAGGTAAAACAATCTAGTTCAAAAATTCCAAAATTTTAATAAAGTTTTGTTATTTTTTTCAGGGGTACCATGACTTTTGCTGTGCAAAAATATGAAGGTACCATGATCTCTAATTTGTTTATTTATTGTTTAGATAAATAAGTGAAATATTAATTTGATTTGTTATAGTACACAAGTTCAAATTAAATAAAAAAAATAAGTAGTATATTTTTTGTTACGTATTTTTTTTTTTTTTTGGAAATTACGGAATATTTTTTACTATAGCTAGGGTACCTTGACTTTTGCTGTTCACTGTATATTTTTCAATAAGTAATTAATCCGTAAAATAATATTACTTAAAATTTAGGTGTTCGTCATTCAAACGTAGTGTGTGACGGTTGTTCTAAAGGTGGTATTGCTGGAATTATTTTTAAATGTACACAGTGCTCTAACTATCATTTGTGTTCAAATTGTTACGGAGCTGATTTACACGATAAAGAGCACCCGTTTATACGTTATACGACACCAACTTCTTTAGGGTAATCATCTATTGGAATGTAATGAATATTTAAAATTTTTATATTTCTTTTCTTAGTGTTCGTATTCCTGCTCGAAAGGGATCTACGCGAATACAATTAAAAGGAATATTTGTTGGAGCTAAGGTCGTAAGGGGTCCAGATTGGGAGTGGGGCCAACAAGACGGTGGTGAAGGTAAAATAAAAATAATTACACAGTACATCAAAATAAGAAAAAATTTATGCATACCACGAATGTGGTCTTAGAACAGTGAAGGGCATTTTTCCAATTCCTGTACATACGTGTATTGGCTACAAAATGCTCGACGTGCACCATAAGCTACTGCGACAATTGACGTTCGGCTGTTGCTTTGTTGTCGTTTCGTTTTATTTTGAATGGACTATCGATAGGTTTTTCGATAGCTACAAATAGTATTGCCACTTTCTGAATAGTTACTCAAAAGTGGGACATTTTATAAAATACAAATTTTTGAATAAACCTACTTCTTCAATACTTATATAATAAGGAGGAAATGTTTGTCGGACATAAACTCCGTAACTTCTCATCTGAATAATATTAAGAATGGTCCTTAAGGATGGACATAAGCTTTATATATATTATCCGTAATAATTCCACTAAATTAATTAATAAAAAAGTTATGAGCAAAAATGTAAAAATAATATTCCATTCGTTTCCATTCCATTCAGTCAAGTCCAGTAAGAATTTCTCAGTAACAAAATTACAGAGAGCAAAGGTACGTGAACGGAAAATTGGCAATAATTTAAAAGTTTGTTAAACAGCTGTTTGTAAAACCAAATGGAAAAACAAATTATAATTGATCTGTATGGTAAAAGAGAATTCTTGATGTAAAATATTAAGCAATAACATTTTGGAAGGTTTTCGTATCTTTTCCATAATTTATTTTACAATGTTTATTGCTTGCATTTGCGTACAACAACGTAGTTATAAACCATTTTTATTTTTATAATCATATCGCTCAGTTGTGAGAAGACTGGCATAACTCGCAAATGAGCGATATGTTTTTTCTGCTTGAAAATTTTTTCTGGCAAAAATTTGTCTAGTAAAAAGTTGCAAACTCTCAACACCGAACTGTCACTTTATTCGTATAATATTTACCAATTATAACACCACATGTATTCGATAGATTTCTATCGTTACTTAGTTTGGTATGTTGATCTGTTGATCTGTTGTTGGTTTTTGTTTTTTTTTTTCGTATGAAACTACAACAACAACACCAAATATAAAATATTTTTAAGCGGCCAATAGACGATCAAACATGCTGGACAGCATGGCTTGATGACTCCGTGGATTTGTTTTTGCAATGGCCATCAAACAACGCATTAAATGATCAAATGCTGGACATGTTATTTAAAGTAAACAATCGTAGTGGGCACATGTATAAAAAACATTTATGGCCATATTGTGTATGTAGCGGTGTTTAAATATTTTCTTTATATCTGAGATATAACTGTCACCCTTCTATCATCTAACTGTTATGCAGTGGAGTAAAGTGATTGAGCATTTCACAGATAGTAGGGTGTACCCAGTGGTATAGGTAGCTAGTTCCGCACGTGTATATTCGCTAGCTCTTGAAGAAATATCGCTAGTACATCCCAATCTACTTTCCAGGCATTTACCTGGTGAATTTAACATGGGAATGTCAAACGAAGGGGGACAATTGACCCATCTCTGCATAAACTTTACCCACCAAAAGGGTTAGCTGGCGAATAGTGGGTGTTTGGTGTTACATAACGGATGTTGTTTTGTGATCGTTAAGTTTTGTTGTTGTTTGATTAACGGGATTTATTCAACAGAATGTAGTTCTTAGTGACGAAGAGAGAATTTTTATCATAGAAAAATATAATTTTCTCTATACTCGTTGTTGAATCCCGTTCAACCTAGAAGGGTTAAAATAACGGCGAATAAATTTTATGACTTTATGTAAATACCTCTCTCTAAACTCAAGAAGAGTAAATGTTTAGTTTTTTTTTTGTTTTTATGCTTTCTATGCAAGTGGCATAAAAAACCACAACAAATATAAAATTCAAGAATTGAATGTAAAAAAACAATAAAATCATATTTAACCTTAAAAAAGGTTGCACTCAAAACATCAAATACATTTCAAGTGTCATCTCAATTAAAATCCCACTAAATTTGCATTTCGATTAAAATAACACTAAATTATATAGAAAAAGTTACATCGCTAATGAATTTACCCTTAAAAACAAAACGGGATAATTTAGCGTTTGCCCAAGAACAATTTAATACAATTGACATCATCGTTATACTTAAAACAGGTTAATGTTTTATTTCCATTCGTCCCTATAACAGATTTCCACTAAACTACACGCAAAATCAATCAAATTAAAACAACAATCAATAAAATTAAAACGTCAAGTGCAGTTGTGAAACAAAATTAAATATTATATTTGATAGACATACATATATAAAAAAAGGAAAAACAATACTGTTATATATAAAGAAAAGCAAAATTGTTTGTGAAATAACATAATATATTGTACCAGAAAATAATTAGTAGAAGAAAAAAAAAAAGAAGTGGAAAATTTAGCTGTAAGTAGAAAAAACAAAGAAAAAAATATTTAATAGTACGAAAAATTTGTACTAAAATTTTTATAATTATTGGTTTTTTCTTCGTGCCAATTATACAGCTGGAAATAAATGTGCTTTCTTTAAATAATATAAAGCAACAAACATCATCACAACAGTTATAAAAAACAACAAAATAACGTATTCCACAAGAGTAGCGGTGTCTCAAAACAAAAAACAACAACGAGAAGAAAAAGCCGGTGGCAATAAGTGACGTCATAATCATACTTACAGAGGCAAGTAAGGGTTTCAAAACTGTTAAATTAAGCGGGGAAAGTTGTGTAGTAACGGTGAGTGGACAGTTACTTAATTTTTTTGCAATAATTGAACTAAAGTGATATTTGGTGGATATTTGGGGTAGAATCCCTTTTACGAAATTATAAATTTTCTCCAGTGAAAAATTTTAATTTATAAATAGATTTTTGGACATTTTTGGAAAATTAGAGGGTTAAGAGGCGATGCTTTAAACGTCATCAAAGATTATGACAATGTTGCACCTCGAAAAACGCGATAATGTGACATACTACAAAAATTCTGAACTTCAATCCGTTTTGCACGAACAAGTTTAAAAGTTCTGGGAACTTGAAAAGGTTAAAAGGGAAAACCCAATAACCGAAGCCGATAGATATTGCGAAAATTTTTTCCAAACGTCAACCATCAAACAATCAGACGGTCGCTATGTAGTGCGATTTCCCTTTAAAGAAGAATTTCCCCATGATATTTTTTTGGGTCCTTCGAGGAACATGGCTTTAGCACAGTATCATCGAATGAAAAAAAAAAAACGCTAAATAAAGTGCCAGACTTAAAGGAACAATATCGAGAGGTTCTCCAAGAATATTTAGACTTGGATCATATAGAGCCAGTTTCACATAATGAAGAAATTGGTGAAAAAGAATTTTCGTTTTTTCTACCCCACTACGCGGTTATACGACCCGAGAGTAAATCAACAAAGGTGCGAGTTGTTTTCAACGCATCAAAGAAAACGAATAGTGGATTCTCCTTGAATGACGTGCTGCATCAAAGCCCAACTTTACAAACAGATTTAATGCAAATAGTTCTTAATTGGCGGAACTACAAATACGTATTTACTGGCGACATTCAGAAAATGTACCGCCAGATTTTAGTGCATGAAGCAGACCGACCGTACCAACGAATTTGGTTTCGCGACAAAGCTGAAAGCTTAGTAAAATCCTTTCAATTAAGAACCGTTACCTTCGGGGTAAACTGTGCGCCTTGTTTAGCAATTCGAACGCTCCTGCAAATGAGTGAGGATTGTCAAACTGTATACCCACAAGCATCAATGATTTTGAAAAATGAAATTTATGTAGACGACATTTTATCAGGCAGATATACTCTTGAAGAGGCCGAACTAAACTTAAATCAACTTAAACAATCTTTAAATTCAGCTGTCTTCCCTATGAACATAATTACTGCCACTGATAGTTATTTATTGCAACACTTGGCCCGGGAAGATCTTCTCGACGAAGAGTTTTTAAAGTTAGATGATTCGCTGGAATGCGATGTCTGACTATTTCATTACGCGGTAGAACGGACTCAAATAGTAGCCAATGCAACGAAGAGGCAGATTTGATCGGTTATAGCAAGGTTATTTGACCCTTTGGGATGGTTAGGTCCAATTGTCGTGGTTGTCAAACTGTTGATTGACAGATTCCTCAAAAGTACTCGGATGATTACAAAAAGAGCCGCAAACACTTAAAACCTTAGAGGCTAATCGTGTAACGAAAATCACCAGTATCAGCAGCAACAATCACTGGAGGCATGTTAAGTCTGATGACAACCCAGCGGATTTAAAGGGTGTCCCAAGAATAACGCAATTTTTAAATTTTAAATAAAACACAGATATTTAAAAAAAAAATCGTGAAACTTTATTATGTCGTAGTAGAATGAGGTTATGCATGGAACAATATATCGTGCAGATGGCCGCCGCGGCTTTGCTAGCATGCACGCAATCTTTTAATGAAATTTTCAATGACCGTTTTGCATGAATGCTGCGGTATTTCATTAATGCAGCGTCCAATTTCCTCTTTTAAGGCTTGAGTCGTCGTCGGCTTATTCGCGTAAACCATCGACTTCAAAAAACCCCAAAGAAAAAAATCTAATGGTGTTAAATCGCACGATCTAGGCGGCCAATTCTGATCTCCAAAACGCGAAATAACACGACCGGGAAATGACTGATGCAGCAATTGAATTGTTTCTCTGGCTGTATGACATGTGGCGCCGTCTTGTTGGAACCACATGCCCTCCACATTCATTTCTTCAATTCTAGGCAAGAAAAAACTGGTTATCATTTCACGATACCGAACACCATTGACTGTTTGCGCTTGACCTGCCTCATTTTCATAAAAAAAAGGTCCAATGATTCCTCCAGCCCAAAAACCACACCACACAGTGACACGTTGAGGATGCATTTGCTTCTCGTGAATCACTCGAGGATTTTCCTCACCCCAAATGCGACAATTCTGCCTATTGACGAAGCCATCAAGATGAAAATGGGCCTCGTCACTGAAGATGATTTTATCGGCAATATACCCAATTAACGAACTCCCTTCGCTGTCCATGGTCAGCTGGCTTCAGTTCCTGAGTCAATTGAACTTTGTATGCATGAAGATGCAAATCTTTCGTCAAAATTCGCTGCAAAGTGGATTTGGAGACACCAATTTGCTGAGCTCGGTATCGAATTGAGGTGGATGGAGTTTGAGCGACATCATCACGTACAGCTGCGACATTTTCGGTCGATCGACCTGGTCGATGGCGCGTTGTTGTCTTTACATCACTAACAGACCCAGTTTCGGCAAATTTATCCATTAATCTCTTTACAGTTGACTCTTTTGGAGCATTATTGTGACCCCAAATTGATCGCAATTTGCGAACTGTAGCCGCAAAACTTTCACCATTTTGGTAAAACAATTTCACAATGAGAATGCGTTGTTCATTCGTGTAGCGCTTCATTTTTACTAACCTCGTACCTTCTACTAGCAAACAATAACAATTGTTCAAATGTCAAACAATGACACTTCGAATGTTGCCAGATTTAAAAATTGCGTTCTTCTTGGGACACCCTTTAGGAACCCGTGGGTGCTCTCCTCAAGAACTCATAGAGAGTAACTTATTGTGGTATGGGCCCACCTGGCTTAAGCAGCGTGTGGAACTTTGGCCACAACCACGCACTTTTGACCCTACAGACTTAGAAACAAAAAAGATTTCGAGTTTTCATTTAATGCACCCCGACGTAAATGACAAAATTAAGAAGAACTCTGACGCTCAAGAGGAGACAACATCTGAAGATTTTTTGGAAAAAATTTGCATCACTAGCACGAGCGTTAAGAGTCATTAGTTATCAATTCCTTCATAGCCCAAAGAAGCACTTCTACAACAATTACGAGCGCTGTTAGCAGAAACTTAGCCGAAGAAACAAAATCCTTACGCTAAACCCCTTTTGTCGACAAAGATGGTCTTTTGCGTGTAGATGGTAGGCTGAATAACTCCGGATTAAGTTATGCCGAACGTCATCCAATAATAATTCCTAAAAAGTCTCGTTTTGCAACACTTTTTGTCGAATATCCCCATAAAATACTACTCCATTCGGAACATCACATTATGCTTCCAGCCATAAGGCAAGGATTTTATGAAAATGCATTCGAAATTGCAAATCCTGCACAATCTACAAACATAAATTTTAACAGCAAATAATGGCCGCCCTTCCCCCTGAAAGAGTCAAATTCTCGTTACCCTTTACATATATCGGTGTAGATTTTGCTGGTCCTTTCACCATTAAGTCCTCTGGAAATTTCTAAACCTTAATTTGTTGACCTTTTTGAAGCATTTAAAACAAAATTTACAGCTTTATAATTCATAAACAATTTTTATTTAAAACTTGTTTTTTACATTGACTGAGATCAAATGTATATGTTTAATATTAAGTACATATTGGTTGTTTTTGTGTTGTAAACTTTCTCTCCGCTTTTAGATCATTTTGATAAAAAATCTATTATGCTAAAAAATTCTTTTGACGAAACGTCAAATACTCGGCTTGGTGTAATATATTGTAAATTCTCTACCAAAAATCGGGCGATTTTTGTTAAAAAATTTTTATTTTGTTTTGTGTATATTTTTTTTTTGTATAGGCGAAAATTTTGTTTTTCATACATTAAGAACAAATATAATTCTTAACGGATTTAAAAATTTCCAAACTCTAACACGCAATGTCATAGAAAACCATTCGGTCTAAAATTTTATAAGATCGTTGGATGCTGCAAAAACCGCGTATAGGAAATTGATAGCTCTTCCATTGTTACAAGCAAATTTAATAAGAACTGGCTGGGAGGACACACTCATGGACGGATAGCAGAAAACTACTTAATTTTTGAACAATTGTATTTTGAAACGCAGTGGTTGCGCATCACTAAAATATTTGATTTTCAAAGGGTGGATAAATTTAAATCGACATCGGGATTTTGAATAAAACACAAATTATTTAGGAAATTATTGTCATTTCTTTTTATTATGATAATATGGTATGGTTCAATTATGTATGGAACAAAATATTGGCCAAATGGCCGACGCGACCTCGTCGGCACACCTCCATCCAGTGGTCCAAATTTTCGATGACGCTGAGGCATAATTGAGGTTCTATGCCGTTTATGTGCCGAATTATCTCATCCTTTAGCTCTTGAATTGTTGCTGGCTTATCGACGTACACCTTTTTTTTTCAAATAACCCCAAAGAAAGAAGTCCAACGGTGTCAAATCACATGATCTTGGCGTCCACTTGACATCGCCACCACGTAAGATATCACGGCCATTGAATTTGTCGCGCAAAAAAGCTATTGTTTCGATAGCTGTGTGGCAAGTGGCAGCGTCCTGTTGAAGCCACATATCGTCCAGGGTCATATCCTCAATTCCTGGCCACAATAAGTTCGTTACCATCTCGCGATAGCGAACACCATTCGCGGTAAATGCTTGGCCGACCTCATGACACTATCGCGAACAACAGCAATTTTTTCCCCAAAACGAACTGGGCGAGCATGCACAGGTGTTTTCACAGATCCGGTTTCCTGAAATTTTCCCACAATTTTCCCGATTGTGGACACATTTGGTGGATTATGCTGACCAAAAAAAATCACGACGTGCACGAAATGCATTTTGATTTGAACGCCTATTTTCATAATAAGCCTAAATAACTTTAACACGTTGCTCGATTGTGTTATCTTTCCATGGTTCAAATTGAGTTAGTCTGAAATTGAGAAATGTCAAATGAAATGCAGAAAAAACTTGATGTTTAGGTGTGGTTCATATTCAACATCGGCCCTAAAAATTTAACCACCCAATATAAAATTATTTTTATTTTAATTCTTTAAAATATTTCAATTTATGTGTGCCTAAGTGACTTTATTGTTTATAAGGATTTTATTGATTCCATGCAATATAAATGTGTATAATGTTGTGCATAAGCAACATTTCTTTGCTTTGCATATTTTGTTGTAATTTTTCATTTCATCATATTTGGGGTCATTTTTTATTTCTTCAAATTTGTGTTATTTAACATAATGATTAAAAGCCTCAATCTAATAAAAGAAAAAATGCCCCAAACTTAATTTTGGGGCTAATTTTTATGTGGTTGGGGTAATTTTTCATTTGTATGTGGTGTTAATTTTCATTATGAAATTTTGACCAAATTTTACTCAAATTTAAATATCATTTCAAAACGATTAGATTGTTTCAAAAATCTTTGGAATCACTCCAAATGTAATTTATAAAGCATCAATTGAAATTCAAAAACATTAAATTAAATAAAATATATATTTTTTGAATTTCAATAATTTTTTTATTTGCGTTTGGTATTTTTTAATTGATCTCTTTAAGTATCGATTGGGAATTTTTGAATTTTATTTGTAATTTTTTTGTATTTTAATGGTATTCTTTTATTTAGGATTTTTTTTTTTAATTTCAATTGTTAATTTTGGGCAATTTTGTCAATTTTTTATAAAAAAAAGCTTTATTTTTTTATCTATATCTATAATTGTTTTCATATATGGACTTCAACGGAACACGAAATATAGCAGTTATATTGTATGCCCTGATCTACATTTACTAATAAACACAATTTATTGTTGGCTTTTGTTGTTTTTGATAAAATATTCAATAAGGAATTGCAAAGGCTTGACAGCATTTTTAACTACTATAACTATCGTACTTTGAAAGTCTATATAAGTTAAATTGTTTATTAAAATTTTCAATTTTAAATACATATGTGTTGATATAAACATAAACTCATATATCTGAAATTTTGGAGATTCCAGTTAAGACTTAATGTGGTATTTGAATTTTTGATCTTGAATTAAAAAATGTAATACAATTGGAAAAACGTTTTTTTTAAAGAAAATATACATACATATTAAATAATTCCACTTTGGACCTGTGCGAGTGATGTTAATTAAATGTTTTTAATTTTTAATACATATGTTTAGATGTAAAAATACACTCATAATTCTGGAATTTTAGTGATTCCAGTTAAGACTTTATGTGGTATTTGAATCTGATTTTTAATAAAAACAAGTAAGAGCGGCTAAATTCGGCTATTCCGAATCTTATATGCCCTTCACCATGGTTGGGAAAAAACTGAAGTTTATATATGGACATATATAGAATAGACAGATTTATACACGGACGCCTTTAAAAGGAAATTAACTATTTAGTTTGGTGATAAAACTTGGACTCGGGAAGATTTATGGTTCCAGAAAATATGTATTTTAAAAAAATTTATGTTTCGGGCATAACTTTTATGTACCTAAACCGATATTTCCGAGTTTTTTAGTAAATATGTTATACTAAAGATTTTCGATCTTTTGCTATATAAGTCGTATCCATTTGTCATATTACAGCTCTAAAATTTTAGTTTTTATAAAAATGTTGATAATTTCGGTTTTACCGTTCTTAAGATGTAAAGTAATATATTATTCTTTAAAATCGAGTTCAAGATCCTTTTTATAAAAAATAATAATAATGATTATTTATTATTTCCAATATTTCGTCACCATATTGGGTGACTTCTTCAGGGAAATTATATAATTTTTTTCAACAATAAAAACATATATATATAAAATTTTTAAAAAAGGCGGGAAATTATAAAAATACTTTTTGACAATATGAAAAATATAAATATCACACGAAACAAAAATATTTTAAGTTTAAAAAAGATAAGGAAACAAAAATGTTTTTATAAATATTTAAAATGAAAATATAACACAGAACAAAAAACTATTTTGAATTTCATATATTATTTAAAATTAAAATAATTAGCTCAGTTCTTATTCACTAAATGTCTATAATTTTGGGCTATATTCGCTATATCTGTTTTATAGTTGATGCGTTGTGTAGATGGTATTTTCATTATCTGTAACATTTCTAACATATATCTACGTCTGTAATTATTTTCTATGTTCAAAATTGTCGTATTATCAAAATCAGGATAATGATTAGAGTTATTGCAGTGTAATGATAATGCTGTTTTTTGTGTAGGAATGGTGTTCTTGTATTTTTGATCTGATTTATGTCCTGCAATTCTGGTTTTAAGTTTATTTTTTGTTGTACCTATGTATACCTTATTACAGTTTTCACTATTATTACCATTACACGGAATTTTATAAACTAAATTTGACATTTCCGATTTATCTATTCTGTCTTTTGTGTTGCTAAATAGTCTACTTAATGTGTTATATGTTTTATGTGCTACTATATATTTCCTATTATCATAAATTTTTCATCTTTCTAATCTTTCAGATATAAGAGGAACATAAGTTAGAGATTTATAAATTTTAGGTTCAATAACGTTTCTTGTGTTAAAATTATTTCTGTTCTTATATTGCCTTATTAAATTACATGTTAGTTGAATTGGGTAATTATTATTGTTTAAAATATTTTTAATCTTTTCTATATTTTTTCCGTGAAATTCTAAGTCGCTAATATTCAATACCCTCTCAATTAGATTCTTTGCTGTATTAATTATGATTCTTCTTGGGTGTTTCGAATAATAGTTTATAATTCTTCCAGAAGCTGTGGGTTTTTGATACCAATCTATTAATAATCTATCACCTCTTCTCTTTACTAATGTGTCTAAATAAGGAATTTTAGAATCATATTCCTTTTCAATCGTAAATTTTATATTATCATGAAACGAATTAAATGTTGATAAAATATTATCAACTGAATTCTCTGAAATAATACAAAATAAGTCATCAACATATTTTGTTATGATTTTTGGTTTTATATCCAATTTTTCAATGCAAGAATCTAATAATTTCTCCATTACAAAATCAGCTATAATTGGAGAAGCTGGAGATCCCATTGGAAGTCCTTTTTGTTGTATATATATTCTATTATTGTATTTGAAATATCTATTGTCCATTATACAGAATTTCAAAATACGTAGAAAAAGATTCTTCTCAATTTTAGTATGTTCTTCGATAACATTCCATTTTTCTTCAATAATATCTAAAGCTATATCTATTGGTATACTTGGAAATAAAGATACAACATCAAGTGAAATTAATCTCTCATCACTTTGTATCTTTAAATTTTTTATCCTTTCTCTAAAATGTAAAGAATCTTTTACATTATATTTAGAGTTTTGTGTTACTTTCCTTAGAATACTAGTAACATATTTACAGAGTTCATAAGATGGGGAGTTAACAAATGAGCATATTGGTCTCAAAGGAAATTGTTCCTTATGAATTTTTGGTACTCCATATAATCTAGGAGCTGTAGCTACATTTGTTTTAAGTTTGTTCTTTTCAAAGATGTAATGATATTCAATTTGAAAAGATCTTCACTTAAATTATTATTTGTTCTCTGTAATCCGGAAGTTGGATCTCTATTTGTCAATTTATATGTAGTAATATCACCCACAATATTATCCATTCCTAAAATATAATCACATTTATTCATAGCTACTGTGGTATTTCCCTTATCAGCATTTAAAATAAGTAGATCCTTATTAGTTTTCAAAAATCTTCTTGTCTTATTCACTTTATCTAACAAAAATTGTTGTCTATATTTGTTAATTGTTTTCTATTTAAATGACCATTTATAATATTAGTAAATCTAGTCAAATTTAGTTTATAAAATTCCGTGTAATGGTAATAATAGTGAAAACTGTAATAAGGTATACATAGGTACAACAAAAAATAAACTTTAAACCAGAATTGCAGGACATAAATCAGATCAAAAATACAAGAACACCATTCCTACACAAAAAACAACATTATCATTACACTGCAATAACTCTAATCATTATCCTGATTTTGATAATACGACAATTTTGAACATAGAAAATAATTATAGACGTAGATATATGTTAGAAATGTTACAGATAATGAAAATACCATCTACACAACGCATTAACTATAAAACAGATATAGCGAATATAGCCCAAAATTATAGGCATTTAGTGAATAATAACTGAGCTAATTATTTTAATTTTAAATAATATATGAAATTCAAAATATTTTTTTTCTGTGTTATATTTTCATTTTTAATATTTATAAAAACATTTTTGTTTCCTTATCTTTTTAAAACTTAAAATGTTTTTGTTTCGTGTGATATTTATATTTTTCATATTGTCAAAAAGTATTTTTATAATTTCCCGCCTTTTTTAAAAATTTTATATATATATGTTTTTATTGTTGAAAAAAAATATATAATTTCCCTGAAGAAGTCACCCAATATGGTGACGAAATATTGGAAAGAAAGAAATAATAAATAAAAAAAAAAAATAGGTATAAGACTGTTAAGGACCAAATTGTAAAATCAAAGGCAGCTATAATATTTTTAATACGTTGCAGAAAATCAGGTATAATTCCTAAATTTATAAAGAATTCTACTAAAAATATTTCGAATCTTTTCGAGATAAATGGCATCAATAGAATTCGACAGTCTATATCAGGATTCATTCAATCTTTACAAAACAAGATTTTAAATTTGGCAATAAAACGGAAACATGAAACAATGAGAAATGCTAAGAGAGAATTGGAATATATATCGGAGAATTTGGCTCAAAGTTTAGATAAAGATTTATTCAACACATTCATTCAACACCAAGAAAAGTTAGCTATTAAATTAGGTTTACAGGTAAAAGAGGTACATAAGAAGAAATTTAATTGCCTTATTAATTTAAAACAGAATCAATTAAATATTAAACAGAATAAGAAATGGTTTGTTAACAAATCAGATTTTGAAATCCCCTCTGAAGTAGAATGGGTTCTTTCGTTAGGACATAAACACGCACTTCCGGTCAAAAGGGAAAATTTTCCCGTTTTGAAAATTATAGCGGATGGTGAGGACTTTATACAGACTTTAACAGGAAAAGAAGAACAAGAAACAGCTAGGAATAGATTTACTAATATCATAAATGGTCATTTAAATAGAAAACAATTAACAAATATAGACAAATTTTTGTTAGATAAAGTGAATAAGACAAGAAGATTTTTGAAAACTAATAAGGATCTACTTATTTTAAATGCTGATAAGGGAAATACCACAGTAGCTATGAATAAATGTGATTATATTTTAAGAATGGATAATATTGTGGGTGATATTACTACATATAAATTGACAAATAGAGATCCAACTTCCAGATTACAGAAAACAAATAATAATTTAAGTGAAGATCTTTTCAAATTAAATATTATTACATCTTTGGAAAAGAACAAACTTAAAACAAATGTAGCTACAGCTCCTAGATTATATGGAGTACCAAAAATTCATAAGGAACAATTTCCTTTGAGACCAATATGCTCATTTGTTAACTCCCCATCTTATGAACTCTGTAAATATGTTACTAGTATTCTAAGGAAAGTAACACAAAACTCTAAATATAATGTAAAAGATTCTTTACATTTTAGAGAAAGGATAAAAAATTTAAGGATACAAAGTGATGAGAGATTAATTTCACTTGATGTTGTATCTTTATTTCCAAGTATACCAATATATATAGCTTTATATATTATTGAAGAAAAATGGAATGTTATCGAAGAACATACTAAAATTGAGAAGAATCTTTTTCTACGTATTTTGAAATTCTGTATAATGGACAATATATATTTCAAATACAATAATAGAATATATAGAGCAATTCCATATGAAAGCGATCACCTTTTGGACGACCCCTCTCCGATTTTAAAATAAATAGTCTCAATCGATTGCCCAGCAAAAAATAATGTACCTACATATTTTTTTTTTTTATAGTGACTGGTTTAGTGGTGGTGTACACCACTGTCATGTGACAAAATTGAAGAATTCTTCATAAGGGACCTCATTGAAAGTTGTTTTAAAAAAACTACTAAAGCGATCGCAACGAGTGATAGCTCGTTGGAAAGGTATTGAATCAGGCTTTAATTGAAAAATAAAATTTTCCTAATTTTTCTCAGAAATTTACCTTTTTTCCCATGAAAATTAAAATTTCCCATGAAAATTAAATTTTCCGATTTTCCACAGAAGCTCCTAAATTTTCCGGCTAATTTTATTTTTTTTGGATTCCTCATAATTTTTGCTTTAAGAATCAGCAATAAAAAAATGGGCCCCGACTCCTTGTTTGGACAGGAGAAGAGCATTTAAGAGACCACCTTGTTCTCATTGTTTTTATATTTTTTATAATTGAATTATTTTTAATTATTTAACATTATTTTATTTTATTATTAAAAATACATTTTAAAAATTATTTTACAGTTAAAAATACATTTATGAAAAAAAAATCAATTTTTTGTTAAGAGCCCCAAGTTGAGTGTGTAGTGAATATGGTCTGCCTGCCTTCACAAGATCGGCCATAAATCCATGGATAATAGCAGCAGTGGCATGTAATGGCACACCAAACCCGACTGAGGCTACAGGTCATAAAATGTTTTGTAAATTTTTTAAATTACCAGGTAATAAATATTTCGCCTAAAATGACACGTGCAGAAACAAGTCATAAAACACGGATTTTCCATAAATATGGCAAAATATTTATTACCTGGTAATTTAAAAAATTTACAAAACATTTTATGACCTGTGGTCGGCTTATTGGCAGTAACCAATTAAGTCCCTCTTTAAAAAACATTTTATGACCAGTAGTTCACGCAAATTTTCCTTTTAAAGAAAACCAAATATCGCTTATTTTTTTACCTATTTTTTACCAAAAAATAAATATAAATACTTCACACACTCTGGGTCAAATTTCAGTTGAATACTAAACGTGAAAGTGTTAAAGTGTTTTTTTGTAAAGTAAAGAGTGAAGCTGTAAAGACAATTTAAAGTAAAATGAATAAATTTTGCTGCAATCCGTTTAACAAGAGTGGACATCGTTCGAAAAAGATAAAAGTATTAAAATTAACTGGTGTTTCGAACAGATACATGAATGAATTAAATATACAAAACGGTGAAGAAGCACAATTCATTTGCCCCAAGTGTAAAATCGATTTGTCTCAACAAGCAAATGCATTGAAACAAATGCAACCACAATCCGACAGTGAAATGACAATTGAACAATATGTTTCATCTGATAGTGAGGCAGACATTCCGATGGTCAATATGTCTTTGAGTCCTTTGAATGAGGCTATTACCACTTTAGGTGAAACGCCTATTAGAAAAAGAAAGTTGCGAAGTGAAAAATACAGGAAAGATAAAAAAGGCAAGGTTATGAGTGCAATCGCGACAATATTTGATGAAGGCTCTGATAACGAATGCAGTCAAGCAGATGACGTTGATGACGGCAAACAAATGATTGAGCAGTTGAAAAGAAAATTCAATTTAGCGACCACTTTTCCGGAGAAATATCTCATTTTATCTGTGCTGCCTCAATCATGGTCTATACGCAAGATTTCTGAACAGTTTCAAACATCTTTTTACATCGCGAGAAGCAGCAAAGAATTAGTTCGACAGAAGGGCATATTGGCGGCTCCCTCCAAGAAATTTGGCTCAAGGACCCTCAGCGAAGCAACGGTGAAATTGATTCAAAATTTTTACTGCAATGATGACAACAGCCGCGCCTGCCCAGGTACTCGTGACTATGTTATCACACGTGAAGATGGAGAAAAAGTACACAAGCAGCGCAGATTATTATTATGTAATCTATCCGAAGCATACCATCAGTTCAAAGAGAAATACCCAGCAGAAAAAGTGGGATTTTCTAAGTTTGCCATCCTACGACCAAAAGAATGCGTACTGGCATTAGACAGGCACGGAACGCATTCAGTCTGCGTTTGCATGTTTCATCAAAACATCAAATTAATGTTCTTTCCATGCAAGAAATTGAAAGTATTTCACGGTGAAATTGAAACATATAGGGACCTCCTGTCGAAGTCGTTGTGCGCATACCCCACGGAAAATTGTCATCTGTCCAAATGCGACAATTGTCCGAAGATTGACGAGCTAGAGCAATATTTGGCGGAAAAGTTTGAACAGCTGTTAATTCAGGAGGTGCATTTCAAACAGTGGATAATTAGCA
Source organism: Eustalomyia histrio (assembly GCA_949748255.1). Classification (NCBI taxonomy): domain Eukaryota; kingdom Metazoa; phylum Arthropoda; class Insecta; order Diptera; family Anthomyiidae; genus Eustalomyia; species Eustalomyia histrio. The sequence goes on from OX456526.1 coordinate 103,335,028, forward strand.
GCGGTAGATGTTCCCTTGAGACCGTGGTAAAGCAGATTCCGGAATTCATCGAGGAATTCGGATTCAAGTTGAATGAACTGAAGGCGCACCATTTCATATCCGAGATGCAATCGAAATTTCTAAAGGAAAGTAAGGAGAAATTAGCCCAAAATGAATTCATTGTGATAAGCGACTTTGCCGAGAATTACACTTTTCTCGTTCAGGATGAAATTCAGGCTTATCACTGGGCAAACGACCAGTGCACGGTGCATCCTTTTTGCATTTATTTCAAAAACGAAGATAACGAACTACAGACCGTAAGCCTTGTTGTTGTCGCGGAGAGTTTAGCTCATAATTATGTGTCCGTTTATTTATTTCAAATGAAACTGTTTGAATTCTTAAGATCAAAATTCGATGCAATCGACAAAGTAACGTTTTTCTCAGACGGCGCGGCTTATCAGTACAAGAATAAAAAAATTTTTACAATCTTTGCATAATTGAAGAAGAACAAAACTGCAAAAACTGCGGTAAGGGCCCATGCGATGCGTTAGGGGGAACCCTAAAACGCATGGCGACTAAGGCAAGTTTGCAAAGGCCATATACTGACCAGATCTTAAATGTACAACATTTGTTTTCGTGGATGCAAAGCAAGGAAATTGCCATTAACAAAGTTTTATGCACTCAAAAAGAACACGATGCCATGGAGCGACGACTTCAAAACAGATATAATAATGTCAAAACTATAACTGGAACGCAAAAGTTTCATTGCTTCATACCAAATATTTCTGATATGTCAATTAATGTAAAGCGGTACTCTTCGTCTGCCGAATAAGTATAAGCAGCAAAATAAGAAAGATGTTTTCTTCATAAATGTATTTTTAACTGTAAAATAATTTTTGAAATGTATTTTTAATAATAAAATAAAATAATGTTAAATAATTAAAAATAATTCAATTATAAAAAATATAAAGACAATGAGAACAAGGTGGTCTCTTAAATGCTCTTCTCCTGTCCAAACAAGGAGTCGGGGCCCATTTTTTTATTGCTGATTCTTAAAGCAAAAATTATGAGGAATCCAAAAAAAATAAAATTAGCCGGAAAATTTAGGAGCTTCTGTGGAAAATCGGAAAATTTAATTTTCATGGGAAAATTTAATTTTCATGGGAAAATTTAATTTTCATGGGAAAAAAGGTAAATTTCTCAGAAAAATTAGGAAAATTTTATTTTTCAATTAAAGCCTGATTCAATACCTTTCCAACGAGCTATCACTCGCTGCGATCGCTTTAGTAGTTTTTTTTTTTCAAAAAACAACTTTCAATGAGGTCCCTTATGAATAATTCTTCAATTTTGTCACATGACAGTGGTGTACACCACCACTAAACCAGTCACTATAAAAAAAAAAAAAAAATATGTAGGTACATTATTTTTTGCTGGGCAATCGATTGAGACTATTTATTTTAAAATCGGAGAGGGGTCGTCCAAAAATTTTTCCAATTTTGATCGTTTTCATATGGAATTGCTCTATATACAACAAAAAGGACTTCCAATGGGATATCCAGCTTCTCCAATTATAGCTGATTTTGTAATGGAGAAATTATTAGATTCTTGCGTTGAAAAATTGGATATAAAACCAAAAATCATAACAAAATATGTTGATGACTTATTTTGTATTATTTCAGAGAATTCAGTTGATAATATTTTATCAACATTTAATTCGTTTCATGATAATATAAAATTTACGATTGAAAAGGAATATGATTCTAAAATTCCTTATTTAGACACATTAGTAAAGAGAAGAGGTGATAGATTATTAATAGATTGGTATCAAAAACCCACAGCTTCTGAAAGAATTATAAACTATTATTCGAAACACCCAAGAAGAATCATAATTAATACAGCAAAGAATCTAATTGAGAGGGTATTGAATATTAGCGACTTAGAATTTCACGGAAAAAATATAGAAAAGATTAAAAATATTTTAAACAATAATAATTACCCAATTCAACTAACATTTACGATCCGCCCTATTGAGTGTCTAGTCGTGTTTTTACAAGTGTCTAGTGAATTTTTAAAAATTTATTGTTTTAATACTAAATTATTTGGACCTGTTTTTCAAAAAAGAACTCTAAAAAATCAGAATTATTAGACAATAATTGGGTTTGGTGCATTTAAGGATTTTTGCGGGTTTCTGCAAAACTTGCAAATTTCATCAAATTGTTAAGCCATTACAATAACAAATATTGGTCATACTGTTTGTTTTTGTTTATTATCATCAAGTTCTCCATTATTCACTTTGAAGTAAGTGATCAGCTGTTATCCATAATCTCCAGTAAACATCAAACTGTAACGTATAGGTTTGTGTCTGAACTATTATATAGTAACAACCCTGTTATCTCCTGAGCTGTCCAATATTATCATGAAGTGCTCATATGAAAATTGTGTGGTTACTAAAAATGAACTTATGGTGTCTTGTTGGCTGTGCATTCGATACTACCATTTAACTTGCACTAAAGGTCTTAAGGCTCGTGATGCTGATGCTTTGGCTGATAAAGCTAAAAGCCTTCATTGGACTTGTCAACATTGTAAAAATATTGGCGTGGAATTTTATAATTTCTTTAAAAGTTCGCAATCTGAGTTTAAAAAAATCTCTCAAGACTTTGCTGAACTGCAAAGTAAATTATCCTGTTATGGCGAATTATTTACCAAATTCCATAACTTGGAAAAATTCTCCAGCTCAATAAAGTCTTCATCTCCTAAAGGTAAAAACAATTTAGAAGACCTGAATAATCGTCCAACTACGTCAAATTCTCTCCGTACTGCTGCCTCATCAAACCTTATAGAAATTGATGCTGTTTCTCCTATCCCATCTGGTTCATCAATTAATTATAATCCGTATTCGGTTTCTAATTCTAAGAGTTCCAGCTCGATTCCATCGGTGGAGGTTGCTGCTGGTTCCTCCAATCAATGTTCACACTCTACTGAAAACATGGAAGTACGAGTGACAAGATCAATTAAAAAATCTTTACATAATCAAAATCCTTATATTATCACACAATCCATGAATACTATACCTACTGCTTTAACAGTAAATGATGCTGGATCTCCTATTTCTCTAACGCAATCTTCCCGTTCTTCTTCTAATTTAAATGCTACAACGGTTCTACGTTCTCCACCTAATAATCAACTTTTGAATTCCATCAATAATACTGATATTCTCCCTACTTTACCGAAAAAAGATGTTCGTATACAAAGTATAGAAAACAAAGTTTTCACATTGGAACAACAACTACTAAACAAAAACATAGAAATAAAAAACGTACAATTGCACAAACAATTGCTGCAACTGCTGATGTTGATGTACAGGAGTCGGACATTAGTAATGCGTATCGTTTAAAGCAGAAAGACGATAAAATTATAATTGAGTTTTGTTCCTTACATAAAAAAAGAGAAGTAATGAAGAATATTAGAAGAGTCAAAGGAGAGATTATAAACAAAGCAAACCAATCAAACACAAATATGGAAAATAATCAAAACTGCAAAAATAATAACAGTGGAAAAAAAACCGATGACTACATATACATTAATGACCAACTCACGGCACACAATCGACATCTTATGTGGCTAGCTAAAAACAAAGCCAAAGAAGCTGGATGGAAATTTGTATGGTATCGTAATGGGCATATTGTCGCCAAAAAAAATGAAAATTTGTCTGCTATTTTGATACATAATGCCAGTGATGTTGAGTTAATCGCATAAACGAAATAAATTATTTGTACTTTTTATCTTGTAAATTGAAATTTCTTTCGTCAAAATACTTAAAAACAAACAAATAAAAAATGAATAATATAATAACCCAAACATTAGACAATTTTAATGTAATAAATAAAAACTATCTAAGTTATCCCTTTTCACTTATTTACCTAAACATCCGATCACTACGTACAAACTTTACACCTTTTTTAGCTACTATTCATAATGTATTACAACATATCAAAATAATAATACTTGTTGAGACCAACATTAACGACAATGAGGGAGCATTCTACGGCATTACAGGTTTTAATTCGACGTTCAGAAACAGAGGGGGCAAGGGAGGAGGAATTGCTATATATGTGAAGGAGAATATATTGCACCATGAAATATCAACCAACTATACGTCATTTGAATCACTTCAAATGAATATACAAACAATAAACAGTACTTTCTCTTTATTTGCAATTTACCGACCACCTTCTCTTAATAAGAACAAATTTATTGAAGAAATAGATGAAATGCTTAACACTGTAAGTAAACAACAAAATATTATATTGGTGGGAGATATGAACATTGATCTCAATAAAAAGAACTTCATAACAAACCACTACAGTGACACGCTATTGGCAAATGGATTGCAACTCTTAATTAATGATACAACAAGAGAGGATTTAAATAGGAACACGTGCACTAATATTGATCATCTCTTTGTAAGAAATAGAAACATAAACACAAACGTATATGCAGGAATTATAAAAACAAATATTTCCGATCACTTTACCCTTGTATGTTGCCTCTCAGAAAACGAAATGATACCAAATTATATAGAGAATACACCAAATAAAAGAATATGCAATAATAAAGTAAATAACCAGATACGTACAACCCAATGGCACGAATTATATAATTTAACAGATGCAAATGATATGTTTAACACCATATACAATAAATTTAAAAACATCTATAAAAACTCAGAAATAAACAATACACTAAGAAAGAATCGAATCACAAACCCGTGGATGAGTGAATACTTGATAAGATGTTGTCAAAATAGGGATAAACTTTATAAAAAATGGTATTTATGTAGAAACAATAAAGATTATGAAAAAGAATATAAAAAATATAGAAATATAGTGAACAAAAAATTGAATTATGCAAAAAATATTTATTATAAAAATAAGTTCTTTGAAAATAGAAGTAACATACGATTAACGTGGAAACTTATAAACGAAATTATCGGTAAGAAATCAAATAATGTCGATGAAACTATAATTAAAAATTTTAAAAATCAAAATGTAACGGACATATGTAACAATTTTGCAATAAATTTCAAAGAAAACGTCAACCAAATCTTACATAATTGTCAAATCAAAACAATAAACAACATTTCAAATGTTCTCCAAAATTCCATATATCTAACAAATACTAGCGAGGAAGAAATTTTTAACATCCTAAACACACTTAATGTAAATAAAAGCGCCGGATTTGATAAAATAAGAGCAATCGATTTAAAAAACAACGCAATTGAAATGACCCCGATTATAACGAAACTTATAAATCTTATAATTGATACTGCGACAATCCCAGATATGTTTAAAGTATCAATAATAAGACCAATTTACAAAAGTGGCAAAAAAGCTGAAATCAACAACTACAGACCAATCGCTATTCTACCAGTCATTGAAAAAATCATGGAAGAAATTGTGTGTAAAAGACTTACAGAATTTATTATCAAATATAATATTATTAGTAACAATCAATTTGGTTTCCAAAAGGGAAAAAATATTAATAAACTTCTCGGCAATTTTTCAAATTTTATCAATGAACAACTTAGTAAACATCATCACTGTCTTACACTATACATAGATTTTAGTAAAGCATTTGACACTCTTTGCCATACTAAACTTTTACAAATGCTAGAAAAAATCGGAATAAGAGGGAAATGTATAGAGTGGTTCAAAAACTACCTAAATCTAAGAAAGTATTTTGTAAAAATCTCTACAAAATTAAGCGGTGAAATGAATTTTAACTATGGCGTCCCACAAGGTTCAAAACTGGGACCAATACTTTACATTATATATGCAAATGATTTAATGAAAATTCTTGATATGAGCAAAACCTTTGCATATGCAGATGATACTGCGATTGTTGTAGCTCACAAAAATATTGAAAACGCTAAACAGATAATGCAACACCAGCTGAATATAGCAACTAGATGGTGTCATGATCACGGTCTTGTAATAAATGCTTCAAAGACTAAAGTCATGCATATTAAACCACCCCATATACTATATACAGACATAGACTTAACATATCATGAAACGAAATGTTTACATAAAAACAAATTACACGATCTTGTATGCGACAGTGGTCAATGTTCTACTATAATCGAACTTGTGAATACATACAAGTATCTAGGAGTACATGTCGATCACAATTTTACTTGGAATACGCATATAGATGAAGTAAGAAAGAAAATGAGGAAAGCTGCGTATATGCTATACCAACTAAAAAACTGTTCCAGTAATGCTGTGCTACGGCAAGCTTATTACTCGCTCGTGGAATCACATATACGCCATGGAATAACGGCTTGGGGAAACTCAAAACACTGTAGAATCCTACAAGAGACCCAAAACAAGCTCCTTAAAATACTCAAAAAAAGAAACACAAAAACGATACAAACCAATAATACAACTATACAAACTATTGTAACAAATGTAAACAACATCACAACAAATATCGGAAGCAATACTAACAACAACATATCAGAAAACAATTCAGCCAACAGCATGCATCAAACAAATAACATAAGCAATGAAAGCACCGATAACAATACCCACTACAATCTCAACACTGAAAATGCACTAGATAATAACAACAACATCTCAAGAAACAATTTAACAACAGCAACAACAGCAAATGTCAACAACAACAAAATAGCTACTGAAGAACATATATTGAATGTTAAAAGTATCTATTATACGACATTAGCCATCGAATTCTACAACGATGCCAGATTTCTACAAAAGATAGACCATAAATACAACACCAGAAGAAAAGCTGATGGAAGATACAACGTCCAGAAGTTTAAAAACAATTATGGCAAAAGCACTCTTAACGTTATGTTACCGACTATTTTTAATATGATGCCACCAGACATCATAAATACTACTAACACAAATAAAATAAGAAAAATAATTAAGAAAACATTTTTGAACTTGCAATAAATACTAACTATATAAAATAGATAACTACAACTTTGTTTAACTTTTAACCTGCAGACAAGCCACTCTGGCTTTGCAAGGTACATAGGTAAATGAATTGTAAATCTTTTTGGAAATAAAATAATAAATAATAATAATAATAAATAATAAATAATAATAATAATCAACAAATGTGTGTACCTACTGATTCCAATTCAACTCTAAATCTATTAACTGTTGTTCCACCGAAAAAATCTATATTTGTTTCACGCTTTACGTCTACAACTTCAATTGAAGATATCAATCAATACATAAAAAACAAATTGAATTTCGATGCAAATATTTTAACTTATAAATTTTCTTACTCTCAACCAAGAGAAATAACATCGTTTAAAATATTGGTACCTTATGAACTATTTAAGCAAATCGTTGATCCTAGTTTCTGGCCTGAAAACACTCTAGTTCGTGAATATGTTTTCAGAAATAATCCTAGAGTACCTAAAATATCTATTCCTGTCTCAAAAAACTAATTGATTCTTCCGTCCATACGAGTTCAATTGTGTATCAAAATGTTAGAGGCCTTAATACTAAATTATCTGCCCTATATGCTGATAGTTTTAATTTTGATAAACATATATTTGTATTTACTGAAACCTGGCTACATAAAGGTATTTATAATTCTGAAATTTTGTGTCCAAACTATCAAATTTTTAGACGAGATAGAAATAATGGTCATAGTAAGAGTGGTGGTGTTATGATTGCAGTTATAAATTACTTGTCTGCAGAAGAGATTTTATTTAATAATGCCTTTGATATTGAAGCTATTTGCGTACTGGTAAAACAACATAATAAATCATTTTATATCATGTGTTCCTATATTCCTCCCAGATCTTCTATAGAAATATATGAAAAGCACAAGAAAGCTGCCGAATTAATTTCTAAAAAACTAAAACCATTAGAGTCTTTTTTACTACTTGGTGATTTTAATATTCCTTCGATTTCATGGGATAAAGAAGATGATTCAAATAGTTTAATTCCAGTATTTTCCACTGACCTAATGTCTGAATTTGTTAATGCATTGTCTTCCAATTGCCTTTTCCAAATTAATAATGTTGTCAATAAGTTTGGTAAATTACTGGATCTCGTTTTCGTTAGTGAACCCAACGAATTCTGTATTTCAAGAGCATCGCCTATATCATTTCCTGAAGATCAGTATCATCCAACATTTGAAATTACCTGTTTATTTTCTTATACAGTTTGCAGTAATGTTAGGAAACAGATTAAGGAGCTTTGCTTTAAGAGAACCGATTACAATGCACTCACTTCTGCTTTGTCACAAATCAACTGGAATGATGTTTTTGCTTTATGTAATGATAATCTGGATCTGATGCTGAAGTCATTCTATAAAGTTATATACAATTGTTTTACTAAATCTGTTCCTAAGACTTTTCCAAAAAAAAGTACTGGTCCTCCTTGGAATTCAAAATTTCTTTCTCGCCTAAAAAATAAAAAAACTAAGCTATTTAAGAAATATAAAGAACATGGATCATTGATCAACTACACGAACTATATAAAAGTTAGAGCTGATTATAACAAATCGAATCGTTCTGCTTATAATGATTATTTAAATAATATAAAGGCTAAGTTAAAAAGCGACCCTAAGTCTTTTTACTCGTTTGTTAATTCTAAACGACGCTGCATTGGTTTTCCATCCTCAATGAAATTAGATGACATCGAAGCATCAGACGATATCTCTATAAGTAATATGTTTGCTGATTTTTTTGCTTCAACATACTCCACAACTAAATTCAACAACACTTCTCAATATCCTTTCATTATCCCGGAATCATCTATAAATATTTCATTTATTAATGAACAAACTGTTTTAAGCAACTTGTTAAAACTAAAATGGTCGTATGCTGCGGGGCCTGATGGAGTCCCAAATTGTGTGTTAAAACGTTGCGCAAATCTTCTATACATTCCTCTAACATTTCTCTACAATAATTCAATTAGACTGGCATATTTTCCTGATGTTTGGAAGAAATCCTTTATAACTCCAATTTTTAAGTCTGGAAGTAAATCCGTAGTATCAAATTACAGAGGAATAGCTAAATTAAGTTCAATTCCAAAATTATTTGAAAAATTGATAACCGAGGCATTATCATATCAAGCGTCTTCTATTATTTCACAACAGCAACATGGTTTTCGTAAATCCTGCTCAACAATTACCAATTTACTGGAACTTACAACTTTAGTCAATGATGGCTTTGTTAATGGAAAACAAACTGATGTTGTTTATACTGATTTCAGTAAAGCCTTTGATAGAGTAAACCATGATTTATTACTATATAAGTTAGACCGTATTGGTTTCAGTTTGACGCTTCTTAAATGGATTGGTTCCTACCTAAAAAGCCGTAAACAGTGTGTTAAATTTCGTACTGTACAATCTAATGTTATGTATGTCACATCTGGTGTTCCTCAAGGCAGTCATTTAGGTCCGCTTTTGTTTATACTCTTTATTAATGATCTTCCATCGGTTTTACAATATTCCAAATGCTTGATGTATGCAGATGATGTCAAAATACTTCTTTCCTTTAATAATTGTACTGAGCAAAGGTTATTGCAAATCGATATTAATAATTTTACTACATGGTGTAATTTGAACCTAATGGACCTTAACGTAAAAAAATGCAAATACATGGTGTTTTCAAGATCTCTTCCTGTTAATGGGTTGTACATGATGAATGGTATGTGGCTAGAGATGGTTGAAACATTTAATGATCTTGGTGTTTTATTGGTTAGACGTTTGGATTTCCGAAATCATATTACTAAGACAATTAATAAGGCAGTTGGTGTATTGGGGTTTATCAAACGCTGGGCAAAAGAATTTTCTGATCCTTACATTACAAAAAAGCTGTTCACTACTCTAGTGAGACCAATTCTTGAATATGGTTCTGTTGTCTGGGATCCTTTCTACAACGTACACTCTAATTCTATTGAATCCGTTCAGAAACAATTCCTTATATTTTGCCTCCGTGGACTTGGTTGGAATCCTACTGTGCACTTACCTCCCTACAAAAGCCGTCTTGCGCTTATAAAGCTTCCTACACTTTATAGTCGCCGTAAAATGTTAAATGTTACTTTTTTTAATAAATTTGATTAATGGAGATTTACATTCAGATTTTCTAGTTAGCAAACTCAACATAAATGTTCCACATCGCTTATCAAGATACTATCTATTTCTTAGTGTTAAATACTTTTCTACAAATTATGCTAATTCTGATCCTTTTCGCCGTATTTGTATCGAATTTAATCAATTGTATCATATCTTTGATTTTTATAAGAGCTTAGATACTATTAAAAGAGACATTATTCTTTACCTTAATAATTAAATAACATTCTTATCAATTTCTAGTTTATTTAAAATTGTATTACTCCCTCATATGTTTGTATTTTTTATCATTATTTTATTGTTATCATAATAGTCTGTAAGGATGTTATTTTCCATAGACTAAATAAATAAATAAATAAATAAATAAAACATGTAATTTAATAAGGCAATATAAGAACAGAAATAATTTTAACACAAGAAACGTTATTGAACCTAAAATTTATAAATCTCTAACTTATGTTCCTCTTATATCTGAAAGATTAGAAAGATCAAAAATTTATGATAATAGGAAATATATAATAGCACATAAAACATATAACACATTAAGTAGACTATTTAGCAACACAAAAGACAGAATAGATAAATCGGAAATGTCAAATTTAGTTTATAAAATTCCGTGTAATGGTAATAATAGTGAAAACTGTAATAAGGTATACATAGGTACAACAAAAAATAAACTTAAAACTAGAATTGCAGGACATAAATCAGATCAAAAATACAAGAACACCATTCCTAAACAAAAAACAGCATTATCATTACACTGCAATAACTCTAATCATTATCCTGATTTTGATAATACGACAATTTTGAACATAGAAAATAATTACAGACGTAGATATATGTTAGAAATGTTACAGATAATGAAAATACCATCTACACAACGCATTAACTATAAAACAGATATAGCGAATATAGCCCAATATTATAGACATTTAGTGAATAAGAACTGAGCTAATTATTTTAATTTTAAATAATATATGAAATTCAAAATAGTTTTTTGTTCTGTGTTATATTTTCATTTTAAATATTTATAAAAACATTTTTGTTTCCTTATCTTTTTTAAACTTAAAATATTTTTGTTTCGTGTGATATTTATATTTTTCATATTGTCAAAAAGTATTTTTATAATTTCCCGCCTTTTTTAAAAATTTTATATATATATGTTTTTATTGTTGAAAAAAATTATATAATTTCCCTGAAGAAGTCACCCAATATGGTGACGAAATATTGGAAAGAAAGAAATAATAAATAATCATTATTATTATTTTTTATAAAAAGGAGAGAGAATTGGAATATATATCGGAGAATTTGGCTCAAAGTTTAGATAAAGATTTATTCAACACATTCATTCAACACATTCATTCAACACCAAGAAAAATTTGCTATTAAATTAAGTTTACAGGTAAAAGAGGTACATAAGAAGAAATTTAATTGCCTTATTAATTTAAAACAGAATCAATTAAATATTAAACAGAATAAGAAATGGTTTGTTAACAAATCAGATTTTGAAATCCCCTCTGAAGTAGAATGGGTTCTTTCGTTAGGACATAAACACGCACTTCCGGTCAAAAGGGAAAATTTTCCCGTTTTGAAAATTATAGCGGATGGTGAGGACTTTATACAGACTTAAACAGGAAAAGAAGAACAAGAAACAGCTAGGAATAGATTTACTAATATTATAAATGGTCATTTAAATAGAAAACAATTAACAAATATAGACAAATTTTTGTTAGATAAAGTGAATAAGACAAGAAGATTTTTGAAAACTTATTTTAAATGCTGATAAGGGAAATACCACAGTAGCTATGAATAAATGTGATTATATTTTAAGAATGGATAATATTGTGGGTGATATTACTACATATAAATTGACAAATAGAGATCCAACTTCCGGATTACAGAGAACAAATAATAATTTAAGTGAAGATCTTTTCAAATTAAATATTATTACATCTTTGGAAAAGAACAAACTTAAAACAAATGTAGCTACAGCTCCTAGATTATATGGAGTACCAAAAATTCATAAGGAACAATTTCCTTTGAGACCAATATGCTCATTTGTTAACTCCCCATCTTATGAACTCTGTAAATATGTTACTAGTATTCTAAGGAAAGTAACACAAAACTCTAAATATAATGTAAAAGATTCTTTACATTTTAGAGAAAGGATAAAAAAATTAAGGATACAAAGTGATGAGAGATTAATTTCACTTCATGTTGTATCTTTATTTCCAAGTATACCAATAGATATAGCTTTAGATATTATTGAAGAAAAATGGAATGTTATCGAAGAACATACTAAAATTGAGAAGAATCTTTTTCTACGTATTTTGAAATTCTGTATAATGGACAATAGATATTTCAAATACAATAATAGAATATATATACAACAAAAAGGACTTCCAATGGGATCTCCAGCTTCTCCAATTATAGCTGATTTTGTAATGGAGAAATTATTAGATTCTTGCATTGAAAAATTGGATATAAAACCAAAAATCATAACAAAATATGTTGATGACTTATTTTGTATTATTTCAGAGAATTCAGTTGATAATATTTTATCAACATTTAATTCGTTTCATGATAATATAAAATTTACGATTGAAAATGAATATGATTTTAAAATTCCTTATTTAGACACATTAGTAAAGAGAAGAGGAAATAGATTATTAAAAGATTGGTATCAAAAACCCACAGCTTCTGGAAGAATTATAAACTATTATTCGAAACACCCAAGAAGAATCATAATTAATACAGCAAAGAATCTAATTGAGAGGGTATTGAATATTAGCGACTTAGAATTTCACGGAAAAAATATAGAAAAGATTAAAAATATTTTAAACAATAATAATTACCCAATTCAACTAACATGTAATTTAATAAGGCAATATAAGAACAGAAATAATTTTAACACAAGAAACGTTATTGAACCTAAAATTTATAAATCTCTAACTTATGTAACTTATGTTCAAAAAGTATTTTTATAATTTCCCGCCTTTTTTAAAAATTTTATATATATATGTTTTTATTGTTGAAAAAAATTATATAATTTCCCTGAAGAAGTCACCCAATATGGTGACAAAATATTGGAAAGAAAGAAATAATAATAAATAATCATTATTATTATTTTTTATAAAAAGGATCTTGAACTCGATTTTAAAGAATAATATAGTATAATATTGAAGATCGAATAAAGGAAAATAAATATAGATGTAAAGTAATCTATTTTGTGCCAAGCCTTATTCACAGATCCCGCCCACATTTGGTCAGATGTTGTGTATTGATAACCAAGATGCTCGTACCTTATTTTGGAACTTTTCCTCTTTCCGTTCTCCAAATACACAGAAAAACTGACCGAAATCATTAAGTCAACTGTGCTGTACGTATTTGTTATGTTAAAAAAAAATAAAAAAAACAAATGTCTTAATAAAATGTTAAAAAAAATAAAAAAAAAACAAATGTCTTAATAAAATGTAAAAAAAAAAATTGTACAAAAAAAGTTGAATAGACGGGGATCGATCGCGCGACTAAAAGAAAAAAACTATTTATGACAAAGCGCTTAGACCACTGAGCCATTGAAGCACATACGCAATCATGGTTAATAGAAGTAAATAAACAGTTTTCGTTCAAAACTAATTTGTTTAGTTTTTAGGTAAATCTTTGTATGTGTTTGTTGTTTGTGTATAAAAGGTGAAGAGATGAAAGAAAAGAAGTTCAACAAATGGATGTGTTTGTTATGCGTAAAATTCAACATACTTATAAAACAAAGGGATTTTACGGAAAAAATATTAGAGGTAGTCGTGGTTTTTTACTAATATCTCAGCCATTTATCAACCGATCTGGCTGATTTTCAATAGCAAACAGAAATGGATCACATGTAACAGAAATACTATATAACAATCAAGTACTCATCATGTCTGGGATCTTCGGAAAACCCATTTCAACACACAGACGGACATCGTTAAATCAACTTCGCTCTTCATAAGGACCCAGAATATATATACTTCCACCTGTGGTGAAGGGTATACAAAGAAATACAATAGGAATCACATATTTTATTGTTTAAAAAGAAGATGTACAAATTAAATAATTCCATTTAGGATCTGTGTGAAGTAGCTAAAGAAATTTCAAACTAAATATAAATTGACAAAAGATTTTAAAATTTCTTTGACAAAATAATTGAACAATTTTTAAAATTTCATAGAAGTTTAAAATTTAGTTTAGATTTTATTTTATTTTAGAATTTAGTTTAGATTTTATTTCGCCAGCTCACACCCACACAAAATACAGCATTTAAAAACAATAAACTATATATATTTTTTCTGACGTTTTTATTATTTTATTCAACGTGTAAATCAACCTTTAATAACCCTTTTTATAAAACGTTCAAAAAAAGATAAGAGGCGTTAAATTAAATAAAAAGGGCAATTGATGGGCTTTTAAAAACTTAAGTTTATTTGTGGTTGTTTTTACGCAAATAATATTACGAGTGTGATTGGAAATAATTAATAATAGAGGAAGTAAAGAGATTTCATTAAAGGAAGTGGCCAAATAAAATTTTGTACATATTACATATTGATTTCAAAGCAAATTTTTCTCATATCTGAACAAATTTCAGCAAAATCTGGTAAAACCCAATAGGACTTGCAAAAAAATCAGTTGGACTTGCAAAGAAAATCAATTGGAAAAAAATACAAGCTATTTTGTATACACTGGTACATATTCCTATAAACGCACATCAATTTTTTAAAGAAACATACCAAAAAACCAAGCTAAAATATTTTTAAGAGGCAAGAAGTTTGTTTATTAAATCTTTGTGACCTTACTTTAAATATTATTAACTGAAAACATCAATTGTACATTTATTTATTTTTTTAATTATATTGTTAGTGGTTTGATGCCATTTTGAGGGACATTTTCCTATAAACGCACTCCATCTCATGATGCAGTTTAACATTATTAATAATGAGTTGATGATCCTTTATTTTGTATTACTTCAAAAATGCGGTCCGGCATAGGTTCCACTAATGTTTTTAAGATAATCACGATCAATTTCATCGCAGGCTTGTTGAATTTTTAGTTTTAATTCTGTCACTTTCATTATGCTTTGATTCTGGGCATTTTTTGCGTAAACTTCACGTGCCATGTATCCCCATAAGTTCTCCATCGGGCTTAAATCGGGACTTCATTCCGGCCAGTCCAAAAGAGGAATATTATGTTGATTGAACCACGATTTGGATTGTTTTGAAACGTGAATTGCAGCGTTGTCTTGTTAAAATATTTAGTCTTCATCCATTTTTTCATCCATAAAAGAGATAAGAGCATCTAAAAGTTCGTTATAAACTGTGCTGTTCATTTTAGTTGGAGCAAAACAAATTCTTGATTTTCCAACAGCAGAAAAAGCTGCCCAAACCATAACACTGTCTCCACCGAAATTGTGTTTTGACATGCGAATCTCTTTCAATGTTAAATCATTTTTTTTTTTTTCATCTAAAAAAAATATTTTTTCCACTCATCTGTCCATTTCATGTATTTGCGCGCAAATTTCAGACGATTTTTCTTATGATGTTGTTTTAACATTGGCTAACATATGGAAGTAACAGGAAGGTTAAGTTTGATTTTTATTTGGGTAGCATTCAATTTTTTCGGGTGGCTTCTTGTTTTATCATACCAAGCTGTCTTTTTGTTAACTTTTTATTCCCCTCTTTTGCTTTTCGTACTGCGTATTTCTGACCTTTCTTAAAGATGCTACGAATTAGGCTGAAAACACACCGGATAAAGCAAAACGCTTTTTTTTGTTTCATGAAACAAGAGAACACTGCTTCCTATGAGACAACACACACCAAAGAAAACGAAACAAAACACACGTTTTTGTTTTGAAGTGTTTCCGTGATGGTTGTCGAAAATACATGGTTTTGTATACAAGCAACACACACTGAATGAAACAAAACTGTTTCGAGTCAGCGTCGTTGACGATAATTGCTTACATTCTAATGGCGCAACGCACACCAAACGAAACGAAACATAAAAACAAAAGCAAAACAGAACAAGTAAGAGCGGCTAAATTCGGCTATGCCGAATCTTATATACCCTTCACCATGGTATTCTGAAGGAGATGAATACATCGTTGGAATCTACTACCTCATAGCTCTCCACAAACAAGCGGTATCCCCATTTATTTTTTCTTAAATGTCCAAAAATTTTAATCCAAAATAATATGTCATGTAAAATCTCAAATTTATATTTTTCCATATGTTTCAGCGCTTTTCTTGTCAAATTTGGCATTTTCTAGGCAAAAAAAAGTTGGCGACACTACTATTTATTTTTTATTTATATCATTCACAATAGTTGTGAAACGTATTTAACCTACGTATTTATCTTCACACTCTTATTAAACAAAGGGATTTTACTGGAAAAATTAGAGGTAGTCCTGGTTTTTTGCTAATATCTCAGCCATTTATTAACCGATCTGTCTGATTTTTAATAGCAAACAGAAATGGATTACATGTAACAGAAATAAAAAAGAATCAAGTCCTCATCATGTCTGGGTTCTTCGGAAAACCCATTTCAACACACAGACGGACAGACGGACAGACGGACATCGTTAAATCAACTTCGCTCTTCATATGGACCCAGAATATATATACTTTATAGGGTCTAAGATCAATATTGTAGAAATTACAAACGGAATGACAAACTTATATATACCCTTCCACCTATGGTGAAGGGTATAAAAACATGTTTCGTTGCCGATAGCTGACCTGTTGTTTTTTACAAAACATTTCGTTTAAGATTATATGGATGCACCCAAAACTCTCTGCTATTTGTATCCTTTACCTCAATTACTTCAAACAATGTAAGTAAGATTGGTACAATTTCATCGTCTGAGTCCGACCACATGTTGAACAACACTAAAAGCAAGTCGTAAATTCAATTTTGTTTTATTTTAACGCACACCAAACGAAGCAAGAAAACAAAACGTTATGTTTTGTTACATTCTGTTTCGCTTGGTGTGCGTTCAAATAAAAAACGTTTTTTTGACTATCGAATCAAAAACGTTTTGTTTGATCCGGTGTGTTTTCAGCCTAACTGCTTCGGAGCCATTAATTTTGCGTGCTATTTCTCTATTAGAGCAGCCTTGATCACGAAAAAAATCAATTTGAATTTTTTCTAATTAGTATGAAATGTTCCCTTAGCCATCCTTTAAGATTATGAAATTTCTCTTAAAACAAAAATATTTTCCGTAAAAACAGATTTTGCCATCAAAAACTTACCTTAAGTAAGAATAACTATAACAGTAATAATTTTATTTTCAAAGAGTTATGTTTAAGGTTTCCAATTACTTCTTCAACAAATTTTACGCGTCTGCGTAGGAGTCTTCCACTGAAATTAGCAACAATATCTAACGATTGATCATTTAATGCAAACAACAAAAGCAAAAAAAAACAAGTAAAAAAGGCTAAATTCGGCTATGCCGAATCTTTGAACACCCTCCACCAATATCCTAAAAAGATGTTCTCTACAGTTTTTGATACAAATAATATAAAAAAACTTTTGAAGTACAATTATGTAGGTGAAAAAATTTTTTGAGGTGTAGAACTTTTTTTAGATGTCAAAAGAACTTTTTTGGTGGAAAAAAATTTAGAGGTGAAAAAATTTTTTGAGGTGAAAAATTTTTTTGTGGTGAAAAAAATTTTAGAGGTGAAAAAATTTTTTCAGGTGAATACTAAATATTCACTTCTAAGCGACTGGTGAAAAAAATATGAGAATATACATTAAATTAAGTATTAAATTTCTATGGAAAATTTAGAGGACTGTACAAAAAATACATTTTAAAGCATAGTTTTTGGCAAATACTCATTTTTGTTACTGGCTAATGGGGACTATCTCTGCAGCAGAATATGCCTAATGAAGATAATGCACTTTCTGATGGGTCACGTATTGACAAATAGTTACAACGAATGTTCTTTCTTTAAAAAAAATAATGTAGGACAATATGCTTAATGGAGAGAATACAGTTTCCCATGCGCTACCTCTTGACAAACAGTTACAACTAATATTTTTTTCTTTAAAAAATAATGCCAATTGGTAGAAAAACAAAAACAAAAAATATAAATTGGGAGTTTTACAAAAAATACATTTTACGGAATGAAACGAAAAACCAACAAAGCTTATCAATGGAAAATAACCATCGTTGGCAAGCAATACCTTTTTATTATAATGGTAGTTGTCTGTCACGCTCTTCAAAATTGAACCGGTAAAATATCGCAATAAACCCGGTTATACAAAAAGACACTAAGGGTGTGAAGATAAATACGTAGGTTAAATAAGTTTTCACAACTATTGTGAATGATATAAATAAAAGCAAATAGTAGTGTCGCCAACTTTTTTTGCCTAGATAATGCTAAATTTGATAAGAAAAGCGTTGAAGCATACGGAAAAATATAAATTTGAGATTTTACATGACATATTATTTTGGATTAAAATTTTTGGACATTTAAGAAAGAAAAAAAAAAATAAATGGGGATACCGCTTGTCTGTTGAGAGATATGAGGTAGTAGATTCCAACGATGTATTCATCTCCTCCAGAATCGCTCTAGGTTTCGAGTTTTGCATTTTAAAGAAAATTTATTTTTGGAATTCCACATAACATTATTTAAAATTAAAATTTTTGGACATTTAAGAAAAAAATAAATGGGGGTTCCGCTTGTTTGTGGAGAGCTATGAGGTAGTAGATTCCAACGATGTATTCATCTCCTCCAGAATGACCCTAGGTTTTGCATTTTAAAGAAAATTTATTTTTGAAATTCCACATAACATTATTTAAAGTTAAAATTTTTGGACATTTAAGAAAAATAAATTGGGTTACCGCTTGTTTGTGGAGAGCTATGAGGTAGTAGACTCCAACGATGTATTCATCTCCTCCAAAATCACTCTAGGTTTCGAGTTTTGCATTTTAAAGAAAATTTATTTTTGAAATTCCACATAACATTATTTAAAATTAAAATTTTTGGACATTTAAGAACAAAATAAAAGGGGGTACCGCTTGTTTGTGGAGAGCTATGAGGTAGTAGATTCCAACGATGTATTCATCTCCTCCAGAATCACTCTAGGTTTCGAGTTTTGCATTTTAAAGAAAATTTACTTTTAAAATTCCACATGACATTATTTAAAATTAAAATTTTTGGACATTTAAGAAAAAATAAATGGGGGTACCGCTTGTTTGTGGAGACGGAGAGCTATGAGGTAGTAGATTCCAACGATGTATTGACCTCCTCCAGAATCACTCTAGGTTTCGAGTTTTGCATTTTAAAGAAAATTTATTTTTGAAATTCCACATGACATTATTTAAAATTAAAATTTTTGGACATTTAAGAAAAAATAAATGGGGGTACCGCTTGTTTGTGGAGAGCTATGAGGTAGTAGTATTGACCTCCTCCAGAATCACTCTAGTTTTCGAGTTTTGCATTTTAAAGAAAATTTTTTTGAAATTCCACATAACATTATTTAGAATTAAAATTTTTGGACATTTAAGAAAAAAAATAAATGGGGGTACCGCTTGTTTGTGGAGAGCTATGAGGTAGTAGATTCCAACGATGTATTGACCTCCTCCAGAATCACTCTAGGTTTCGAGTGTTGCATTTGACAAGAAAATTAATTTTTGAGATTTCACAAAACACTATTAAAATTTAAAATTTTTGGACATTTAAGAATGAAATAAATGGGGGTACCGCTTGTTTGTGGAGAGCTATAAGGGAATAGATTCCAACGATGTATTTATCTCCTCCACAATCACTCTAGGTTTCGAGTTTTGCATTTTAAAGAAAATTTATTTTTGAAATTCCACATGACATTATTTAAAATTAAAATTTTTGGACATTTTTTGTTTTTATCATCATCCCTAATGTCTTTGAGTTCAGGTCTTTGTGTTCAGAACAAGTAAATTATGTGTTGAAACTATAAAAAAATTATAATAATGCCCAAAAACATGCATTTATTAGTGAAATTCAGTACAAGGTCCATACGGACCTATGCACACCTCAATAACTCCTAAAGTAATGATCCGATCGGCTTGATTTGATGAAGCAATCCCTAAATCTCTTTGAGTTCAGGTAGACGTACGAAAGAGTATAAAATAAGTTGTAGTTTCGTAAACCAAATCAGTCAAAGTTTAGACAGCGAAGAGTAAAATCGTGTGTGATAGAAACAAAAATATAAATATGGCAGATGCAAGTAATTTGGACGTTGCTCAAATGGTTGTACGCCGTAGTACACGTTACCAGCAAATGACTGCGGATGAAAGGCGTGCAGCTGATAGTAGATTTGCTGATTTTATGGACGAAGACATGGATGAAGAAATTGATATTGCTGCAATTGATAATTATGAAGTTGAGGATGATGAAGATCGCACATACCAACCTGCTGAAGAGTCAGATGCCGAAACTGAAGGATACGTCGAGCTAAATGAAGATACTGATGACGACGATGATGGACAGGAAACAAATGAAAGTTACTATATTGGTAAAGATGGCACCCAATGGAGTAAAAAAGCACCACCAACATCACGCACTCGTAATCATAACGTGGTCGACGAAACCAGGACCAACAGGAAATATACGCGACCCCTATACAATAATGCGTTCAATCATGACACAGGAAATAATACACTTAGTGCTACGTGAAACAAATCGTACAGGCAGGGAGGTTACAGCTGCATGGAATTTTGCGAATCCCACGAAGAAAAAGAAATGGAAGCCAGTGACAGTGAAAGAGTTTGACGCCTTTGTAGCTATTCTTTTGTATGCTGGACTCACAAGATCAAACCATGAACCAGCTATGGAATTATGGGGCGCGACGCGTTGCCCAATATACAAAGCTGCGCTGTCGTACGATCGCTTCATGTGTATAAAGCAATTTATTGGATTCGACAATGGAAATACTCGACAACAGCGGCTCATCAACAGCAAAACTGCGGCTATTGACGATATTTGGCAAATGTTGCAACATAACTTGGCAGCAGCTTACACTCCTCATGAAGCACTAACAGTCGATGAGCAGGATACGCAATGCGATGGAAACATTCGATGTCAGGGTAAGAAAAACATCTACAAATTCAAGAATAGAATATATATTTATTTATTTTTTATTTTTCTTTTCATTTCAGGTATTACCAAGACCGATGGAAGGCAATGCACCTTCTTGCGGCTAGGTCAAGTAGACCGTCATGTCGCCTTTGCCGTTCTGAGTACGGGCGGCAGCGGAAAACGCGGGCATACTGCTTCGGCTGCGGCAACGCTGGTTGCGGAGAACATAGCACACTTTTACATCGCTGCAACACTTGCGCACAGGGCGGGGGACAAGAAGTACTTGAGCGTGTACTTCTTGTCCCCCGCCAATAATAATTATTAAACTTTTTTATAATAAACTTTTTTATAATAGTCTTAAGAAAATTCAAGCAAAAAAAAAAAAAATTAAAAAAATTATTTTTGTATGTAGAATTTAGTTATAAACAATAAAAACAAAAAAAAATTTTATATGAAAAAAACATGATTTATAAAAAAGGTCCGTAGGGACCTTTTCACACGGCCGTGAAGTTCAGAACTGTCACTCATCGGAGGGTTAGTAATAACGCTCGTTTCAATGCACACCGATATATTTAACCCCATCATGATCAAACTTTTGGAAGATAGATAAATGTATGTACAGAGAATATATTTTTGAATCTTGTTACTTCACAGCGGCCCCTTGCAGAAATATCTATAACGTACACAAACATTTTTAGATAATGAACTACATTGAAATTAATTGGCAAAAAGTAAGTAGGTCCGAGTAAAAAAAAGTAATCTGGCAAAATATTTAATCATTTCCAATTTTATATTCCTTAATATCTTATTTGATCCGAAAAATGGCAGATCAAATTAGATCCAGAAATATATTTGAGGATTTAGAAAGATCTGAATTGATCCGAAAATGGCAGATAAAATTAGACCCAACAATATATTTATAAAGTAATATCCAAATTTATCCGAAAAAACTCAGATCGAATTGTATCAGATTAGATCCAACAATATAATATACACAAAAAGTACCACTTTTCCAATTGTATTTCAGAAATAGTCAATTGTATTTCAGAAATTGTTGATTGTATTTCAGAATAGTCAATTGTATTTCAGAAATATTTAATTGTATTTCAGAAATTGTCAATTGTATTTCAGAATAGTCTATTGTGTTTCGGAAATAGTCAATTGTATTTCAGATATAGTCTATTGTATTTCAGAAATTGTCAATTGTATTTCAGAAATAGTCAATTGTATTTTAGAAATTATCAATTGTATTTCAGAAATATTCGATTGTATTTCAGAAATAGTCAATTGTATTTCTGAAATAGTCAATTGTATTTCAGAAATTGTCAATCGCGTTTCAGAAATAGTCAATTATATTTAAAAAATAGTCAATTGTATTTCAGAAATAGCCAATTATATTTAAGGAATAGTCAATTGTATTTCAGAAATTGTCAATTGAATTTCAGAAATAGTCAATTGTATTTCAGAAATAGTCAATTGTATTTCAGAAATAGTCAATTGTATTTCAGAAATAGTCAATTGTATTTCAGAAATTATCAATTGTCTTTCAGAAATAGTCGATTGTATTTCTCAAATAGTCAATTGTATATCAGAAATTGTCAACTGCGTTTCAGAAATATTCGATTGTATTTCAGAAATAGTCAATTGTATTTCTGAAATAGTCAATTGTGTTTCAGAAATTGTCAATTGCGTTTCAGAAATAGTCAATTATATTTCAGGAATAGCAATTGTATTTCAGAAATAGTCAGTTCTATTTAAAGAATAGTCAATTGTATTTCACAAATTGTCAATTGTATTTCAGAAATAGTCAATTGTATTTCAGAAATAGTCAATTGTATTTCAGAAATAGTCAATTGTATTTCAGAAATAGTCAATTCTATTTTAGAAATTATCAATTGTCTTTCAGAAATAGTCGATTGTATTTCAGAAATAATAAATTGTATTTCTCAAATAGTCAATTTGTTTTTCTCGAAATATTTCCTCAGAAAATTTAGGAAAAATAAAACAAAATTAATTAGTTTTAAATTCAGTTTTATTTTGGGGGTTTAAAAATTTTCTACGTACCGTACTCTCTGGGGGTATAACAACGAATGAATAACTTAAACACTAAACAAAGCAAGTTACAAAAAAAAGGAAAAACAAAGAGAAAATACAATAACATAGAAAAAAAAGGGTATACTGAACAATAAACAAAGGCATACTCCTTTTGCGCTTAAACATCCCGCCCCCCTTGCAAGAGTGCAATACTGGGGCTAAGGACTTAAGAATTAAGAAAAAAAAAAAATAAATAAAGACATTCATTCATAATTCAAAAGTTTTAATATAAAAATATTAATAAAAAAGGTAAAAAAAAAAAAAAATGTGTACTAAATAAAAAATTTAAAAAACGTTGCGTCCCGAATGGACGTTTATAACAATCGTTGCGGGTGTTTGGTTATATGCTGCTGACTGCTGCAAACCGTAGTACTGTGGCTGTAGTTGTTGCTGCTGCGGTTGCAATTGTTGCTGCTGCGGTTGCAATTGTTGCTGCTGGTGTCTGCAGCATTGATGGCGATGGTTGTTGCGCCTTTTATTTTTGCGCCGTTTCTTATTGCGCGAGTTTTGTGGATTGGGGTTAGAGGGAGTGGCCTGAGGAACCGATGGAACATCATCACGGGTACCTTGGGATTGCGATGGAGCCACGGGATTTCGTTTCTTGAATCGGTGGAGGAGGGTATGGTGTTCGGACCTACACTCAATGCATCTTTCGCGACTTCGGCATTTGTCCTTCATGTGCGAGTGCGCTAAGCAATTGAAGCAGTACCGAAATTTCTGCACAGTCTTCCACTGCTCCCCCACCGACATCTTGCGAAACTCCATGCACTTCCGCAATGGATGTTCCTTTTTGCAAAGGCGACAATCCCTCAGGCACTCTTCTCGCTGTGGTTTAGGTGATTGTTTCTCCGCAGTTCCATCTGAAGTTGTTGGGCGATGGACTTCTAGACGACTCGCAATTCTCGACATCTTGCAACTGGTTAGGAAAAAAAGAAAGAAAAACAATATTAGTGGGATTCTGACACGGGAAGGAGAACAAGCTTCACAATTGGCCGGTTAAAAATGCCTGAAGCTGTCCTCACGTCAGCTGCTCGGACTTTCGAGTCATGTCCTTTAAAAACCTTTTCAATACGCCCTAATTTCCATTCATTAGGTGGCAGATTATCCTGCCGAATTACGACCAAGTCTCCTATTTTAAAATCCCTTTGAGGATATTTCCACTTCACCCTCCGGTGAAGTTCCACCGCAAAGCAAATTGGTGGTGAAGAGCCTTGAGTTTTTGCCACCTGTTGGC
Source organism: Eustalomyia histrio (assembly GCA_949748255.1). NCBI lineage: Eukaryota > Metazoa > Arthropoda > Insecta > Diptera > Anthomyiidae > Eustalomyia > Eustalomyia histrio. The sequence goes on from OX456526.1 coordinate 103,359,547, forward strand.
TATACTCAACGATAAGCCTGAATGGTCGGGTTCTGGGGGTGCTAACAAAGGGGCACCGATCAGAAAATGACCCGGAGTTAGGGGAACAAGTTCTAAAGGGTTGTCGCTCATCGCGCATAAAGGTCTGGAATTCAAACATGCTTCAATTCGGGTTAGCATGGTCATAAATTCTTCAAAAGTGAATTTCTGAGCATTAGAAACCTTTTTCAAATGAGATTTAACACTCTTCACACCGGCCTCCCATAAGCCGCCCATATGAGGAGCACCAGGGGGTATATAACGCCACTCTATTGGCTGAAAACTACTTCGTACAATAACCTTTCGTCTTAACTCGGATAAAAACTGTTTTCTGTCAACCTCGAGTAAATTAGAAGCACCGACAAAGGCCGTCCCATTGTCTGAGTACAAATGGGATGGACATCCACGACGGGAGAAAAATCGAGCAAACGCTCCAAGAAATGTTTCGGTGGACATGTCGCCGGTAGCCTCTAAATGTATAGCTTTTGTAGCAAAGCATACAAAAACGAGAACATACCCTTTGGTTATCCGACAACCTCTACCAATATAAGACTTTATGTCGAATGGACCTGCGAAATCTAAACCGGTATGGGTGAACGGTCTCGAAAGAGACGCCCGTTCAGGGGGTAAAGCAGCCATTATTTGCTGACCGGCCTTTTTCCGATAAATTGTACATTCCTTACAGTTATTTATTACCGTACGAATCAGGTTTTTTAGCTTCGGCACCCAAAACTCAATTCTAACAAGACGTAGCACTAAAGAGTGCCCGCCGTGTACAGAGCATTTGTGGACATGTTCCACATACAAACGGGTAAAAGGAGCCGAATAGGGCAAAATTTTTGGATACCGCTCATCATATGTCAGTCCGGGTGATCGAACTAATCGACCATTCATTCGGATAAATCCGTTTGAGTCCATAAAAGGATTCAAAGCAAGTAAACTACTTATCGGGGATATAACAGTACCCTTTGACAACTGGGTGTATTCGATGACATAATTTCGCTGACATGCCAGAATCAGACGATCTCGTGCGTGTTTGATTTCGGACTGAGTAACATCTTTGATGTCATAAAGACATTTTCGGGTTTGTAAATAATAAAGAAACCGAAAACAATAAGCAATAACTCGCATTGCACGCGGTAAATTCGAAAAACGCTCCAGTATGCCAAACGGTTTTGAAGTGTGAACAAAATATGACTGAATTTTCTAAATGCGGATGATCACTAATCGAATGTTTTGGCCAATTATCTTTTGGTTGACTTAACCATTTGGGGCCATGCCACCATAAAGAGTTATCAATCAGATCACGCGCTAGAGTTCCACGACTTGCCAAATCAGCGGGGTTGTCTTTGGAATCCACATGAGACCAACTGTCATTTCCAACTTTCTTTAAAATCGATGCTACTCGGTTCCTGACAAAAGTAGGCCAATGGCACGGGGGTTTCTTGAGCCAAGATAAAACTATGGTAGAATCCGTCCACAAATAAATCTCTTTCTTGGCTAGATTTAATTGACTACATAAAGACATTACCATATTTGCCATTAGTGCAGCTCCACAGAGCTCTAAACGGGGTAAAGTTTCCGTTTTAACAGGCGCAACTTTTGTCTTCGACGCAAGCAAGTGCGTCGTTATCTCACAGGAGGAAGAGATACTACGAACATACAGAGTAGCAGCGTATGCCTTTTCAGAAGCATCGCAGAATCCGTGGAACTCAATATCATAATCGGGGTGAAATTAACCCATCTGGGAATAAAAATTTTCTCAATATTAGGGTAATCATCTAAAAACGCGTGCCACTGAGAAAGAGTCAAGGGTTTTACACATTCATCCCAATCTGTCTTGTCCTTCCAAATTTGTTGCATTATGATTTTCGCTGCAATAATTTTGGGAGAGAGCCAACCGGCGGGGTCAAATAGCTTTGCTATTTCTGACAAGACAGCACGCTTTGTAACAATATCCCTCCCTGGTTGCGATACGAGCTTGAAATAGAAGCTGTCATTTACAGCATTCCACCGCAAACCTAGGGTTTTTTGTCGTACTAGCATCCGAAAATTTCAAGAAGTCTGCATCAAGCAAATTCTCGCGGGGTAAATCTTCTAGGAGACGTATGTGGTTTGCCGTCCATTTACGCAAAACGAAACCAGCTGAATTTAGAACCTGAGTTAGTTCATTACGTCTCTTAAAAGCGTCTTCTAGCTCATGAGAGCCAGCTAGTACATCATCGACGTACATCTGGGTTTTCAAAATTTCGGACGCAGCAGGATTTTGAACTTCCATGTCATTTGCCAACTGAATCAGGGTTCGAATAGCAAGATAAGGTGCACAGTTCACTCCGAACGTGACCGTATTAAGCTCATAATCCTTTAGTTCAACTTCGGGATCTTTGCGAAATAAGATCCGCTGAAAAGGGGTTTGATCAGGATGAAGCAAAATTTGTCGATACATCTTTTCGATATCGGCATTAAAAACATATCGATAAAGTCGCCAACGAAGAATTAAGACCGTTAGATCTGCCTGTAACACAGGTCCGGGGTGTAAAATATTATTTAAACTCACGCCATTTGAAGCGGGGCTTGAGGCGTTAAACACTACTCGCAGTTTAGTAGTAACGCTATCGGGTTTAAATACGGCGTGATGGGGTAAATAAAATACGGTCGTGTCTTCGTTAGGAGGGTTAACAACTTTCATATGTCCCAATTCAAAATACTCGTCAATCACGCTATCATATTGTGATTTTATTTCGGGGTTTTTCAGAAGACGAGTTTCATTTCTCATGAACTGGGACAACGCAATATTACGAGAGTTTCCTAACGACAAGCTGTTAGGAAAATCTCTTCGAAATGGAAGAGATACGACATAAGGACCATCAGAATTTCGATAAGTCGTGGTTCGGTAAAGTTCTTCACAATACTCATCGGCTTCCGTTAATTGGGATGCTTGTGGGACCTCCTCAAGTTCCCAGAACCGAGAAAGCCGTGAATTTAACTCAATATTGTTGAAATATGATACAACCGAATACAGGGGTTCAGGGTGACAAACTTTACCAGTCACAATCCAACCGAAAACAGTTCTTTGTGCGACTAATTTGCCATTTGGATGTTTTTTAACATCGGGTAACAAAATCTGTGGATAGACATCCCCTCCAAGAAGGATATCGACTCGGGTAGACGACGTCGGTCAATGAAATTTCGGAGAAGTTTGAGTTTGCAATATCCGTGAGCGAACACGATGGCAAGCGGCCTGTCAACTTCTCCACGACATAAGCTTCAGTTTGTATTTTAAAATTCGGATCAATTGCTGATCCAATCGAAATTGAACAAACTCTTGAAGAAATTGCGGTAACACTACCACCCAGGCCCGTAACTTCGGCTGTTGGCGTCGTAAATGTTGGGATAGAAAGCTTCTTTTGTAATCTTCTTGAGATAAAGGTAGCCTGAGAACCTGGGTCAATCAGTGCTCTTGCCGAACATCTGATATCGTTGGCACGAATTTCGCAAATAGCTGTGCCCAACAATACCGTTGAATAGGGGTTTGTTTCAAGATGTGTGGCATACGTTTGATACGAGCGAGCTGCCGCACCAGCTACAGTTGAGGGCAAATTATCGTTAATAACGGGGGGTTGTTGTTGACTGCTAGTTGGTATGATTGTGCTCCTAGAACCCATTCCGAGATTAGAATTGGGGGTATTTTGTGGTATAGAATTACTGGAACTTGTTTTAGAAGCACTATTATCCCTATGAAGCAGTGAGTGGTGTTTCTGTTTACACAAAAGGCAAACATGAACGCTCTTGCAACTCTTAAATTCATGGGACGTTGCCAAACAGTTGGTGCAACACCTAAGTCTTTTTACAGTTGCCAATCTCAATGCTCTGTCTTAAAAATCTCGGACACAATCGTAAGGGGTGTTGTTCTTGACAAAGCGTACAACAGATAACAGTTGGACTAGGTTTTGTCTTGGTTGCAAAACTTTTAATCCTTTTCGAATCATTGAAGAATTTTTTCGGGTTGCTGTTGTTCGAATTTCCTGCTTGGTTCGGATTCGGGTTTGGAAGAGAACTTCTTATATCGAAAATGGATTCGAGCGTGTGATAACGCGCGGATAAAAATTTATCCATTTCGTCCCATTGCGGCATATCCGCATCGCGTTTTGCCGACTCTTCCTACAGACTTAACGTGTGTTCGGGTAATTTCGTTGAACAAACGTATACGAAAAGAACGTGAAATAACTTTTCAGGGGTAACGTTCAACAATTTCAAATTTGTAATACAATCGTTTATGGTGCGTTGTAATTTCTTGATATTAGGGCCAGATTCTTTTGCAATCGACTGGATATTAAAAAGAATCTTCATTTGAGCAGTTATGAGAACCCGCTTGTTTTCATATCTGTCAACAAGATTTTTCCATGCGAGATCAAAACCCTCATTGGTTAATGGGCATGTACTTATAATATCATGGGGTTCATTCTTAGTCTTGTTCAAAAGATAGTATAACTTTTCAACTGGACTCAAACGGGGGTTATTCTTGTACAATGCTGAAAACATATCTCGAAATGTGGGCCAGTTTTTGTAATCTCCAGTGAAAATTTCCGTATCACACGGTGGCAAATGAATTACAGGCGTTTGGATCTGACCTAACACATTGGATTTTTCAACCGATTTCAAACGATCCAAATGCTCCGTAATAAGAGACATGCCGCGAGAATATGCAGTATACGAAGCCATATACCGTTTCTTAACCTCAACGATTTGAATGTTCTTGTTCCCTTCCGCTTGAATGAGTAACAAGTCGTAAGTCTCGCGCACCGCTTCCCATAAACGATTTATTTCCTTCTCATGACTATTTAAGGACCCGATTTTATGGTCGGTCACTGCCAAACGAGAGATATAAGCCTCAAATTCGGACAAACGATCGCAATTTCTAATCAAACTATTTATATCAGCCATTTTAGATCTAAGATTATAACCGGTTATTTTGAAATGAGTAAAAACTTAAAAACTCGAATGAGAATTAAGACAAAACACGGTTTAAAATATTGAATAGGTTAAATAAAACCTCAGATCAATGAAAAAAAAAAATGCTTTAAAAGTTAAAGCGAATCGTTAAATCGATATTAAAAAAAACAAGAGAAATATCAAAAAAGTGGGGGTTTGGGGAGGTAAAAAACCGAGTAAATTCAAAAATTATATGAATAAAAATCCTCAATTTCACACAAAAATATTATTTTTTATATTAGGGTCAACTAATAAGGAAAGCGATTTCAAAAACAATTGTTCTTTTTTTTCGGATCAAAAATCCAGAAAAAAAACCGGTTTAAACCTACGATTAAAATTCAAAATCGTTATTTGAAAACAATTGAACACCAGTTTTTTACAGTGGGAAAAACACTTTCGATGATAAAAATATAAAATATACACTAATGTTGCACAATAACACGGGTAATCACCAACGGGTAAAAAAACGAGTAATTAATCTATCAATAAATCAGCAAATATTCGAAAATTAAAAAAAAAATCATATATAATTTTAGCAAAAAGAAACACCGATTTACTAATCAATCGCGTTTATGGGGAAAATTGAGTACAATTTACACTTTATCAATAAATTTTTTAATTACCCGGTTTATTCGTTAGAATAAAAAATGTACAACACTAGTTTTGTGTGTGTAACAATATAAGAAAAAAAAAAACAAAAAACAACAACATACACTGGGTAAATAGTGGTGCAACTAGTTTGTATTTATTTATAAACACTAATTATTCCACGCACTTCTTTAGTTAACAAACAAAAGATGTATATATTTTTTACCTCTTTTTTTTAAAAAAAAAAAAAAAAGAAACTTCACAAACACTTATCCCGATGTTTAATTTATTGCGTTTTGACACTATTATTATTATTGAGTAAAAATTATCATCTGTTGCTTTGTACTGTTGGTAAAAAAAATGTGTAAAGCTTTAATTTACAGAAGAGCACCAGAGAAAGAGCTTGGTTAACAGCAATAAAAAAAACACTTCCAATTGGAATTTGGAAATAGGGCAATAAAGGAAAAATTAAAAACCAAATGAAATAAATAAAATAAAAAAAAAATAAATACCGAAAAACAAAATCTTTCACTAGAATACGGTTTTCTTATGATTTTTCTCGATATTAAACGGTTTTTTTTATTTTTTTTTTTTAGCACGGGTTTTGTTTGTAACTTGTTAATGTATGTTGTTTGTGTATGTATGAACTTTTGTTTTCTTTATTTATATTAGGGTTCACTTTTATATTATTACACTGCACTGATTTTCACTTTAAAATTTAAAAAAAAAAACACGTATTCCACAGAAAGGGGTTGATAATAATATAAAACTTAAAACAATACTTATTATGACTGCTCGGGGGGTTTCCTCAGCTTCAAAGCCAAACAATTTCGGGGGTTCTAAAAAGAAATATTTTCGTGAGGAATATTTCGAGGCTCTCGAGGGTTTAATATCCGGTTCGAAGGACCAAAAATGTTTTTCTCGAAATATTTCCTCAGAAAATTTAGGAAAAATAAAACAAAATTAATTAGTTTTAAATTCAGTTTTATTTTGGGGGTTTAAAAATTTTCTACGTACCGTACTCTCTGGGGGTATAACAACGAATGAATAACTTAAACACTAAACAAACAAAGGCAAGTTACAAAAAAAAGGAAAAACAAAGAGAAAATACAATAACATAGAAAAAAAGGGTATACTGAACAATAAAAAAAGGCATAATCCTTTTGCGCGTAAACACAATTGTATTTCAGAAATTGTCAACTGCGTTTCAGAAATATTCGATTGTATTTCAGAAATAGTCAATTGTGTTTCAGAAATTGTCAATTGCGTTTCAGAAATAGCCAATTATATTTCAGAAATAGTCAATTGTATTTCAGAAATAGTCAATTGTATTTAAGGAAAAGTCAATTGTATTTCAGAAATTGTCAATTGTATTCCAGAAATAGTCAATTGTACTTCAGAAATAGTCAATTGTATTTCAGAAATAGTCAATTGTATTTCAGAAATTATCAATTGTCTTTCAGAAATAGTCGATTGTATTTCAGAAATAGTAAATTGTATTTCTGAAATAGTCAATTGAATTTCAGAAATAAAAAACAGCACACCATACGATTTGGAGTTGTTATATTTAATTTCAATAATGTCTTGTATTTTAATAATTTTTGTATTTTCAAATGCTGAAACTAGAAAGTTAAAATTTGGTATGCAGATTCCTTCTCCAGTGTAGATAACAGCTATGGCATGACTTTTGAAAAATCCAAAGAGGAGGAGCAAAAAAGCGGAAAATTCTCCCCCTTGACGGCCTGCCAAAACCGCTGGAGCTGCGAAGTTAATATTTGGTACATAGATTCCTCCTCCAATGTAAATGTGCAATTATTTTAATGTGCAAAAGTGCAAATTTGTAAATGGGCAAATTTGCAAAAGTGCAAATTTACAAAAGTGCAAATGTGCATATATGCAAAAGTGAAAATTTGATTGATTGTTCGATAGATTGATGGTTTTATGGTAATGTAAATGTGCAAATGTATAAATGTGCACATGTGCAAATGGGCAAATGTGAAAATATATAACTGTGTAAATATGTAAATATTTATTTCTTTATTTCATTCCAGCCAAACCGCAGGAGGTAGGTCGCTGACATTTTGTATGTTGGTTCTCCCTACAGCATAGACATTCGCTAAGACGAGGTTCTTGGAAACTGCTTCGGTATTGGTCTTCCCACTAGGATCATTCCGATCGATCACAGCTACCTGAAAACGTGCATTCTAGCTCAAAGATTTCAGCTTTTTATTAGATGAGGACGGTTGATCCTCCCCATATCTAGCTCTCTCACCTTCTGGGAGCCCTTAATCGCGCTAGCCGGAATTGAACCACCAGTTCTGACCAATACTGCATTCTTCAGTACCTTTGAATTTGAGTGCTGATGACTACAGGCCTTAGGTTAGGTAGATGTGGCAGCCTGCCAATCAGACTCAATTAGACTATAAAGTCCCTTGTGATACCACGGAAGCGAGTAAAAATCATATCACTAGCTTCCCCCGTCGAACCATCCCGATTGCCTCAAAAAGCCCCTAAGTCGGCCGATATCGATATCAGCCAAATCACCCAGGTCCTCAAAGAAACATGAGCCCAAATGCAGTCCCCTCCTGCGAGCCAGGGCAGGACAAGTGCAGAGAAGGTGCTCCACAGACTCCTCCTCCTCTTCGTCACCACAGCTTCTGCAAAAGTCACTAGCCGCAACCCTCAACCTAACTGCGTGCCTTCCAATCAGACAGTGTCCCGTCATGAGGGACACAAGTAGGGATATATCGGGCCTTGACAGTGACAGCAACCTGTGCGTGCGCTTCCTATCCAGACGGGGCCACATCTGTCTGGAACGAATACAACCAGGGACAGAGGTCCACCTATCTCTTGCCAACCCATAAGCACTCTCCCGCAGCCGAATCTTGTAAGTGGCCAGAGGCATGCCCACAGATTGCATTTCGTGTGGAATGTGTAAGGTAGTCCCCAGTCTTGCAAGCTCGTCTGTCCTGCAGTTCCCTGGTATGTCCCTGTGGCCCGGCACCCAAATAACATGGATGCTGAACTGCTGAGCCATCTCGTTAAGAGATCTGCGACGGTTCAGGGCTGGTGTTGAATCCAGAAAGACAGAATCCAGAGATCTAATGGCAGCCTGACTATCAGAGAATATATTAATCCTCACCGTTGTGAGGACATTATACCATTATGCAGCTGCAGCAGTCTGTGAACCAATTTTGTCCAAAGGCAGCAAATGCAAAATAGCATTCAGTGCATCAGATGGGGTGGTACAAAGCGCACCCGTGATGCACATGCCAGCCATCCGTTGTACCCTATCCAGCATCCAGGTGGAGAGCTCTCCACCAGACGATAACACCATACAGCATTATCGGTCGTACCACTGCCGTATACAGCCAGTGGACAATCCGGGGCGCCAAACCCCATTGCTTCCCTATTGCTTTCTTGCACGCATAAAGTGCCCCTGTGGCCTTCCTTTCCCTGGCCCTGTCCATAATGTTGAGCCTAAAGTTCAGCTTCCTATCCAACAGTACCCCAAGATACTTGGCACAGTCCGCAAAAGGAATTTCAGTGCCCTCCAAGGAGATAGGTTCCACTAATGGAATCTTATATCTCCTGGTGAACAGGACCAATTCAGTCTTGCACGGATTCACCGCAAGACCTTTATCACGCGCTCACCTCTCCATAGTTAGAAGTGCCCCCTGAAGGACATCCCTGAGTGTACCAGGAACCTTCCCCTGACCGCCAATGCCACGTCGTCCGCATATGCGACAACTCTAACACCAACCCCCTCAAGTGACAACAGAACGCCATTCAGGTATTGTTACCTTTAGAATACCCCTTCCGGAGACCCTTAAGGGAACTATCCGGAAGTTTTTCAGCACCGTTCACCACTAAGTGATGTCCTACTGCCGTCCGTAGCTCCTGCAATTGCACTTAGCGCCTCGGCTGTTGGGGTATCGCCCTCCTTTCTAACAGCTAAGTGGCTTGCGCGTGCAGTCGCCGACCCTACTCCCTTACACGTGCTTACCGTGTTGGAGTCAACATCCGCCTGCCGCTCCCTAGGTAAAGACCCTCACAAAATAACAATTACAGGGCCGTAAATTCTTTCGAATTTTGCGACATCCTGTCGATGTTTTTGAAAAGATACTTCTTTATTGTAAACAAAGCCGAATCTCTTTTCTCCATCTTAGGCAGATAAGCTATAGATTTCTGCATTCCGTTTTTTGCTTTCTCCTCTTTCATTCGGCTAGTGTTTCCAAATACTCCTCCACCGCGACCTGCCGAACAAGATTGGTGTCCTTGACGCCATACATGGACGAGCTTCAATCGAGTGATTCCCTTGGTGCCCCTTGTCCTCAGCGGTGGGAGGTGATCCCTTTACTTTCTGACTGTTAGTTGATATCACAGTGCTATCTCGCTCCTCGTCAGAGAGCAGAGCCATCTCCTCGAACTTTCGAGTTGTACTAGATTGACCAGAAGAGTCGACAATCCCAGAAGGCCGTCGACTTCCAAATCACTAACCGTTCATTCATGCTCCATGATCTTGGTATGAACGTCCATACCGAGCTCTCCTACCACGTCCTTATTTCTATAATTTTTCCCTTTCATCTTGTTCCCATGTAATTGATCAGGCCATTTCACACAGTGATGGCATGTGTGGACTAGTTTATTTAAGCACTAACTAATCACCCAGGCCCTCGTCACTGCTACCAACCACGTTGACCTTAAGTGACGGCCCAGAGAAACAACGCACCGTATTTTTCTATATATATTCAGAATTAAAATGCGCCGCGCGTTGCAGTTGTTAAAGATTCTACTTTTTTAATGTTTTTTCTTATTCTCTTGTTTTTTCGTTCTAAGAGCCATATTCTTGTAAAGCCATATGATGAGTAAAATTAGCATGGTCTTTTTGTTTACTAGCGAATGAACAACGTACTATAAACCAATTTAGTATGTGCGTTTCTTAATTTCTAAAGAATCTCTACGATACTCTTCACTCTAAAAGAAATATGACAGTTTTTGCAGTCACCGTTGTACGTCGTTATTTTGGGAGCGTTTCTCTCACAGCAACAATCGTTGCAGGTCGCGTTCTTATTCTAGGCCGTCACTGAAAGTGCATACACCACCAATATATAGTGAACAGTGAGTTTCAGTGACTCTTGCAAATCCATTCATCACCTACTTTCCTGAGACGCTAGCCTGCCAATCAGGATAATCAGCTGCATGTTCGCCTTCTCATTCTAGCTGGAAATTACCATTCCCCATAAATTTTGTGCAAAATTAATAAATTTGTTTCGATAGTTTCAGATAATTATAGTAAAAATAATCTTTCCATTTGTTGTATAAGTGATTCGTCGACTCTGGACCATGATATTTCTTTATATTTTTTTTTATTGTTTTTTATTATTATTGTTTTCTCAAAGGTATTCTTTTTTAAATAGATTACGATTATTTTAAGTGGCAGGATCGCCAAAATCTATTTTAATAAAAATAACGATGTATTTTATTGACGAATAAATATTATATGAATAAAAATTATTTTTAAACATACTTCAAAACTTGAAACAAAATGTTACACCACAGATATTGTAGTACGATACAACATTTGTACCTATGTTATGTTTAGTTTACTTTGTTTAGGTATACTAACAAAAATGAACTCCAGAAGAAAATCGTGTTGATAGTAAAATAAAAATGTTTACAACTCCGTTTACTCCGTAATACGACAATACACCAATACAATACTTAATATACCTTGTGAACTTTTTAAAAAAAATAATTTTAAATGTTTTTGTTTTATATAAATTTTTAAAATATCTTTAGTGAAGTTTATTATTCATCTATATATATTCCATATTCGTTCGGTTCGAAACCATGAAAATTTTTCTAAATACAAAATTATAATTTTTTGATCATAGAGAATAATATGTCTTATTTAACTCACAACTTAAATGGCTAAAGCTACATGAAAAATATTCCACGTTGATTTGTAGAGTCAAAATAAATTTACTTAAAAACTCTAGCTGTGTTAAATAATCTCCGTTAATTACATACATACGATGGCGGTCTGAAAATTAGCAGACCTAACAAAGAAAACACAACAAATTTGGGAAAAAGTTTATTTATTTCTCAACATAATCTATTTTTTTATCTCGATACACTTTTCCCAGTGCTATAGCTTGTATACCCTGTGTGTATTAAGAACTGTCAAGCTCCTCAAAATCTCCCATCAACCGCAATTCGTTTACCACCGAGCCATTTTATTTAAGTTCGGAAATAGCAAATAATCAGAGGGATGTAAATCTGGCGAATAAGGTGCGTGATGAAGCAATTCGAAGTTTAATTAATTGATTTCGGCAAATTTTTCCATGTTTACAATTCATTGAAATCGTTTATTTTTGATGGCTCCAAAAAAATTTTAACAATCTGGCGTCTTGAACCTTAAAACACATTGTTAAGATTTTAACTTCTAAAATCGTTGATTTATTTATCTTAAATAAATCGAGTTCTTTTTATATTGCAAATAATAAACATAGTTGAAATAGCAACTTTTTATTTACAAACATGAATAAACTCTGTAAAATTCAATAACACTTCGATACAAAACTGCTAACACAAAGAAATTACCAATGTTGTTTCCAACGCGACGATGTTATATTTCAAACAAACTCCCATATTTAGAACATGATGGTTATGGTCTTTTCTATGTGTCGAAGTTGCTAGTGAAGAGTTGTAAGTATTTGTCGCTAGATAAAGCTTTGGTGGAGAGTTGCCATTGTTGGCAATTATTTTACATTTCAGCATGGATGGTAACCAAAGCAAATGCGGTTATCGGTAAGGTAAAGCTACTTTCTACTATTTCGGTAACGTTATTTTAAGGGAAACGCTATTTTCTATTATTTCGGTAACGTTATTTTAAGGATAACGATTTTTTCAGTTATATCGGTAACGGTATTTTAGGGATAACGATTTTTTCAGTTATTTCGGTAACGGTATTTTAGGGATAACGATTTTTCAGTTATTTCGGTATCGGTATTTTAGCGTAACGGTATTTTCCATTATTTCGGTAACGGTATTTTAGCCATAACGTTATTTTAGTTATTTCGGGAACGATATTTTAAGGGTAACATTATTTTTGTTATCGCCGTAACGGTATTTTAGTAATAACGCTAGTTTCAATGCACACCGATATATTTAACCCCATCATGATCAGACTTTTGGAAGATAGATATATGTATGTACAGAGAATATATTTTTGAATCTTGTTACTTCACAGCGGCCCCTTGCAGAAATATCTATAACGTATACAAACATTTTTGGATAATGAACTACATTGAAATTAATTGGCAAAAAGTAAGTAGGTCCGAGTAAAAAAAAGTAATCTGGCAAAATATTTAATCATTTCCAATTTTATATTCCTTAATATCTTATTTGATCCGAAAAATGGCAGATCAAATTAGATCCAGAAATATATTTGAGGATTTAGAAAGATCTGAATTGATCCGAAAATGGCAGATAAAATTAGACCCAACAATATATTTATAAAGTAATATCCAAATTTATCCGAAAAAACTCAGATCGAATTGTATCAGATTAGATCCAACAATATAATATACGCGAAAATTACCACTTTTCCAATTGTATTTCAGAAATAGTCAATTGTATTTCAGAAATCGTAAATTGTATTCCAGAATAGTCAATTGTATTTCAGAAATATTCAATGGTATTTCAGAATAGTCTATTGTGTTTCGGAAATAGTCAATTGTATTTCAGAAATTGTCAATTGTATTTCAGAAATAGTCAATTGTATTTCAGAAATAGTCAATTGTATTTCAGAAATAGTCAATTGTATTTCAGAAATAGTCAATTGTATTTCAGAAATTATCAATTGTCTTTCAGGAATAGTCGATTGTATTTCAGAAATAGTAAATTGTATTTCTCAAATAGTCAATTGTATTTCAGAAATTGTCAACTGCGTTTCAGAAATATTCGATTGTATTTCAGATATAGTCAATTGTATTTCTGAAATAGTCAATTGTGTTTCAGAAATTGTCAATTGCGTTTCAGAAATAGTCAATTATATTTCAGGAATAGTCAATTGTATTTCAGAAATAGTCAATTGTATTTAAAGAAATAGTCAATTGTATTTCACAAATTGTCAATTGTATTTCAGAAATAGTCAATTGTATATCAGAAATAGTCAATTGTATTTCAGAAATAGTCAATTGTATTTCAGAAATAGTCAATTCTATTTCAGAAATTGTCAATTGTCTTTCAGAAATAGTCGATTGTATTTCAGAAATAGTAAATTGTATTTCTTAAATAGTCAATTGTATTTCAGAAATTGTCAACTGCGTTTCAGAAATATTCGATTGTATTATAGAAGTAGTCAATTGTGTTTCAGAAATTGTCAATTGCGTTTCAGAAATAGCCAATTATATTTCAGAAATGGTCAATTGTATTTCAGAAATAGTCAATTGTATTTAAGGAATAGTCAATTGTATTTCAGAAATTGTCAATTGTATTCCAGAAATAGTCAATTGTATTTCAGAAATAGTCAATTGTATTTCAGAAATAGTCAATTGTATTTCAGAAATAGTAAATTGTATTTCTGAAATAGTCAATTGAATTTCAGAAATAAGAAAACAGCACACCCTACGATTTGGAGTTGTTATATTTAATTTCGATACTGTCTTGTATTTTAATAATTTTTGTATTTTCAAATGCTGAAACCAGAAAGTTGAAAGTGCATATATGCAAATGTAAAAATGTGCAAATTTGCAAAAGTGCAAATTTACAAAAGTGCAAATGTAAAAATTTGCAAAAGTGCAAAAGTGAAAATTTGATTGATTGTTTGATAGATTGATGGTTTTATGGTAATGTAAATGTGCAAATGTATAAATGTGCACATGTGCAAATGGGCAAATGTGAAAATATGTAACTGTGTAAATATGTAAATATGTAAATATTTTTTTTTTTTGCAACTACATATATAGCTGCATATTTTATTTGGACAAAATTTATTATTACAAATTTCAATTTGGCCTCAGCGCCATAAAGGCATTATTGAGGCAAGTTGGCAAAATAATTTAAAAGATAACTGTACAAATAAAATATATGTTAAAAAAAAGTAGCTTATCATATATATTACAAATTTTATAAAAGTTTAATAAAAATTACATTAAAAGCGTTTCAATTTTATTAAGTATTCTTTACAAGAGGACTTAAAAATGGAAATTCGATCTACTTGTTTTAAAGCTGGCGGCAAGTTATTAAATTTAATTCCACCAATATAATCGATTCGCTGCTTGGTTGTTTCTAACCTGCATCTAGGAATTCTAAAATTTGTTCTGTTTCGGGTATTAAAAGTTATTTGATTTTGCGTAAAGGGTATAGTGTGGTAACCAATATTATTTATACATTTAAAAACAAACATTAAAACTTGGTATTCATGCAACCCATAAATTGGTAATATATTTTTGCTTACTTCCTTATATAAAGGAATAGTTGAATACAACAGCGGTAAATTATATATAATTTTTAACGCTTTGTTTTGCATACATTGAAGAGATTTAAGTAGTGTATTATTTTTATTGTGAGCATATATAATGGCCAAATAATTTAAGTGAGATTGAATCAAGGATTGATATATCATCAGTTTTGATCTTTTTTCCAGTTTGTTTTTCATTTTGTATAAAATTCCAATTGCTAGAGCTATCTTCCTTTTTACATCATTTATATGCAGATCCCACGATAAGTTACTTTGAAGAGTAATTCCTAAGTACTTAACCGAATTGGTTTCATGCACGATTTTCCCGTCTACATATACATTAAAATTGTTGTTAATACTTAAAGAATGTGGTCTAAGGCGAATTAGATTGGTTTTATTAGGATTGAGCAATAATCGATTCAACCTCGCAAATTCGAAAATTAGTGAAGCATCTCTTTTAATTTGTGTTTTGAGTACCAAATCATACTTATATGGATATAACACACACACATCATCAGCAAACATACACAGCTGACCACTTAAGTTAAGATTTTTTATATCATTTAAATATATTGAGAATAATAGCGGCCCTAGTCCACTTCCCTGCGGCACACCATAATCAACCGAACCAACAAAACTCTTTGAATTGTTTATATTTACATATTGCTTTCTGTTTGTAAAATAACTTTCAAACAACAAAACAACTTTCAAACAACAAAACAACTTTCAAACACTTTAACTTATGTAGCATTATTTGATGATCTACCAGGTCAAAAGCCTTAGTAAAATCAAAAAATATTCCAGCAACTCCAGAAAAACCATCATCAAGACCCTTACAAACATTTTTAACAACATTAAGGACAGCATCCTCGGTATCACATCCTCGCCTAAATCCAAATTGAAAATCATACAAAAAATTATTCTCCTCCAGGTAAAATAGCAGTTTATCATACAGTATCTTCTCAAAAATTTTATCAATTGAAGATAGAACGGTAATCGGACGATATTTATCTACAGTATTCACATTTATTCCTTTTGGTATTGGTACTAACTTATGAACTTTTAAAACATCAGGATAAACTGAATTATTTATCATTTTGTTAAAAATATCGCATAAAATTGGAGCAATTTCTACTCGACATTCCTTGACAATTTTTGGTGAAATGTTGTCATAACCTGGACTTTTATTAATATTCATACCTAATAAAGGGTGTCCCAAGAAGAACGCAATTTTTAAATTTTAAATAAAACACAGTTATTTAAAAAAAAATCGTGAAACTTTATTATATCGTAAAGTAGACAGAATGAGGTTATGTATGGAACAATATATCGTGCAGATGGCCGCCGCGGCTTTGCTGGCATGCACGCGATCTTTTAATGAAATTTTCAATGACCGTTTTGCATGAATGCTGCGGTATTTCATTAATGCAGCGTCCAATTTCCTCTTTTAAGGCTTGAGTCGTCGTCGGCTTATTCGCGTAAACCATCGACTTCAAAAAACCCCAAAGAAAAAATCTAATGGTGTTAAATCGCACGATCTAGGCGGCCAATTCTGATCTCCAAAACGCGAAATAACACGACCGGGAAATGACTAATGCAGAAATTGAATTGTTTCTCTGGCTGTATGACATGTGGCGCCGTCTTGTTGGAACGACATGCCCTCCACATTAATTTCTTCAATTCTAGGCAAAAAAAAACTGGTTATCATTTCACGATACCGAACACCATTGACTGTTTGCGCTTGACCTGCCTCATTTTCATAAAAAAAAGGTCCAATGATTCCTCCAGCCCAAAAACCACACCACACAGTGACACGTTGAGGATGCATTTGCTTCTCGTGAATCACTCGAGGATTTTCCTCACCCCAAATGCGACAATTTTGCCTATTGACGAAGCCATCAAGATGAAAATGGGCCTCGTCACTGAAGATGATTTTATCGGCAAAATCAGCATTTTCATGTTGTCTCTCCAATACCCAATTAACGAACTCCATTCGCTGTCCATGGTCAGCTGGCTTTAGTTCCTGAGTCAATTGAACTTTGTATGCATGAAGATGCAAATCTTTCGTAAAAATTCGCTGCAAAGTGGATTTGGAGACACCAATTTGCTGAGCTCGGTGTCGAATTGAGGTGGATGGAGTTTGAGCGACATCATCACGTACAGCTGCGACATTTTCGGTCGATCAACCTGGTCGATGGCGCGTTGTTGTCTTTACATCACTAACAGACCCAGTTTCGGCAAATTTATCCATTAATCTCTTTACAGTTGACTCTTTTGGAGCATTATTGTGACCCCAAATTGATCGCAATTTGCGAACTGTAGCCGCAAAACTTTCACCATTTTGGTAAAACAATTTCACAATGAGAATGCGTTGTTCATTCGTGTAGCGCTCCATTTTTACTAACCTCGTACCTTCTACTAGCAAACAATAACAATTGTTCAAATGTCAAACAATGACACTTCGAATGTTGCCAGATTTAAAAATTGCGTTCTTCTTGGGACACCCTTTATTACCCCAATTACATCATCAATATCAATGTTATCAAGGGTGAAACGATTCAGTGAATGAGAAAGCGTTCGTAACGACATTCTTGAGGTCCTTTAAGGCCGTTAAAAAATAGTTGTTAAAACAATCAACCTTAGTTTGTTCACATGTAATTCTCTGCCCTTGATCATTATTTAGGTGAACTTCATTATTTTTTTTACGACCCAGAGTAGTATTAATAAAATTCCAAGATTTCTTCGGATCATTTCCGATTTTAGATTAACTGTCCGAATAATAATTATCTATACAGTTCTTTGTCGCAATTTCTATTACCTTACTTATCCGCTTCAAAAAATCATCTAAACCCTGTTTGCTTCTAGATTTCCTTCTCTTCCTTGGTATTTTTTCTTTTAATAAAATTAATTCTTGAAGATTTTTGTTAATCCACGGAGTAAGTTCAAACCTTAACTGTTTTTTGCATTTACTCACTATGGTTGAATCAATTATAGCAGCTTTCATGCACGAAACTAAAGTATTTGTCAATTCTGACGCATTAATTGAAGAATAATTCTCAGGTAAACTATTTTGTAAAATTTCTCTTGCTTTAAAATAATCATAGTGTTTTTTTGTTATTTCCGCATATTCCAAATTCATCATATTGCTTATAAACTTGCAGCAGACAATATTATGATCTGACAGATTGCATTCAATAGAATTAACGCACTATCACAATCATAATTTTGAAACATTGCAAGCAAATCAATTTAATTAGCATTTTGAAACAAATCTACATTTGAATCACCAAATACAATAATTGGATTACGTGCATGAACACTTAAAATAGAATCAAGGATATTTATAAAATCATCTACGTTGCATTTTTGGGAACGATAAAAAGACATAAGTTTCAAGGGTTTACGATCAACTTTAAAATTGCAAAAAGTAACGACTACGCGTTTAACAAATTTTTCACTTATGCAAGTATCTACTTCATAATGAATGTTTTTATTTATACATAACGATGTACCACCATAACCATCCCCTCTACAACAGTGAACATTAGTAAAACCGGGAATTTCGTAAATTTGTGTAATTTCATTATAAAGCCAAGTTTCCTGAATTGCAATTACATCTGGTAACTTTGGTTAGCTAGGTTAGCTATTAACTCTTTAAATTGATCGAATTTTCCAATAGACGAAACGCTTCTAATGTTAAAACTAATTATATTATAAAATTAGAATTCAATTTACAAATATAATTTTTAAAATTTGAAAATTGTTTAAAATATTGATTTTTAATCATAACAATTAAAGAAAATAAAAAATATATAACAAATTATTTCAAATACATATCCTTTTTATGGGGAAACATAAGCAGCACCATCATCGACATCATCATCACTCGTATTTACATCATCAACTTCTCTGTTGTTTATCATAGATCTCCTTTTATAATGTTTATTTGTTCTTGCTTCTAATAACATTTGATCCACATCGTCTTCACATCTGATCAGTTGCTGCTTTCCCAGATCACTCTTTTTGCAATAAACTCTTCCATTCCGGGCATAAATATGTTGAAAACCAATTGACTTTAACGATTTTGCATAAAAGAATAGGTTTAAAGTCTCCTTGCTGTGAAAATCATGCACATACACCTCTTTCGTATTCTCATTTTCTTTAAACTGAGATTTGGATGCCATCAATTGATCCTTATGCATTTTAGAAGAAAATTTTACCACCACAGTTTTTTTACCATCCTCAGATTTTTTTTTGTTTTAGGAAAATAAGCAGTATCAAAAGCATTTGGTTCAAAAACATCACCCACATCTTTAGATATATTTACAACAGCATCCATAGCATTAACTTTATCATCAACTTTTAAATTAATTATAACACAATCATTTTTTACTCTGTAATCGTTTAATATTTTCATTGAAGTTTTAAGATTTTGTACTTCAGATTTCAATTTTTTATTTTCTTTTTGTATTTCAGTAATCTTCTTCTTATTCTCTGCAACGTCTTTAAAAACTTCATCAAACTTTGCAGACATAAAATTTATTGATTCAGTCAGCTGATCTAACTTTTCTAGTTTTTCTAATTTTTTTAGTTCTGTTTTTATTGTGTTGAGTTCCTTTCTTATTTCTCCACCTCCTTCCTTACACAAGTGACAGATGAACAATTCATTCTCATTTTTTAAGTCTCTCAAATTCTCTTTTACTCAATTTTGTACATTGAGAGTGAAAGTTTTTCCCGCAATTATCACATTCAATAAAGTTATCAGATTCTTCTTTAATTTCATATTCGCAAATAAAACAATTTAATATTTTTTTATTTGCCATACTGCGACGTGCAGTTTTTTTAGACATATTTCACTTTATTTGAATACGGTATGAAACACTTTATTTGTTTACAAATTTGCAACAATTGTAATGCAGTTTTTAATATAAAATTTAACAATTTATTAGGAGCTATTTTAGCACAGAAAAAAGTACGTTTTAACGCAAGGGTTGCAAACTTTCTTTATTTCATTCCAGCCAAACCGCAGGAGGTAGGACGCTGACATTTTGTATGTTGGTTCTCCCTACAGCGTACACATTCGCTAAGACGAGGTTCTTGGAAACTCCTTCGGGGAAGAGCAAGAAAGGGAAAAACTCCCGTTTCACGGCCTGCCCAAACCCTATAGCTAGAAACCGGAAATTTTAAATATGCTTTAACAGCCTGCACAAATTGTTGGACCTATAAAGTTAAAATCCAAAGGGGAGGGGCAGAAAAGGGAAAATTTCTCACCCTTGACGTCCTGCCAAAAACGCTGGAGCTGGGAAGTTGAAATTTGGTTCATATGTTCCTCCTTTAGTGTAGACATACACCTAGGTCGGATTTTTGTAACTGTCTACGAAGAGGGGCAAAAAGGTGATCAATCTCCCTTAACGGGCTGCCCACACCGATTTAGCTAGAAACCTGAAATTTGAAATAAGTGTTACCTGGAGTATGGGCTAACTCATTATTGAGGTACATCTTAGAGTTTTGGTCTGGGACATGGTAAAATAATTATATTTAAAGCGAAAATATATATATATATAAATTTTCACTTCTTATATCCTATCAAAAATTTCTAGTTCTTGTTATCCCGAAATGATTTAAATTTGAAAGTTTTGTAAAAAATATTAATAAGGAAATAAAAACAAAAAATTTATCTCACTGGCTGGGATTCGAAACCATTTACATGGGGTCACATATAATTATATGAAATTATATCTTTTTCCATATCAAAAATACTGCAGATATGGACCTTTATATAACAATATCTCAAATTTGTTTGCACATATTGTATCATATATAATTTTATCTTATACCATATCAAAAATTTGTTCTTATATTAAAACATATATTAAACCACATATAAGTATCTCATACCATAATAAAAAATAAAATTCGAAAATTACACACAAAATAACAACGAAAATAATTTTTTTGTTGTTTTTTTTTTTGTGTAATTTTCATATAAAGGGTGGTTGAATTTTAAGGGCCGATGTTGAATGTGAACCACACCTAAACGTCAAGTTTTTTTCTGCATTTCATTTGACATTTCTCAATTTCAGACTAAATCAATTTGAACCATGCAAAGATACACAATCGAGAAACGCGTTAAAGTTATTCAGGCTAATTATGAAAATCGGCGTTCAAATCATAATGCATTTCGTGCACTTCGTGATTTTTTTTGGTCAGCATAATTGACCAAATGTGTCCACAATCGGGAGAATTGTGGGCAAATTTCAGCAAACCGAGTCTGTGAAAACACCTGTGCATGCTCGCCAAGTTCGTTCTGCGGCCAAGCATTTACCGTGAATGGTGTTCTCTATCGCGAGATGATAACGAACTTATTGTGGCCAGGAATTAAGCATATGACCCTGGACGATATGTGGTTTCAACAGGACGGTGCCACTTGCCACACAGCTAACGAAACAATGGCTCTTTTGCGCGACAAATTCAATGTCCGTGTTTTCTCACGTGGTGGCGATATTAATTGGCCGCCAGATCATGTGATTTGACACCGTTGGACTTCTTTCTTTGGGGTTATTTGAAAGCAAAGGTGTACGTCGATAAGCCAGCAACAATTCAAGAGCTAAAGCATGAGATTATTTCGCTCATTAACGGCATAGAACCTCAATTATGCCTCAGCGTCATCGAAAATTTGGAGCATCGGATGGAGGTGTGCCGCCGAGGTCGCGGCGGCCACTTGCCCGATATTTTGTTCCATACATAATTGAAACATACCATATTAGCATAATATAAAAAAATTACAATAATTTCCTAAATAATTTGTTTTATTCAAAATCAACATCGGCCCTTTATAATGGCAAATTTTATTGCATTTGAAACACCTGGTATATAAGATCATAACTTGTGTAGACATTACTTAATAAAAAATGTATCGGTTTTTTAAGGGTAAAGTTATTTTCTTTTATTTTGGTAACGTTATTTTAGGGATAATGATTTTTTCACTTAATTTTAACGGTATTTTAGGGATAACGATTTTTTAAATTATTTCGGTAACGGTATTTTAAGGATAACGATTTTTTCAGTTATTTCTTTAACGGTATTTTAGGGATAACGATTTTTTCAGTTATTTCGGTATCGGCATTTTAGCGTTAACGGTATTTTCTATTATTTCCGTAACGGCATTTTAAGGATAACGATTTTTTCAGTTATTTCGGTAACGGTATTTTAGGGGTAACGATAGTGAGTTGAAAGGGTATTGAATCGATAACGGTATTTTAGGGATTTTGCTGCCAACCCTGCATTTCAGGGCTGACAAATGTTAATTTCTGTATGAGTAAATGGAATTTCGAATTTCCGTAAAAATATGTTTTATAAGGTTTCCACTTTTCACTAAATATTTTTTTTCAAACTACTGTTGCCTTCTATACGTCAAGTCAGTGTATTTTGGCAGCGCCCTCGTATGTCAGCAGGTAAAGACAATTTTATTGATTTTAAACTGAACGAAAACTTACAAAATGTGCACTTCCTCTAGCGCTGATCCTTACAATTTCTTCCATTAAATAAAAAATTTGTGTTAACCATTTTTATAAATTTTGTAACAAATACTTATTTTCTATTCAGGTAAATCAGGACGTGTAATGGAAATACGTGGCTGGGACAACGAATCTTGTAGAAGTGTTGCTAATGTTTCCTGGACTACTGGATCTACTAACGTTTATCGATTAGGACACAAGGGCAACGTTGACTTAAAATACATTGTGCCCACTTCTGGGGGGTATTATTATAAAGAGCATATGCCAATTTTAGGTGAGAATTTTAAAGAACATACATATATCATAAATTCTATCAAATGTCACAAATAAAATAGCATTTTTGACCTCTTTTGATTGCAGTCTAAGTGCACACATGAACACTTGATGGAGTCAATTAGACAAATACATTTACTTTATTCTTATACCCTCTACCATATGAGTTTGTCATTCCGTTTGTAACATGTCGAAATATAGGTTTAAGACCCCATAAAGTATATATATTCGAGATCCTTATCAAACTCTCTGTCTTTTTGTCTGTTGAAATGGTGATCACGGCGCGAAGACGCAAGCGGCGGTACTCGCTTTTAATTAATGTACATCGAAAATGAGCAAAATGGGTCCAACAGTTAAAAAGTTATAAGTGAAAATGTGGCGGTACCTTCAAGTTTTCCATACAAATTGGTTTATTTTAGTACAATCTCATAGTAGCGACTGGCAATATTTTCTCTTGTTTTTCAAGCAGTCCCTTAGAATTAAATAATATTTTATATTAACTTCAAATATTTGCACCTTAACAAGTTTTTTCACAACTGAAATTTTTTCATCACAAAAAATTTGTTTGACCTCAAAAAATTTTTTTCACCTTAAAATTTTTTTCCAACCACAAAATTTGTTTTCACATCGCAAAAAGTTATTCAGCTCAAAAAATTTTTTCATCTCCATTATTTCACTTCTAGTTTTTTTGTATCAAAAACAGTGAGAACCTTTTTTTAGGACATTGATGGAGGGTATTCAAAGATTCGGCACAGTCGAATTTAAGTCTTTTTTACTTGTTTTGAATTTACTTTATTTTTACTACAAATCTCTATTCATTTTTTAAACTTACTAAATTTGCCATTCAAAACGATTATTTTAAGTTTATATCGAAATAACTTCTAATTTCTTAGAAACCTAAAATTCATTTAAATGGTACGTTCCTCTGCATTTATATTAAAGTACAAACACCAAAAAAAGTTAACTAGAATTTCGAAAAATTAAGTTATTTGGAGGAAAAATAGAAATCGAAACGGCGCACTGTGGCGCCTTTTCCCGAAAAGCGTTGCAAAAATCAAAACTATGACAGAAAAAATTGATAAAATGAATATACACATCTGATAGAGAACTCCTCACTGATTATGAATCCAAAAACTTTTTTTATATTGGATAAAAATTATGAACTGTAGAGCCGCTTAAAGTTGCCAAATTTTTCAGTCTACAGGAAAAAGTTGAAATTTAAAAAAATATACCCTCTGTTAAATTGAATTGCAGGCAAACTATGCAACCGATCATTATTTTTTTGGTGTCGTATGAAAAGTATGTTTATTTCAATGAAACAATATAAAAAAGCGTTATTCAACGAAGTAATTTTTCCATGGGCAGTTTTGCAAACACACCATTTTTAGTTATTTTTTAACATTTGGTAGAATTGAACTAAAAATGTAAAAGTTTGTGGCGGGAACTATTAGGCAGAGGTTGTTAAGTATTTAATAATCAAACTTATTTAATTTAAAATGGATGCCTTTACCTGCCTATTTACATGCAGTAAAACAGTAAAACTTTAAAAAATTTTTCTATGAAAAGGATATATTTTAAAAATATGAAGATTAAAATTTTGGGAATTTTTTACCACTTTTTGTAGATATATTGGTCTATGATTTTTTAAATTTATGTTTTGATTTTTTATTCGCTTATAACGCCGTAAAGTTACCACTTTGACGCTATGTATTTGAAAAGTTAATATTATGTATTTTTAATAAAACAAAGTTAAACATAAAAAATTGCGAAAATTTTACATATATCGTGGGTTTATAGGCTTTTTACACTGAACAACATCTTTGTGAAACGGATGGAAGATGTCGAAAACATGTGTTTACATGGCAAAATCTTTCATCTGTTATTTATTCAGCTGTCAAAAAAATAAAAGAAAAAGACGCAAAATTTTTGTTAAAAATAAAAAATGGATTTAGAGAAAGCATTAATTGAAGTAGTTGTTGCTTTGCAAGAACAAACCCGAATTTTAATGCAGTACATTGAAATATTAAAGGCCATTCTGGAAGAAGATGATGATGAAGAAGAATTTTTGGTAGACATAAGTATGAAATTTTACATGTGCCGCTTATTTTCCTTTGTTGAATAAATTTTTTTTGTTTATTTTCTACAATGTCAGTTTGCTAGTGATGGCATAAAGGAAATCGATTATTTTTGTAATTTTTTTAGTGATGACACTTAAAATAACGAAAGATGTAAAATGGAACAAAATGAGAATGGATTATCTATTGTAGATGTAGAAAGATGTAAAATTTTTGGCCTGTATAATTCTTATGGGAAGATGTTAACATTTTTGCAAATTGATGTAAGATGTAGCTCAGTGGAAAAAGGCTATTAGTCGGCAAATATGCTAAGTCCTTTTTAATTTTTGGAGATTCTTTTTTTTTAATCTGTAAACGTAGTTATTTAGTTCAAATTGTTTATATTTTATTTTTGCAAATGATGTATTTTGAGTTACATTGGCATACAACATTAAAATCTCATGTTCATAAAAAAAGAACATAGCATATTTTCCGACCAAGCCCACCCACGATATGTTGAGAATTTTTTTAAACAGACTTAAGTTTGTGTACAAAAAAAAAGTTAGCTAATTTGATTATTTATAAGTTTTTAATTTAAGATTTTTTAACCTTAGTGAATTACAAACAAATGGAATTGAACAATGAGTGTATCATCTTGTATTTAACGGAACACTTGCAAATAATAAAAAAATAAATTAAAGGTTATAAAGAGTGGTTACATTTTAAGGGCCGACGTTGATTTTGAATAAAACACAAATTATTTAGGAAATTATTGATATTTCTTTTTATTATGATAATATGGTATGGTTCAATTATGTATGGAACAAAAAATTGGCCAAATGGTCGCCGCGACCTCGGCGACACACCTCCATCCTATGGTCCAAATTTTCGTTGACGCTGAGGCATAATTGAGGTTCTATGCCGTTAATGTGACGAATTATCTCATCCTTTAGCTCTTGAATTGTTGCTGGCTTATCGACGTACACCTTTCCTTTAAATAACCCCAAAGAAAGAAGTCCAACAGTGTCAAATCACATAATCTTGGCGGCCAATTGACATCGCCACCACTTGAGATAACACTGCCATTAAATTTGTCGCGCAAAGAGCCATTGTTTCGTTAGCTGTGTGGCAAGTGGCACCGTCCTGTTGAAACCACATATCGTCCAGGGTCATATCCCCAATTCCTGGCCACAATAAGTTCGTTATCATCTCGCGATAGCGAACACCATTCACGGTAAATGCTTGGCCGACCACATGACAGACTATCGCGAACAACAGCAATGTTTTCCGCAGAACGAACTGGACGAGCATGCACAGGTGTTTTCACAGACCCGGTTTGCTGAAATTTGACCACAATTCTCCCGATTGTAGACACATTTGGTCAATCATGCTGACAAAAAAAAATCACGAAGTGCACGAAATGCATTTTGATTTGAACGCCCATTTTCAAAATAAGACTGAATAACTTTAACGCGTTGCTCGATTGTGTATCTTTCCATGGTTCAGATTGATTTAGTCTGAAATTAAGAAATGTCAAATCAAATTCAGAAAAAAACTTGACGTTTAGGTGTGGTTCACATTCAACATCGGCCCTTAAACTTTAACCACCCTTTGGAAGGCATTGGCAAACACACACATTTCTTTAAGCTTAGTTGCCAAATATTCTGTGCTAAAAATTTTATCTAATATCAATAACCAGCCAGTGACAATCAAAGTGAAGTAAAAAAGAGTGTGACAAAAAAAAAATCATTATAAAATTTTGAACAAAAAACTATTGGTAAAATAAAAATCAAACAATGTAAAATAAAATAGTTTACAAAAAAAAATTAATAAATACAAATAAAAATGAAGTATTGAAAAGTTTTTCTTTATTAATACGAGGGCAGATCAATAAGTCCGTAACTTTTTAAATGAAACACATTTTTTTTGCAAAAAAAAAAAATATTTTTCAACATAATCTCCTTTCAGCTCAATACACTTAGTCCAACGTTTTTCTAATTTTTGTATCTCTTCCAAAAAATAGGATTTTTCGAGGTCCATAAAATAGGCATTTGTTTGATCAATAATTTCATCGTTGTACCTAAATCTCTTTCCACCGAGCCATTTCTTTAGGTTTGGAAATAGTCAAATAGCCAATTCGTAGCCTAATTTTTTTTTTTTCCATATTTTATATTATTTATTGAATCTTCACTTTCAAAAACTGTGAACTAACAATAATTATCCAAATCTTAAAACTAAATATTAATTGTTAAGTCCAGCCAGTGCCAGACTGATGTTATGTGGTTCAACTGGGACCATTATTTCCCCTTATTATTAGCGGACCAGATCCGCAGTGTCCCTCCTCCTAAGACGCTGGTGGCCGTGATTATCAGTTAAGTTACAGGCTAGTATGTTGGGGTGTGTTTCCAGTTTTGTTAAACAGCGTTGACAGTGTCTAATAATTTCATCTTTGACCAGGGGTACATTCAGGTCTTAATGTATGTTGTAATTCCTAACGCACCCTGGCGTTCGTGATCGTCCTCAAGAATTTATTTTGCATTCTCTGAATTTTCCCTATATTGGACGCAGAGGCAGTATATGGGTTTCATGATCGAATTGTAAATGAGTAATTTGCAGTCCAGGCCTAGTTTAGAGTTTTTGCCAGTAAGCCAAGCGAGTTGAGCAGTTTTTAGCCGCATCTGAGTTATTTTCGCATCTATATGATTTTTCCACGTGAGTCGACGGTCAAGGTGAATACCGAGATATTTCACACATGTGTGTTGGGGTATATTCAGATTATTAATTTTAATGGGCGGACACGTCTCTTTTCTCAGTGTTAAAGTAATGTGGATACATTTCTGTTCATTCACCTTAATTCTCCACTTATCCAACCAAGCTTCCAATTGTAAAATGTGTGTCTGTAACATTCTAGACGCTATTTTTGAGTCATCGTGGACGCTTAAGATTGCTAATGGCATGTCTGAAGTATAAATGATATATAACAGAGGACCCAAAATGCTACCTTGTGGAACTCCGACTTGTATATCTTGAGGAGAGCTGACAAAACTTTTTTCAGCAAGAGTGAATTTTCGATTTGTTATATAGCTTTTGAGTAGCTTGTGAGTATTTGTTGGTAACAAGAGTTTTATTTTAAACAGTAGACCTTCATGCCAAACTTTATCGAAAGCCAGAGCAGTATTTTTTCTCCTCGAACGTTTTTCTGACAACAGAAACTAGCCTGTGGGCTTGCTCAATGGTGCTGTGTTTTCTCCTGAAGCCAAATTGGTGTGATGGAATACAGTTGTTTTGTTCCACATAAACAGTTATCTTTTCCATTAGGATTTTCTCGAACAGCTTTGACAAATTGGATAATAGACTTATAGGCCTATACGATTCCACTTTTGTGTGATCTTTGCCTGGCTTGGGTATCATTTTAACGAGTGAAACTTTCCATTCTGGGGGATAGTATTCAAGGCGTATAATAGCATTAAAAATAAAGAGAATTATCTTTAATGCTATACGGGGTAACTCCAAGAGCATCCTGTTACCGATTCCATCGATACCAGGAGCTTTTTTGGGGTTTAGTTCAAAAATAGCCTTTTCGACCTCTCTCATCTCAAACGTTAATCGGGTAGCTGCTCGGTGCTGGGTTAAAATCGGTGGCAACTCTGTTACAGAACTTGTTATATTTGGCGTGAAAACTTTTCTTAAATGTTCTACAAACAGATCTCCTTTTTCAGTATCATTTCTAGCCCAACCTCCGTCTGATTTTCTCAAAGGAGGCTTACATAAGACAGGTCTTTTTAAATTTTTCGTTGCACGCCATAATGAGTAATCAGTTCTTGATGTTGGATCTAAATTTTCAAGATATCTGTTTAATGAAGCAGTTCTCTTATGTTCAAGTAGCTTTTTTAATTTTTTAGTGCATTCTTTCAACCGTTCCTTAAGTTGAGGAGATCTGTGCTGTTGCCACTCTCTTCGAGCTCTTCTTTTTTCATTTAAGAGTCGTTCGACATCGGCAGACAAAATAATATTGTGTCTGTTGTGTCGGGGGGATTTGGTAGCAAGTTGAGCAGCAAGTTTGAGATTTAGTTCAAAATTTTGAATTGAGAGGTCGATATCTTCCGGTGTTCTTAGCGGTATGTTTTCCGAGCAATGTGTACTGATAAATTTTTTATACTTCAACCAATCTGTTGTTTTGCTTGTCAGTGCTAAGTCACCAGAGGGGGTACAATTCCTCGGGGGTTTAAAATAGTAACAACTGTAGGTGTGTGATCAGATGAGAGATCCAATAATGGTTCTACATGGACCAATTCTCTCGCAATAGACATTATTATTCCAAAGTCTATCAGATCGGGTATTTTTCGACGATCCGTTGGTCTGTACGTGGGTTCTCCACTAGAGATCACATCCATACCCAGCTTAGAAATTGTATTAAACAAAACACGGCCCTTAGGGGTAACAAGCCGTGACCCCCAGAATGTATGCTTGGCATTATAGTCTCCAGCTGCCAGAAAACGCGGTCCTAATGATTCGAAAAATACTGTGTACTGATCCTCCGTTATGGAGAATCTGGGGGGAGAATAAATTGACGAAATCACTAAGTCCTTATCGAATTCTTCAAAACATATAGTAGTGGCCTGAAGATAATTTTCGCAAAGATCACACATAAGAAAATGTTTTAATCTAGATTTAATGAGAATATCTGATCCTCTACATGACCTGCCTCTTGGGTCCTTAGTATCATACATTGTGTACCCGCGAATTGAAAATGAACTTCTCAGGGTTAAATGGGTCTCAGAAATAAGCATTACGTCAATTTGCTGATTTCTGAGAAAATACTCGAGCTCTTCTTTATGTTGGCATATGCCGTTAGCATTCCAGTAACATATTTTCAAACTGTTCATGGTTTAGTTAACAAAGCTTGCATCAAAATAGACTGATTTCTCATCATCTCTTGCATCATATTACTCATTGAGTTTGTAAAGTTAGTAACAGTTTGAACCAGGGATTCAATGGATGCTTCAAGTCTGCTGAAATTTTGTATCTGGGGTTCAGATTGAGAAAGTGGAGCATTTGGATTGACTTTTGCGGCTTGTGGAGTTTTTGGGGGCTGTGGTTGTCCTCTTAGAACTTCAGAGTATGAAGCACTGTTGGTGATAATTTGTGGGTATTGTGAAATATAAAATTCCGGTTCTAACTGTGATTTCATTCGGGGGTTTCGGGTTCTGTTCAAATTTGAGTTTTTTAATTTTAAATATACCTCACAACCTCTGTAATTAGCAGTATGGGGGTTACCGCAATTGCTACATTTCTTTTCAGTATTTACTGTCTTTGGTTTGGTGCAGTCAGCTGTGCTATGCAGCTCACCGCAAACTACGCAAACTGCATGTAGTCTACAATAAGACCTAGTGTGACCATACTCCTGGCAGTTCGTACACTGAGCAGGTCCTCGTCGCTTATGTGGTGCTTCAACTGTAACTCTATAGTATAGCAAGCACCTAAGTTGATAAATATGGTGTGTTTCATTTTTCTTCAACTTGATATCGCCAGGCTCTAATTCAACTCGGAAAAGGGGTTGGGGACATTTATTTCACCTCTACTAAGCTTAGGATAGGGAGCTGTTTTAACCGATTTTGGGCTTCTTTTCCTCTTAACTATTTTAACATACCTGTCTAATCCAGTCTGTACCAATGGTTTGGCGGTAATGATGACTGGCAGGTCAACATTCGGTGTTGCGCCAGTTGAGGGGTTAATAGTTAAACTACTTACTGATGGAAAGTGAAGCATGCTTTGGGGCTGTTTTAAGTTATTAGGTTGAGCCATAATATTGATATCACTGTTTAACGTAGCAGAAGATGTTGTTGGTGTTTTAATAGTCTTACTATTTGTTGATATTGTAGCTGTAGGTTTTGGTGAAGTCAAAGCAGACAGCGTTTTGTGTGTTGTTGTTAAACTAGGCACTGTATTTGTTGGTACTTTTATATTTTCATGTTCCTTTGTGTTATTGGTTTTAATTTTTTCACATGAGAGTAAAGGAGAACATGAACGGGATCTCTCAATTGTTTTTGCGGTTAAATAATTTTTGTTGTAATTGGGATCACTAATGTTTTTATTAACATTGATGTTATCTCCCTTTAGAAAAACGTAGGCATTTCTGCCATTTGCACTGAGCCTTCTCTCCTCTTGAATTATAGAGATCATATGCTCTTTTCTTTATAAGAAAGAAAAGAAAAAAATAATAAACAAAACAAACAAGACAAATCCCTGTTTGTTAAGGGTTTTTTATAAATGTTTTTTATTTAAATTTTAAATTGAACACGGTTTATTTGTTTTTTGTAATAAATATATTATTTTTTAAGCGTCCAAGCGCTGTTGTTTTTTTATATATTTTTTTAAACACTAATAAGCCGATATTTTAATAAATTCACGGACCGAATAAATAACACGTCTATCCTTTTTGACTGTCTGACGAAAGAGTCGTAGACTAATTCATGGAATTTGAGACTACACACGTGTGCACCTGTGCATTATCTTTATGAAAAAGAACTTTTTTCTTGGCCATATTGGTTCGTTTTTTTTTAAATCCTCGTAAAATCGGTCCAATAAGTTGGCAAAATATTCGCCGTTTATTGTTTTCTTAAATCCAACTAATCATTTAAAATCGAAACCACACTGCCATATGAAATGCCTTATCACCTATGACAGTGCAAATCATGTATATTGAATCTTGAGGACTCTTCTTTCAAATGCTTTTTAAAATTTTTAAGTATCTTCATTACTTCAACACTTATAATTTTTGCAACAAAAATAGTCAAAAGACGCAACTGTGCGGCGCCAAAGACTTTTTCAATAAAATTTTCCTTGAAATTAAGAAACAAAATTTCTAAATTAAAGAAAAATTTTACTATTGAGAACTATATTTTTATTAAAGAACATAGCAAAATTTTCTCTTAATTAGTTCATATATCATTTTAAATTTTACTTTTAGTTAGGAAATGTTTCCTTGGTTTTAAAAAAAAATTATTTTATTTCAGTTTATTAGATAATTTTTTTACTAAAAACTAGAACTTAACTCCCTTATTTATCAGACGATTCCAATGGAATTCATTTCTATACTGATGACTTCAAACTGGACGGAAGAATTGGTTTAGGTTTCCTTTGTGGAGATCTGGGAATGGAAATGTGCTTCAGACTTCCAGACCACAACACCCTTTTTCAGGCAGAAGCTGTAGCTATTACGAAGTGCATTCGATTTTTAATTGCGACAAGATCTGGAATGGTGATAATGTTGATGCGATCACGACAGTCCTGTGGAGTGACCCGGACGTGAACAGGGCAAGGTTTGTTTTAGGGCTAGGGAAACGGGAACTGGCCATCATGATGGGAATTCTCACAGGCCACTCTTCATCACGATCACACTTTTCGAAAATGGGATGGAGTTACTCTGTGGTGTGTACGGCCTGTGGAGGACGATGTGACCCTGGAGGACTTCCTTTGTTTTTACCGGCTTTCGCGAGGAGTAGGGTAAGGCACTGGCACGGGTACGTTATACCGTCTTTGGAATGCTTACCTGAGGCATAATGAATTCTTCAGTTAGACTGGAATGTTCCGCTTTGTGAGGACACTGCTTTTAACAAGCTGTTTGATATATGTAAATTTTTATCTTTGAATTAAAACTTTATTTTGGAAACGCTGAGTAATGTCAATTATAGATGATTTCGCATAACCCCAAAGTTTTGCTCCGTAAGACCACATTGGATAATGTATTTGCTGGTACAACATAAGTTTATTTCCAATAGGGAGTATTGAATACTGCATCTGACGGTATTTTATGTCCAATTCATCTTTTTTACATGAGGTTTCCATATAAGTTTTGTATCAAGTGTCATAACTTAGTATTTTGCAGTATTCGAGTATGGAATAATCTTGTTAAATAATTGATTTGTAAAATCAGTGTGAGTTGATTTGAAATTGTTTAACGAAATTTTCTATTTCTTGGTAAAATCTGCAATAAAAGTTAAAGCGGATTAAAGTTTTTCTACTGCGCGTCGTAGCAATCTTGCAAATACCTGGGATAGGCACTTCGTAGGTGTAAATTAGATACAAAAGTGGGACAAAAACACTTACTTGAAAATCAAAAGCTGTTTTTGGTTTTAGATCAGATTGTTCATTTTCATGCTATACATAGAAATATTTGTCAGTGAGATACGAATGTAGGGATTCTCCCTTCCTAACTCATTAAAACACACTTTATTATTTATTTTGTTTATTAAATATAAGTTTAATGAGTTATTAAATATAACTTTTAATTATTGAAATTATGTTTTGATTACTGAAATGATATCCGTCTTATCTTGTCGAGTGCGCAGCGTTAACTGCCTCTTTGTTTTTCTAATTGTATTTCTTCCGTCTGTTTCAATTCGTCTCGTATCTCTGTGCTTTCGTCCTTCTTTACTTTGGCCTGGCCGAACGTCTTAACCCTTTTCTGCCTGGTCCCACATTCGGCCCTCCTGACTGGGCATTCGACCCGAATGTGGAACTCCATGGCTTTAAATGTTTAGCGACAGTGGTGCATCTTCTGGAACCTTCACACTCTCCTATCTTCTCCACTTCGTATCGGCCATGATTAAATATCCGGACAACCTTATATGGTCCAAGAAAATTGGGCTTAAGCTTCAACCCGGAACCGAACTGGGTACGCTTGATGGCGACCAAATCATCAACAGCATAACCCCTCACGGGGATACGATTCCTGTCAAACGATCGCTTATTCTCCCGCTGAATCCTCTGAATATTCTCCCGCGCCTCGTCTCTTATAGCATCACGCTCTTGTTGAAGCTCTTCCACCGCTATATCTTCCAATATGGCACGAATATTAAAATCTTCCTTCGTTCTCATTTGTACACCGGTCAGTATGTAAAACGGTGTATTTCCGGTACTCATAGGGGGGGTATTGTTTATAATCTGCTGCACTTTATCTACATAACGATACCAATTCCGCGGCTTCTCAATACAGAGTTTTGTTAACATTGGTGCAACGATTTTATGCATCCTTTCCACCTGGCCGTTACCCCTAGGTACTCCTGTTGCAATCAACAAATGATGTACACCTTCCTCTTCGCAGTAATCTCTAAATGCATTATAGACTGTTTGCGCATACGATCAATCACCTCGTCAGCACCCGTACTCTTCGTAGGATAAAGCCAGACGAATTTCGAGAAAGCATCGACCACTACCAAATTGTGATTGTTCTGTTTCTGAGTGGCTTCCATGGGACCAACGTGGTCCAAATGATAGGTCACCAATGGTCTATCTGCCTTATCAATCGGATTCAGTAATCCCTCCTTCCTGCCAGCTTTCGATTCAGCCATAATGCACTCGATACAGCTTTTCACTACACTCTCCACCTTTGCGTTCAATTTCGGAATATAAAACGCCTTTTCAACCAAATCTTGCGAGCAGCGAAATGTCCTTGTCGGCGCTCGATGGTATAACCAAAAGCTCCTTGGCTGGATCCCTATGGACAATACCGTATTTCACGTAATAGTCATCATAATCTTCCTTCTCCAGTATTTTACCATCTTTCTTAGATACCAAAACCACTGGTGATGAGTATTCCGAATAACTGGGTTTCACGATTTCATCTTTCAGCCATTCTGCGACTTGTTGGTCCACAGTCTGCTGATCCACGTAAGACATTCTTCTTGGATTGTGATATACTGGAACTTCATCATTGAGCAATATTTTCATTTTCACAGGAAATGTTTCCGGTTTAATAGGGCGATACTTCTCTATCATATCCACAATATCTTCCCTAATGCCACGTCTCAAATGAGCTAATTTGAAATCAGTCCGGGCCGACATACATACTTCACTTAACTCACGTACGACTTCATCAAAATCACGATCATTCGCCAACAAGTTTCCATCTTCAATCTTCCCATCCCCAAGTCCAACCTCCTGAGTGGGAACCTTCCTGTAGAATATGGCACCTTCCGAGTCAACTTTCATGTCCGCGTACTTAAAAACATCGTTTCCGATTACAGCCGAATACAAAATATCCCCTTCACGCGTTACATGGAACGTTATCGGAACTGATATGCCATCGAGATCAACATCAGTACTTCAGCATCCAATTGTGGTTACTTCCTTCTGGCCTATTCCTATTAGCGTTCGAGTTTGAGAACTCAATTCCACATCTCCCAACATTATTAATGCATCATATCGTAGGCAGCTAATGTCACTGCCGGTGTAAATGAGAGCCGAAAGCTCACAGCCATAAACGTTCACGTCCTTGAAGATCCTGTTCGTACCATTCAATGCAAAATTCCGGGGTTCTGGATTCACAGATGATGATAAAGTATGAAAATTATCGGTACCCCCTTTCCCCTCTTCCATGATATTTGCCCTCTTCTTGCAATTGAAGGATTTGTGGCTCAATTCGTGGCACTTGAAGCATCTGATCTCCCTGGACTTACAATCCCCAGACAAATGACCCCTTTCCCCGCATTTATAACAACGTTGGAAATTATTCCCCTCAGTTCCACCACCATCCCTGGGGGATTCCTGTTTCGGACGCGGTTTGTTGTAATATGATTGAGCTGGTTTGTTGACCTTTTTGTACACTTTCAACTTTAATTTCAAGTCCTCTATACTGGTTGCCTGGTAAAGAATTGTTTTGTTCGATTGACTATCGGGTATTCCTTCAATGAAGTATTCTATAACGCTCTCATCATCCAAACTTATGGAAGCTCTGATCTCCATAAGACTATTCAATACTCCCTAAAACTTTCACCTGGGCGTTTTCTACGGTTTTTCAGTATACGGTGCACTTCTATAGCAGATAGTTTCCTACCAAACTCGTTCTTTAACAAATTCTTTAATGACGTCCAATCGCGCACCCCAGACTGGCTCCTACAAAATATTCTGGCAGCACCCGTTAACATCTGCCGTGCGTATATATAATTCTGCAAATCATTCCAGTGAACGGTAAAGGCACAATCTTCAAAATCGCGTAGCCACTGTCCGATCTCCGGTTGGCCCTCGCCCGAGAACTTGGACAACGTGTCCTCTATGTCCCTCAAGGAAAATGTGGAAACTCCAGACTGTTCCGTACCCTCTACGCGCCCAACACCTGAAGCCACTTCGTCGTATACCGAATTATCCCCATCGTTGTTAATCCTTCCAAACCCAAAATGTGACATGACCCGTTCCTGTAAAACAGTCTTTGAACCGTCCTTTGGTATCCCTACTTCGTCACATTTGTCCCTTAGCTCCTCCACAGTTAATGTCAAAATAGCTAACAAGTCCATGTCTTACAAAATTATTTTTAAAATATAAATTAAATATAGTTGAATATGAAATAATATTATTAATATAAAATAGTAATATAAAATACTGGTATCAATATAAAATAATTCAATTTATGGAAAATCTTTTCAAATTAATAAAAAATTCTTTTCTTTTTCTTCTTAAATTATAAAATCAAATAGTTTCATCAAAGCAATTATAATTCTTATTTTTTCCTTAAAAATTATCGAAATAACTCATTAAAATCACCGAACTATAATTTTATCTCAACACATGAGGTAAATCCTCACCAAAATGAAAATTTTCACTAACGATTCAAACTCATGAAATTACTAATTTCAAGTACTGATAAAAATATACAAACTTGAAATTCTGCCAAGCAACAGACGGCAACTTCTCAAAAATTCAACACAAAATGCAAACGCATACATGCATGCCCGTCATCATCGTAATTATAATTGTTTTGATGAACAATACAAATACAAAATAATGCACAACATAATACAAAATAATATTACATCTACTTATCTATTTATCAAACTCTAAATGGCTCTCTTCGTTTCGTTCCCACGCTGTGTCTTTCAATTTTCGGCAATGCACTTCGATTTCCTCATACAAAGCATCAATTTATACGGTTCACTTTTACTCTCGTTACTATGCACTTTTCAACTTGTGTTTATGTAAGTATATGGATGATGATCATTTCTGTCTTCTGTGTTGTTTTTAGTGTTTGTTGTTTTTTTTTTTTTTTCTTTAATGCAATTTCACAACATTGCGTACATCACTTATGTGTGTTTTTTCTAGAACTTTTTTTTATTCAATGCAATTTCACAACATTGCGTACATCACTTATGTGTGTTTTTCTAGAACTTTTTTTTCTTTTGTGTGGTTGTTTTTGTTGTAAACGGTTATTTTTTCTTTCAACCACTTTTGGCAAATAATTTCAACAGGTTCTAATATATTATTATCACAACTTCATTTAGAGAATTGTACGTCGAACACTTTTGCACACACACGTTCACTTTATCAATTTTAAATGTTTTTTTTTATTTTTGCTATATTCTAACATAACATACATCTCACTCATTGTTTATAATTAATTTGTGATTTGTAGGGATTCTCCCTTCCTAACGCATCAAAAAAACACTTTATTATTTATTTTGTTTATTAAATATAAGTTTAATGAGTTATTAAATTAAATTATTGAAATTATGTTTTGATTATTGAAATGATATCCGTCTTATCTTGTCGAGTGCGCAGCGTTAACTGCCTCTTTGTTTTTCTAATTGTATTTCGTCCGTCTGTTTCAATTCGTCTCGTATCTCTGTGCTTTCGTCCTTCTTTACTTTGGCCTGGTCGAACTCTTAACCCTTTTTTGCCTGTTCCCACATGAATGTAGGTCTTGTTGTCCCGAAATTGACACGATTAAATTCTTTATAAATGAGTTTGTAATCAAGAAAATAACTGAGTGTTTGTTATATTATTAAAGTTAACAAATAAAATTAATTTATAATTTTTAGGTCAATTAGAAGAACAACAACCCCTAGTACCCACAGTTAAACCAATGTTTTCTGTAGGTGACCGAGTTAAGGTTTGTCTGGATGTTGATGCTCTAATGAAACTTCAGCAGGGTCATGGCGGTTGGAATCCTCGAATGGTAGAACATCTCTCTAAACTGGGTACTGTACATAGAATCACAGAAAAAGGAGATATCCGGTAAGTAAATCAGCAAAAAAATGAGGCAAAAGGAAATTTCCGCAGTTACTACATACATGAGAGTTATTCGTGTATACTTTAAGAAAAAAATCTTGTAGTCAGCAATATTTAGTCAGGAGGATGCTAGCAAAAAATTTGCTAATGTTGGCAAAATCGTTTTGTTGCAAATCAGCGACCTTGTGTTTAGCAAAAAAAATTTTAAAAAAGGTATTTCAGGGGAAAATCTTATATATATATATATAGGTTTGTGAAGTATATATTTATATGAATTGAAAATAAAATTTATAGTTAAGTCTTTAAATTTTAGTGTAAGGTGAATTTTTAAGCTTTGTAAACAAAAAATAGATTAAGAAAATAATTGATATTTGTTTTTGTATTTGAGGCCAAACTTAAAAAATATCGTACGTTTTTTCTTTAGAAATATGGGTAATTTTTTATAAATGAAAAAGAGTTGAATGAAAAGATATGAAACTTCATATAAAAGATATTTTACATTTTTATTTTTAATTAGGTTTTCATTTTTCTGTCACCAAAATGAACGATAAAGCCCAACTCTACTAAAATACACAAATCTCGCACCGTTTTAAATTGCGAGTAGTTTTGACACTAGAAATGAAAAACTTTTCTCATTAAATGCTTTCAGAAACACTTTCTCACATTTTTCCAATAATTGTGGGGAAAAACCTTACGCGGCAGAAAGTTTTTACCAAAAAAAGTTATAAACGGTCGTGTCTTTTAAAAAAAGTTAACATCATTAACATGAGTCGACATGATTTTATTGAATCCTAAAAATATATAAAAATAATTGCAAATAAAATAGAAACAAGATTACCTCTCAATTACTTACATGCTGAATATTTGTTTTTTTGACTACATTCCATAAAGGACAACAACCCGAGTAAAAAATTTTATAATCATATGTATGTTTCATATGTATAATCATGTGTCTTCTTATCTAATTACACAGTACAACACGAAAAAATTACGGTGCACTGACAAACGAATTTTGGTAGAGGAGATATAAATAAATACGTGTGTCGGCGTTTTGAAATATCGCATCGGAATTTTATTTTATATGAAACTATGTGTTCTTAACATCTGATGTAAAGGAAACATATGGGTATACAAGTTAAATATGTTGATTTGGACAACAGATAACATAACTATCACATATGGTTTGTGTCAATAATAACAAATATGGTATTTTGGGTAAACATATGTCATTACAATTCAGTATTCGGTAGACGCCAAAGTGTAAACACACATTTTTGTCAATCGCTATAATAATGTCGAATATGTGCTTAAAAAAGTATTTTGCGAGGAAGTCTGATAACTTTCTTTCATTTGAAGAAAACGGCTGCTGAAAGTTATCGATTGTTGGTAGAAGCTTACGGTCAACATGCACCAACTCAAAAAACTTGTGATCGATGGTTTGCGCGATTCAAAAGTGGTGATTTTGACACAGAAGACAAGAAGAGGCCTGGTCAGCCGAAAAAGTTTGAAGATAAGGAATTGGAAGCATTACTCGACGAAGATTGTTGTCAAACGCAAGAATAACTTGCATTATCATTGGGAGTCACACAACAAGCTATTTCCCTACGTTTAAAAGCATTGGGATTCATTCAAAAGCAAGGAAATTGGGTCCCATATAAATTGAAGTCGAGAGACGTTGAAAGGCGATTTTGCATGTCTTGTTACTGGTGATGAAAAATGGATACATTACGATAACCCCAAGGCCAACTAGCCAAATCAACGCCGAATATCCATGGCGCCAAGGTAATGCTCTGTATTTGGTGGGATCAGAAGGGTGTTTTGTATTATGAGCTCTTGAAATCGGGTCAGACGATCAGAGTGGACCTGTACCGAACACAATTGATTCGTTTAAAGAGAGCAAGCAACGAAAAACGACCAGAATATTCGACCAGACACGAGGCCATAATTTTCCATCATGACAACGCTCGGGCACATGTTGCAGGACCGGTCAAAAACTATTTGGAAAACAGTAGATGGGAAGTTTTGGCTCACTCGCCTTATAGTCCAGACCTTGCCTCTTCTGACTACCATTTATGTCGATCGATGCAGAACGCCCTTACTGGAATACGTACGCTTCACTGCAGAACAGGGTATCAGAAATTGGCTTGATTTATTCTTTACCTCAAAACCGGAGCAGTTCTTTTGGCGCGGAATTCATATGCTACCAGAAAGATGGAAAAAAGTAGTGGCTAACGATGGTATAATGTGAGATTTATTTAAAAACGCGTTTTTAATATTGTTTAAATACTTTAATTAATTTTGTTTAAAGTCAGTGTTGATTCTTTTATGTTTTGCTTAATTCTAACTTACTTCTAATTTTACATCGACTTATATACTAAATTTGCTTATACGGTAACAAAGGGGAAACGTCAAAACAAAAACAAACATTGACCCACTTCAAACATCTGCACGGCAGATTACTGTAGTCGTAGCGCTTCAAAGTGTCACATCTATGTGTTGCAAACACATTACTTGACAATGGTCAGTACTACAAATAATGTAACATAAAATCCTTTAGTAATTTTTCATATATAGGTATTCATAATTGTTATTAGTTCTGATTAATTCAACTTAAGGTTGAAATACAAATCGTTTTTTCCCTTTGTACACTATGTACCAATAGTATGCGCACCACAATGGACAATTCTTTGAATAATGTATCATTTCATTTTGTTATTATAATAAAGGCATTTTAGAGGAAAAAACCGACATTATTAACTTGTATACCTCTAACTCCCCCAAATAAAGGTAATTTTTGGCTATATTCTAACAAATCGTAAAAAAAACACCTAAAAAGAGGGTGGGCGGGAATGAAACGTTCTACAAAAATTTTGGCCCAAAAAATTGTACTACATGTGTATGTCAGAAAACCCAAAGCCCAAAACTTAACATAAACACCAAAAACCAGTCAAACTCAAAAGTGCTTATTAAAGATTAATTTAGTTATTTTTTACATATGTAATCATCCCAAAATCCCAATACTTGTGTACCTATGTCACTATGACTTCAGTTTATTGCTTATGTTCTTGAAAATTGCCATAAGGGCTAAAATATATATATATATATTTTTTCTTTAAAGCTGGCAATTTCTAAACCCAAATTTTTTGACCTTTTTGAAGCATTTAAAACAAAATTTACAGCTTTTAAATTCATAAACAATTTTAATTTAAAACGTATTTATTACATTGACTGAGATCTAATGTATACGTTTAATATTAAGTACATTTTGATTGTTTTGTAAAGGTTCTCTCCGCCTTTAGACCGTTTTGATAAAAATCTATTATGTAAAAATTTCTTTTGACGAATTGTCAAAGACTTTACCACATTATCGTCAGGCGAAAATTTTTACCAAAATCGCGCAATTTTTGTTAAAAAATGGTCATTTTGTTTTTCGGATATTAATAGTTGTGAAAGTTGGCGCCGCAGGCGAAATTTTTTTTTTATACATTAAGAACAAATATAATTCTTAACAGGTTTCAAAATTGCCAAGCTCTGAGACGCAATGTCATAGAAAACCATTCGCTCTAAAATTTTATAAGATCGTCGGATGCTGCAAAAACCTCATATGGGAAATTGATGGCTCTTCCGTTGTTACCGGCAAATTTATTAAGAACGGGCTGAGAGGACACACTCAGAGAGCAGAAATTTACTTAATTTTTTTACTATTTTGAAAGGCAGTGGTTGCGTATCACTAAAATATTTGATTTTTATTCTAATTTTTTAAAATATTTCAATTTAGGTTGGCCTTAACTTAAATGTTTATAAAGAGTGCATTCGGGTGTTATTGATTCAATTCAATATAAATGCATATAATACTGTGCATCAGCATCATTTCTTTGCTTTGGATATTTTGGGGTTATTTTTTATTTCATCATATTTGAGGCCATTTTTCGTTTCTTCAATTTCGTGTTATTTTACATAAACGCCTCAATCTAATATA
This sequence comes from Eustalomyia histrio, assembly GCA_949748255.1. Classification (NCBI taxonomy): domain Eukaryota; kingdom Metazoa; phylum Arthropoda; class Insecta; order Diptera; family Anthomyiidae; genus Eustalomyia; species Eustalomyia histrio. Next base: position 103,401,439 of record OX456526.1, read on the forward strand.
TGAAAATATGTCCAAACTTATTTTTGGGGCTAATTTTTATTTGGTTGGGGTAATTTTTCATTATATTTTTAGTGTTAATTTTCATTATGAAATTTTGCCTCAAAAATGGGACTTAATTACATTTTAAGATTCGGGTCATATTTCTTGGGGCATTTTGCACAACGCCACCATGAACTACATCGAATTTTTAAAAGTAAAAAACAGCACAGATATCATTGGAACGTGGAATAGCCACGTGCAAATTTTTATTTAAATTCTAACGATTATATTGTTTCAAAAACTTTTGGAATGACTACAAATGTAATTTATAAAGCATCAATTGAAATTCAAAAACACCAAATTAAATAAAATAAATATCTGTTGAATTTCAATAATTTTTTTAATTGCGTTTGCATTTTTTAATTCTAATTGATCTTTTTAAGTATTGATTGCGAATTTTTGACATTTATTTGTAATTTTTTGAATTAATTATTTTTAATTTTAAATACATGTGTTTTGATATAAAAACAAGTAAGAGCGGCTAAATTCGGCTATGCCGAATCTTATATACCCTTCACCATGGTATTCTGAAGGAGATGAATACATCGTTGGAATCTACTACCTCATAGCTCTCCACAAACAAGCGGTATCCCCATTTATTTTTTCTTAAATGTCCAAAAATTTTAATCCAAAATAATATGTCATGTAAAATCTCAAATTTATATTTTTCCATATGTTTCAGCGCTTTTCTTGTCAAATTTGGCATTTTCTAGGCAAAAAAAAGTTGGCGACACTACTATTTATTTTTTTTTATTTATATCATTCACAATAGTTGTGAAACGTATTTAACCTACGTATTTATCTTCACACTCTTATTAAACAAAGGGATTTTACTGGAAAAATTAGAGGTAGTCCTGGTTTTTTGCTAATATCTCAGCCATTTATTAACCGATCTGTCTGATTTTTAATAGCAAACAGAAATGGATCACATGTAACAGAAATAAAAAAGAATCAAGTCCTCATCATGTCTGGGTTCTTCGGAAAACCCATTTCAACACACAGACGGACAGACGGACAGACGGACAGACGGACATCGTTAAATCAACTTCGCTCTTCATATGGACCCAGAATATATATACTTTATAGGGTATAAGATCAATATTGTAGAAATTACAAACGGAATGACAAACTTATATATACCCTTCCACCTATGGTGAAGGGTATAATAAACTAATAAATCTGAAATTTTGGGGATTCCATTTAAGACTTAATGTGGTATTTGAATCTCAGATTTTTAATAAAAAGAAAATATACAAATTAAATAATTCGACTTAGGACCTGTGCGAGGTAGCTAAATAAATTCTAAACTAACTAGAAATTGACAAAAGATTTTAAAATTTCTTTGACAAAATATTTGAAAAATTTTTAAAATTTCACAGAAATTTGGATACCTGAATTTAGTGCAGGTTTTATTTAGCCAGCTCATACTCACACAAAATAAAAACAATATATTACACATATTTTTTTGTAACGTTTTTATTATTTTGTTGTTTTACTGATTTTAAAACACAATACTGAGTAATAGCATAGTCGACGTGTAAATCAACCTTTAATTACTCCTTTTTTAGAAAACGTTCGAAAAAAGATAAAAGGCGTTATATTAAATAAAAAAAAGGCGATTAATCGGCTTTTAAAAACTAAATTTTTTGTTGTTTTTACCCAAATAATATTACGAGTGTTGGGTTAATTAATAATATAGGAAGGATAAGTATAGAGATTTCATCGAAAGAAGCGGCCAAATAAAATTTTTTACATACTACAATGTTCCGTAACAGAGGAAATTAAGCAAATTTCCCGGATTTCTAAGCAAATTTTTCTCATTTCTGCACAAGTTTCGGCAAAATCTGGTAAAAGCCAATTGGATACTCACAATATATTTTCCGTTACCGACTGTAGTTTATTTACAAAGTAATAAGTAGTGTTTGTTTTTAAACGAAGAATCAATTAAAATTCATAGAAATATATTTTTTAACATTTAAATCAGTCATCCAAAAAAAAAAACAAACTATAAAAAATACAGACTTTCGATTTCTGTTTCTAAAAATAGAAATTGAAAAATTTGCTTTATGGTTTTTTTATCAAAATAGTTTGTTTAAATACAAAATTATTTCAATAAAAATTACAAGAAATTATTCAAATATACATGAACGCATAAAAAATTAAAATATATACATATGTGTGTGTGTGTTGTGTTTTGTAATTTTATACAGATAAAAAAACTTTCAATTTAAAAAACATACCACCAAAATCTTTTTTCTCACGTTTTCTCAGTTAAACCATCAATGGTTATTTAAAACGACTTTCGATTGTTTTTACTACTTTTGTCGATTATTAAACAATGATTCAAAATAAACAACAAATTTGGCTGAATATATTTTCGGATAATTTAATATTTATTTTAGATTGTTTTTAACAAAATAATATTGTAAGTGGACGAGCAAGAAAGTCCTGCAAAGAAAATCAATTAGAAACAAAAAAATATATGTATACTAAACATGCCACTTGTACGGGCAGTGGCGCCTTTTTCCATCTATTTATAGAATTACCCTTGGCAACCATAGTCATTTTTTTAGAGTGTGTGATATATCAGCCTGTTCAAAAACCATGGGTTGTTTGTGGGTTGGGTGGTTCATGAGGAGGCTAACGATGACCTAGTCGCTCAGGTCAATATTTCATTTATAGTTTCCTTGAACACACGATCCAAAGCCACTATTGACTCGCAACTACACTCACCAAAAATAATCTGTAATGTGAACTGAACTGAAAAGTTAGTAGAAAAATTTGAAAACGGTTTTCAATCCTACATTACTTTTTTTTACTGATTTTAAAAAATTATCATTTAGTTATTTTTTTTTTTTTTTTGATATTTACATTTTACAAATTACAGAACTTGTACAGAATATTTACAATTTTTTTTTTGCTAACTTAAGAAATTATTTTAAAAATTTTTGAAAACTGATTGGCTAAAATTAGCAAAAAAATTTACTATCTTTAAAAAAGTGGATATTGATTAATTATTTCTAGTAATTAATATTTATACATACAAACTTAACTTGCCTTAAAATGGTGCATAGGTTGAAAAAAGGAATCGGAAGTTAAGATAGTTTTCATAACAGGCTCATGTCCAAAAATAGGACATCCATTTAAAATAGCACTAAAAACTTTATTAGTTCTAAAAATCAGCCCTTAAAACAATTAAAATTTGATTTTAAAATTCAAAAAATTTACTGAAACAAAGTGATAAATTCGTTTTTGTTTTAACTATTTTTTAAGCCTTTGATTTTTTTTAATTTTGTCTAAAATATTTTTTGAAAAATATTTCTCTTTAGTTGATTCAAAAGAAAATATGATGTAAGATCTTTACAGTGGGTAGATATGAACACTGTATATCGTTTTCTTGCAAAAAGTGAAAATTGATATATTTTAATTTCAATATTTGCCAAGTCACCAACACTTTTTGGATGGGAAATTCCTTTTCCCATTTGGAAATTCCTGAAATCAGCTGATATTGGATGAAAATCAGAGTTTTTCAAATTCTCTATTTTTGCTATATATCACTTTCAGAACGAATTAATTGTCATTTTGACTAATACCATCAATTATGTCTTTTGACACGTCTATCGTCAGCAGTTAACGAGTGTCAGATTAATTGATTTAAGTTCGGCTGGGGTTATTGGATCACCAATAACAAAATATTCAGAGGTCAATGAGTCGTTTTGGTAATAGCTTGCAGGAATTAAGTTTTTACAGCATTTCTTTGGGTCAATGTTGTAGGCAGATCTTCAAGAGTTAATTTAATGTGTTGAGTAATATGTCTCAAGTGGGTCTTGAAAAATTTCACACCTGGTTCCCAAAGTTTTTTCATTTGAGGGCCACCAGGAGGTTCCAATTTCCAATAGAGACGGAGCAAATGATTTTCAATAGCTTTTATAACCTCTAAACTGTATTTTTTTAGAAAAGTTCTGCAGGTCCAACGAAGTTTTTCCCATTGTTGAAAGAGAGCACCGCTGGACATAAAACACGAATTTTAAAGTTACGAGGGGGTAATTTTCGGTGATGCTTGTTGAAGTTGAGAGCTGATTAGTGAATAAGATGCATATAAGTATATATGGTGGCTGATCGGTTGACTATCAATTTGTGAGTCCAATGACTGCAACTGGGTAAAATTTCATTTTCAGTTTTAAATTTCTATTTTATTCGAGAAAATTATACTTGTGGCGAAATGTGACCGATTTAATTTTGTTGTTTGTAATTTCCGATGATGAAGTTCTAAGATGGGGTCTGTTTGCCGACAATCGTAATTTATTTGCGCAGGATAATTATGAAGAGTTATTAAAAGGGTCTTCAAAAACCGTTTTAGTGAATGCTTTTGCACATTTTGCTTCAAAGTTTGCTTTTTGTGTTAGAACTAGCCATTGACTATTTGGAGGTTTCAGTCAAAAACACAATAGGTTTCCAATTCTTTATTGCAACTGGCATTGATTTTGTATACGTGTTTTGATGTAAAATGTTTGATGATTTAAAATCTGCAGCTAGTTGAAGTGGAGTTTTTATGGTAAGGATAATGGCACAGTTTATTTCAACCGTCGCAATTGTAGGGCCGACTTCAATTCACCTGAAAGTGAAATACAATATTTCAGTTTAAGAATAACTGATAATTTAGGCAAGTTTTTTACATTTAATTTGTTGTTCTTACATTTAAATTGTTGATTACAATAGGCATGTTTTCTCTGTACACTTAAGCTAGCAAGTTATTTCATTTATATGGAGAATTAAGCGAGTACTAAGCGACTAGTTCTTAACTCGCTAAATTCTCCATATAAATGAAATAACTTGCTAGCTTAATTGTACAAAGAAAACATGTCTATTATTTAAAAACATTCTGAAAATGCATTTTTTTGAAGTATTGGGATAAAACTTAATTATTAATCATTTTTTTATTAACTATAATATTTTGATCTTACATTTTGATATGCATCAAATCCTACGAAGCATTTGGCTTGTCTGTAGGATGTAAAAAGTGTTAATTCAATTACAGTTCAATTTCATTGCGACTTGTTTATATTAAGTTCATTAAGTTCAGGTCCAAATCATTAAAGATGTTAGGTAAGGCGACTGCTAATTTATTTTTGCCGTATATATTTCGGTGGCGATCCACCTGATAAGTTCCTTCAGCTCGACGTCTGGTGTTGTATATGTGGTCTATTGGTTTTAACCCTTCGTCAGGCACATATTTTGAGCCCTTAGTTCTGGCACATGGTGTCTGGCCAGACCCCTATACATTTACATGCATTTGTATGGAAATAAGGGCTGTTTGCCGTTAAATTTTTTACTAAGATAGGAAAATATTTGTTATATTTTGTGTTTCTATTTCTTTTTACTATGTTATTAGCTACCTGAGGAAGAAAAAATAGACCTGAAAAATTCTTTGGAATGAAAAGGGCAACAATTTTTTTTGTTCTATATATATTTCTCTTTATTATGGGTAAAGTAATAAATGTTTGTGACAAAATAGAAAATTATTATGAAGAATACATTGATTTTTTTATTCAGAATTTTGCGGAAGGCAACAAAAACATAAATAATCTACTTTTGAATGTTGCTGACAAACAGGATTGTTGCATTTGCAGCAAAATAAGCGTGTCTTACGGCGTATTTTGTCACCTTGCTGCAGGCAAATTCTGCAATCTTTTTTGGCAGCTAGTGTGTCTGGACCACTGCGTGAAGCCACATTACGGTTTGCTATATTGAGAGGTCTCCCAAAGTACGCTTCAAATGCTATACGAGTTGTTGGTTGAGCCACAATGTGCGGATTATTGATGCGATTTTCAACGTTGGCCAGTACCAATTGCTTTGCAAGTTTGCCATCACATCAATCATGTTGCAGAAAAACGCGTATGTCCATCGTCTGGTTGACCGTTTTGTTGTGTAATGAGTTAGCATTTGATCCATCGCATCGACTCCGGCTTTAGTTGAATTATAAAATAAAATTGCTCCCGGTTTCATGGCTACGCCTTCAACATATTTCGTGTAATGCACGGTTGAAATTAAATTGACTGCCTTATTTTTTTGGGCACGTAGCTGCAAAGTGCAACAAGATTTTCATGAAAACCAAACACACTTGAAAGAATTGGTCGTCTGGTGCTCTTCATAACTTCCTTAGGAAGACATCTTTTGTTTGCTCGAATGGTGCCAACAAATGCCAGTCCCATAGCAGCCAGTCATTTAGCGCCGTTCAATGAGGTGAAAAAATTATCAGAAATAATTGTTCTGCCGCTGTTTGCGTAACAATTTGCGAAATACATTAGAACGTTTTCACCTTGATTTATCTCCCGATTGTCTCCTTCTATTCCAGTGTATAGTTTTCCTTTCAATGGAAATTTAGTCTTAGCATCGCATGCCCACCAAACTTTGATCCCATACCTTGCAGGTTTTGATGGGATATATTGGGTGAACTTTGTGCGCCCACGATACGGAAACAACTGCTCATCGATGCTGATATTTTCATAAGGTTCATAATAATTTTGCAGATTTTCATTGAGAAAATTCCAAAGGTCCCGGATAGGAGCTGCTTTATCTGTTTGCTGTCGGAATGCCCGCGTACGACTATTATCGAAACGAATATATCTGGACAGAGTAATGAATCGTTTGTGCGACATAGCCGCACGGAATATGGGCAGCGAACCAGAACGCCACAATATACTGGAGTCTTGCATATTATTATGGCTGAGACCAGAAGCCAACAAAATCCCAATGAATGCATCTAGCTCAGAGCTTGTCAAATCAATACATTTTCTTTGGGTAGACTCTGGATGTTCTTCATTCCATTTTCTAATTGATTCTCGCCCATGCCGATTTGTTTCACTAATGATGACGAACGTAATATTGGTTGAGAAAAATAGCTTGAATACCTCAACTGGATTGGTGAGCCTTGTTTTTGTTCCAGATCGAAAACGCATGATATTATGCTGGCGCAAACGAGATGCAGGTGGTTCAGTTTCGTTCCATTTAGTACCGTCTTTACCATAAAAACAGCCTGAGTCGACTTCATTTGCTGCTTCAGCATCATTTCCACTTTCTTCTTCTTCATCTACGTCTTCATCACTATCATAAAGTTCGTTAGGTTCAATTTCCAAATCATTTTCTATGTCTGATGCATCATGTTCTGGCACATAATCAGCAGTGTCGTCACCATCGTTTTCTAAAACATCATAATTTTCATCAGCTTCTACCTGACTTTGAAAGTCACGCACTAATGCCTCTGACAATTGGGGTTGCAAATTCGCGCTACGCAAGCGTGTATTATAAATAAATTCCAGTTCATCAGCCATAATATACTAACAACGCAACAAATCTACCTTCGTAAAATTATTAACAAGTTCAAAATTACCGCACAAAAACTAGATTACTTCTTCACTGTTCAACGTTCAATGAATAACTAACTCACAAACAAAATCAGAAGAAAGAAAGAAGCATAAAAGAATAAAGTAAATACAAATTTCCAACTCGTGCCATGTGCTTTGCCTATGCGTTCATACAAAATGCATAGGGGTCTGGCCAGACACCATGTACCAAAAGTAAGGTGAAGATTTTTTATTTGGCTTTTTGTCCTGTTCCAAGAACTTTTTTTCAATTATTAATTTATACATCGAAAGCCAACAATATTTTGGGAGATTACCTGAAATTACAGCCATGTACCTAAAATAGAAGTATGCTAAATTGAAGCATGAGAATTAAATATGTCTGGCCAGAACCATGTGCCACTTCGAGGGTTAAGAATCGCGAGTCGTTGTAAAATGCATTTATTATTGTTATACAGTAAATGTTTCGATATTCTTGTTGTTGGCGATATTGTTGTGGTTGTTTAAATTGTTGTTGCGTGGCATGTTGTTGCCTGGTATGTTGCTGAGTCCACTGTTGGATGATGCCACAGGATACACAGTGGAGACACGATCTTAGCGCCCCTTATTTCTTTACGCACTTTTTAGAACACTTTTAGACAGAATTATTTGTCATGCAGTTGTTTCTCTCGCACTGTAGTTTGCAGATTAGCAGATTAGTTGCTTTTATAGAAAATCAGAGTTGCAGAAATAGTACTTTCCACGTAGTGTTCTAAAAAGTGCGTAAAGAAATAAGGGGCGCTAAGATCGTGTCTCCACTGTGTATCTTGCGTCTGAGCTGACGAAGTGAGCTTATTATTGGTTTGGCTCACTTCCTGATATCTTGCCAGTTTCTCGATATCTTACATGATATCTGAGATATCTAATATCGATTTTGATAAAAAATTAATAATGAAAACCATTTTCATTGTTTTTCTTTTGAACATTTGGGCAAACTAATAATAAGCTGACGATTAATTAAATGTGTTTTGTGAGTGTGTTAATTTGCTTATACATTTCACAGATCATATAAATGTAAAACTTTGTTGTATGTTTTGTTGTTTTGTATACTGATATAAAATTAAAAAAAAAACATTATTTATGTGCAAAAATGTTATAAAAACATACAGTATTTTGTTATTACAATATGTAACCCAAATATAATATTTGTTGTGAGTTTGTACTAAGTTTGTGTAACAACAGGATAGTTAAACTCTTAGCAAATACAGTCATGTTGCACTTCTACGGTATCTTATATATACTTTTGGCGATCATATGTTCGAGAGCTTGCTGTATAGTTGTTCACTTTTACACATTATTCTTTTGTATACATTGTTTTTAAATCTCTTTCGCACTATAGTTCGCGATTACAACAACAGCCCTCACCATACGGTTTTTGTTTACACGTTTGATAGCTGTCACTTCTGACAACACTGGTATACCCTGTGGATGATGCATTGTTGTTTATGGTGCTGTTATTGTTGGGTGTGTTGTTTATTAGGTTGAAATATTGTTTTCGGTGGTAGAGTTGTTGATGGGTTCGTTGTTGTTGATGATAAAGTTGTTGCTAACGGTTGAGTTATTGTTGATGGTTAAGCTTTTGTTAATGGTTGAGTTGTTGTTGGTGGTTGATGTGTGTGTTGTTGTTGATAGTTGCGTTGATGGTGATCCTGTTGTTAGAAGCATTAGCATTTGATTTGTTTGTTTCGTTGTTGATTTTTCCACAAAATTTTTGAAATTTGATTTTGAGATTAACGCAACAAAAAAAGGCAGCATTTCCCCACGCTGTTATATATGATTTCGCCAAGTAGAAATAGGCCTGTTTCAATACACTAACAGCGGTATTCATAAAAATTTTAAACAGTATTTCAAATCAATTTTAAGAAAAATTTGCTAAAACTGTATTCATAAAGGAGTTTTAGCTTAAAATACCTTTTTTAAACCTTGTGTAAATAAACGAATTTAAAATTGGTTCGACCCTATTTTAAACCTATTTTAAAATTACATTTTTGCTTTGTGTTTATTTTCATGTTAAACATTTTTGCAAAAAATTTTCATTTAATAAAAAGAAGTTATTTGTTTTATTTTAATAAATAATAGACATTCCACATTTGATCAAAAGAATTGTAAGAACCATTTTTATTTGAAAATTTTGATATTTTTAATTGTATATTGTTCATAATGGAAAGTATGGCCAAAATTTAAAAAAGTCGTCAGCCGAAAGTTTACAAAAAGTGGATCGACCCGTTTTAAATTCCGGATAGAGAATTTAAGCAGAAATAATATTTTTTGATATTATTTATTGAAAGTAAACTAGTGGTGTGTTGTTTAATCAAAACAAAGAAAATAAAACTTTTATTTTAATACTTTTTTATCTACAATAAGATCATTATCTATGTAACACTTTTACTGGGTATTTTGTTTTGACTCTTTTTTCTTTTTTTTAATTAATAAACAAGTTTTCATAAATTTTTTATTTTATAAAAACAATATTTTTCTGAAAAATGACATAGAAACGAATAGCGTATGTTTAAGTAATCATTGATTTGCATCATTACGATTAATGTGACAAATAAAAATATACAGTGTTGCCATCCTCAAGTTAAAAAAACATTAAATCGTTTTTGAGCTTAAATACTGATTATGAATACGAATTTTTAATAAACCTTTTTTAGGCTTAAAATGTTTTTTAACTAAAATGTATTTGAAACTTGAATTTAGGGTTTTTTATGAATACCGCTGTAAAGGTAGAACAATTGCTTAAGTGTAACAGGCTAAATGCAGTTTTCCGTTGTTTCTTACGAAGATGTTGTATATATGATAACCACTTAAAGTTTTGATCAACAAAAACTCCTAAATAAGGGTTTTAGGAAGATTTGGTATGGAAGCACTATAAGTACTTGAGTTAAAAAGGCAGTTATTTCTGGAGTTACATAACTAGCATTATATTTAAAATTTTTTTGAGTTACAAAACTAGCATTATATTTTAATTTTTTTCCATCAGATCCTGCATCTTTATTGGCCTTCAAGTTTTTTAGAAAAGCATATACTTCTTCTTTATTGGTTGGAGCTATATAATTTGAGTTTTGTATTACAGGTTTTTGATACTGTAGGGTTATAATGTTAACATACATTTATGCATTATTTTTTGTACATTGTCATTCAAATTTTTAGCAATATTGTTTTAAATGTTTATAGTTCTATCGTTTTTAAAGTTTTTGATAATTGTTTTATCTACATTGCTCGTTTGTTTACCTGTGATTTCATTAATTAGTTGCCACGTTACTCGCACATTATTTCGAATATCTATAAATTTGTTTTGTAATAATTGTTTTTTGCATAAAAAAAAGTTTTTTATTTTAAATGTTTCTAATTTTTTTTGTATTCATATTCTTTATTCGATTATTAATCGATTTGTTATAAAGTTTATTCCGAATTTGACAACATTTCACTAAATATTCACTCATCCACGGATTTGTTATTCCAGTTTTGCGATTATTGATGTTTATTTTAGTAGTTTTCATAAACCTTATTTAAAGTATTACATACAGTGAACTCGCGATAACGTGAACTAATTTTTACCAAGCAGTTCACGTTTTCGAGTTTGTTTACTAGAGTATTCAAAAAACCGGCCTTTTGAAAAAACCGGTTTCGGTTTTTGCAGAAAAACCCGGTCAACTGGTTTTTTCGGTTTTTTTTTAAATTTGAATAAAAAGCCTATATGATTTGTTGTTTTAATTACAAACAAAAAAAAAGAAATTTAATATATAAAGTAACAAAAATATACATTCTTTGAAAAAAAATATATTTTATAATATTTTTTAATTGTATTTCATTTCAACATTTTATTTATTGGTTTGGTTTTAATGTTTTTTAATATAATATCTTAAAAATTAATATTATAAAACTATATTCATATCAAATGAATACAGATTATTAAGTTTGTAAATTGGGTAAAATTAGGTACGTTAGTAATTTGAACGTTTGGCATTAAATAAGTTTTTTTAAGTGTAAATTTTGTATATTATTTGATCCATCTGTTTTAATTATATATTTCTAATTTTATCAGGCTCAAGATCATAGTTTTTTAAAGTTACTAACGAATAGTAAACACTAATTTATTTTATTAAATGGAAAAAATTGTAAGGATCAGCGCTAGAGGGATTGCATACTTTCGACCCGAGTAATTATATATTTCGGATAATTAAAATTTGTTCCATTTAATAAAATAAATTAGTGTTTACTATTCGTTAGTAACATTAAAAAATTATGATCTTGATCCTGATAAAATAAGTTTTTTTAATATTACATTTTAAATATGTAAAAAGAAAATCTATTTTTCAGTTCTAAAATAATATTTTAGAAATAATATGCAATTTAAATGTTTCGTTTTAAGACGATTTCTTGTTTGCTTTTGATAAAGCTAGAAGTGGAAAATACTCTTTCACTAATAGTAGATGTTGAACAAATAGTCAAAAGACAATTATATAAATTTTCCAACTTTTCAGTTCTTTGGTCGCATTTATCAAGAATACTGTTTATTGTGTTATTTAGATCAGAAATAAAACTATTTGAATTTGGAATATCCAAAGTTAAGTCTTCATCGGAATCTATCAGACTTACATCTAAATCTTCATAACTAAACAAACGATTATAAGTGTTCGGAAAAAATAAAAGAAACCAAGTAACCCAGTTGGTGATGTAATTAAAAAAACCGGTTTTCTTCGAATTTACAAAATATTCGAAACCGATCGGTTTTTAAAAATAAAGAAACTGGTTGACCGGTTTTCGGTTTCGGTTTTTGAATACTCTATTGTTTACGTTATCGAATGCCAAAATATGGAAAAAACAACAGCATCAGAAATGATATTATAATAAAATAAACATGTTAAACACGTATTACAAAAAAAATATTTTAATAATTTTTAATAACAAAAAATATATATGCAATATATTCAGTTCTCTTTGCATGTGATACAAAAAAATTAAGGTAAATATCACAAAAAATTAACAAAAACTAATAGGAACATTGTTTTTTATTTATAAGGTAAAACAAATGTTATAAGAAAAAATCGGTCATCTTTTTTGGTCGACCATCTTATTTTCAGCCCATATTAAAACTTTATCGAGAGCTTCTACGGCTTCCTTTGGGTTTATTTAAATTTGAGTCTGGTAATTAAACCACAATCACTCTCTTGTATTTGTTGGTTAATTTCAAAAGCTTTTTCTTTTTCCATTTACTGGCAATTTTTTGTTTCGCATGCTAAGGAACCATTGATAAAGAGTTTTTACCATTTTCGGAAGTTCAGAAGTACGTAATGTTTTCCAATTTCCGGTATCATAAGGAGTAATATTTACACGATTTGTTAATTCCCAATTTTTCTTTTAAATGATTTATCATCACCACATTTTCTTGCCAAACCACTGACACTTTAACCTTTTTGCATAAAAAGTGTTCACATTTTAGAGCTACCACATTGTGTTCACATTTTAGAACGGTCTGTGTAAAAACAAATTTGTTCACGTTTCTGAGACGTTTACATTTTCGAGTGATCACGTTTTCGCTAGTTCACTGTATTTCGTTAAACAGTGATGTACACTTAGATCACAATGTACACAGTGAGGACACGAGGATTAGAGCGCCTTTTTTTACGGCCTTTTAGAAAACTACGTTGAAACTACTATTTTAATACACTACAAAAGCAACTGTGCTATGACTAACTGTAGGTGAAACAACTGTATGACAAATTATTCTGTCTCTCTTTATTGCGTCTGATTTTCCACTTCCTCAGCTTATTATTGGTTTGGCCCACTCACCATTTTTGTAATAATAGAGGAGAATGGATTATATATAATATGAATATCCTCTTTCTATTTCTGAATAATATCAACTTTAATATAAAATTAAGAATGAAAACTATTTTCATTGTTTTTCTTTTAAATCTTTGGGCAAACTAATAGTAAGCTGACGATTAAATAAATGTGTTTTGTGAGTGTGTTTATTTGCTCATACATTTCACAGATCATATAAATGTGAAACTTTGTTGTATGTTTTGTTCTTTTGAGATAAAATTAAAAAAAAATACATTAATTATGTGCAAAAATGTTATAAAAACATAAAACAGTTTTTGTTATTACAATGTGTAATTCAAGTACAAAATTTGTTGTGAGTTTGTAAATACAGTCATGTTGCACTTCTATGGTATCTTTTTGATATTTTTGGCGATCATATGTTTTAAAACATGCTGTGTAGTTGTTCACTTTTACACATTATTTTTTTTTTGTATACATTGTTTTTAAATCTCTTTCTCGCCTAGGACATGAATTACAATAACATCCCACACCATACGGTTTTTGTTCACTCGTTTGACAGCTGTCACTTCTGACATCACTGGTATACCCTGTGACTTAGATTCTGATTCACTAAGCCATTGCAATTAAATTCTTTCATTTTATAGTTAACATTGGCTCTGTTGATTCGGGCACCTTGAGAAACTATGTTTTCTCTACCCTGGTTTCTCACTACTGTAGCATGAGTTTGTGTGGTTGTTTTCTTATTTCTAACATGCAGTTGATCACTGTACGTGCTAGTGTTTTTTTTAAGTCCTTTCTTGTGCTCTCATACACAATGCATTGCAGACCATTATGTACCTTGTTGTTGTGATATTTTGTTTTGTTATATCACACCAGTCGATGTCACTCACGTAGTAAAAAACGTTCTTTTGGTTTTATATGGGCACATCACAAAGGTTCGGCATCTTTTCAAATTAGTTTTTTTGCGATTTCAATTGATTTTCTTTGCAAATCCAATTAGTTTTTTTTAGCAGATTTCCCAATTAGATTTGAAAAAAAGGTTTAAAAACAGGGAAATTTACTCAAACTTTTGCAGAAATCAGGGAAATTTTCTCAATTTTCCGCTGTTTTCTCTCAGTTTCCGAACCTTTGTTCGGATATATATATATATATATATATATGCATTTCACATACTTTGAAGACATCTGTATATACAGCCAAAAAAGACCCCGTAATATGAGCTGTATCCAGTAAAATGTCTTCAGTGTAAACAGTAGAATAATAAAAAGTTTGTGGACAGTCCCCAAAGTAACAAAATGTCTTCATAGTAACTTGTGGAACGAAAACCCGTCCCCGCAACATGCGCTATGCACATATATGTATATATATATATATATATATATATATTAGAATGTCCCTTATATATGAAAGTTTAATTTTTCTAATGCATACCCTCTAATATTGTTCGAAATAGTCTAGAAGAGCTAAATTACAAATATTAAACCTTTTGGACAATGTTAACCCATGCCAAGACTCGGTCAAAGTTTATATTTGGGGTCATATAAGACTATATATGGAATTTCTAAAAAAAAAAACTTTTGATAGACAAATTTAATAACAACATTATGAAATGTGATAATTATTATAAAAACTACCCATCTGTAGCCAATACTAACCCTTTCTGGCCCACGTAAATTTGAATAATACAACAAAGAAGACAAACTTCATACGCTTATCATGTGCATGATTTAATTTGGTTTACAATTGTTTTAGTATTTCTCTTCTTTGATTCTACATAAACTTAAAGTAAATATTCTGCAACAGCAGCAGTGGCGACAGAAATAAGTACAAACTAACGGTTGTTTGCTCAGTTGAGCAAATTATCATCATTTAATATTAAAAAAAATAATATTTATTGTTGTATTTCTGCATAATTTGTTTTCAATGCTATTGCTTTTGCTTTTTTTTTTATTAAGAACTCGAAGCATCTACAAAATTGCTCGCAATTTACAGGTCTCTTTTGTGCAACGTTTATTTATAAATGATTTGGATTTATTAGTAATTTACAGCTATTCGCTGTTTTGTGTTGTGGAACATTTACTTATTTTTAATTGTGAAAAAACCTTCAGTGCTAATTGAAATCATTAAGATCAACATGTCTCTCGCGTTACGCAGCTCTATCAAAAAAATATATTTAGTGGGAGATGTAAAACATCAAATAAATGGAACAAAGCTTCCATCAAATAGACAAGTTCTATCAGTTTTGTTTTTTAATACTCGTCAAGTAAAATTAACAGTTAGTGCAAGTGCAAATCTTGTGATTCGGGAATGCGTGATATTTTGGGAAAAAAGTAGAATTCCCACCAAAGCTTTTCCAAACAGTGTTAAAAAACTTACAGATCTGCATAATGTTTGGAGAAAACTGCAAAAGGGATCAAAAAATACAACTGATGCGTTTAAAGCCCGTGAAAGAAAATTCGTTGATAATTTGGATAACTTGTTTGACATCGCACATGCTGATGCATTAACTACAATAGCAATTGAGGAGGATAGATTGTTTTTACAACGACAGAGAGAAACAGGTCGCCCGGGTCATTTGGCAGGTGTAGATAACATTTTGGCTGAAAAAGAGGATCGAAAACGGCAAAGGGAATTGGCATTTGAATAAAGGCGCTTAAAAACCGAAGAAGCTACGACGTCTAATGCTTGTTATGTTTTTTCATCAGATGATTCCACCTCAGAGGACTCGGATAATACAATCTCACCTGTTTTACCACTAAAAAAAGAAGAGGTATTAAAAAGACGAGGAAGAAAAGAGTTCCTTACTCCAAAATTGGTATCAGCTTTTGATAGATGCCAATTGAGTGTTAGAGATGCAGTTTTTATTGTTCAGGCTACCATGGAAGCACTTGGCCATAATATCGATGATTATCCAATCAACAAAACATCTATTCAAAGAATTAGGGTAGAAAAAAGAAAAGAACGTGCAGAAGCTTTAAAAAGTGATTTTAAAAGTAATATTCCAGAAGTTGTTACATTACATTGGGATGGTAAATTAATGCCTGCTATAAATATAAAAAATGGCAAGGAAGAACGATTACCAGTGCTTATCACTTATGGAAAAAATGAACAACTTATTGCAGTACCAAAGTTAGAAAATTCTTCCGGCAAAGAGCAAGCACAAGCCGTTTGGTCCTCAATAGTGAACTGGAATTTAGAAGACAGCGTGCAAATTTTATGTTGCGATACAACTGCATCTAACACTGGTCGTTTTAAAGGTGCTTGCGTACAATTAGAACAAAAGTTCGACAGAGAATTATTATTCTTCGCTTGCCGTCATCATGTGTATGAGCTTGTTCTTAAAAGTGCTTTTGAATGTAAACTCAGTGAAAATAAAGTCGGGCCCGACGTAACTCTTTTCAAAAAATTTAAGGAGAATTGGAGTAACATTAACAGCCGCAATATTCAATATTTTCAAAATGATATAAATAAACATTTTTCGCCTGAAAAAATTAAAGATCTTTTAATTTTTTATTCAGCTCAATTAAAAAAAAAAACAAACAAGAAATGATTATAGAGAGTTAATAGAGTTGTGCATTATATTTATGGGTGGAAATACCGGCAACAAACTAACAATCAGACCACCAGGAGCAATGCACCACGCACGTTGGATGGCCAAGGCGATATATTCGCTAAAAATGTGTCTGCTTCAATCAGAGTTCAGTTTAACAGACCAAGAAAAAGACGGATTACTTGCTTTGAGTTTGTTTATAGTCACAACATATGTGAAGCCGTGGATAACCTGTCCGTCAGCATTAAAGGCGCCGTACCAGGATTTATGTTTCCTCAAAACATTGAAACAATATGAAAACATCGACAAAGAAATATCGAAATCAGCTTTCGGGAAGTTTTGTCAACACTTGTGGTATTTGTCGCCAGAATGTGCCATATTTTCTTTATTTGACAATGATGTGGAATTGGAAACAAAGGCAAAGATGGTGGCAAACTTTAGTAAAGAAAATGTTTCCAATAATATAAAACGCTATATTCTAGATGAGGGAAGCACTGATTTTTTATTAAGTAAGCACATGTTACTATTTTTAATTGTATGTCTTTTATTAACTTTATTTGTCTTGCAGAAAAACAAATGTGCGACTTTATAAACAACAAAAGCAAAGATACTCTTATAAATTTGAAAATACCAGATGATTTTTTAACAGTTTCTCCCATTTTATGGAATGAAAACGCATCATATATAAAAGCCAGAGAATTTATTTCTGATCTAAAGCCAATAAATGACGTTGCTGAGAGATCGGTAAAGCTCATGCAAGATTTTCACGGTTTGATCACTGCAGATGAAGAACAAAAACAATGTTTACTACAATGCGTGCAGGAGCACAGAAAGTTGTATCCGGATTGCAAGAAAGACACTCTCAAGAGAAAATATCCAAACGAATAATTCATACATAACTTTGTTCCGTATATTAAAATTTTAAATTCTGGCATAAATTAACGGTAATAATTTTGTTGATATTTCGTACTAACTTATGTGTAAGAAAGCATTAGAACACAATAAAAAAACCCTACATGTTATATGATTAATAGCAGTTTAAAAAAAAAAAATAATGTACAATAAATAAAAAACTGTATGTGTATGTAAAATGACAGTTTCTAAAATATGGGAAGCTTGCCTTCTTTGTTGTATTATTCAAATTTACGTGGGCCAGAAAGGGTTAGTATTGGCTACAGATGGGTAGTTTTTATAATAATTATCATATTTCATAATGTTGTTATTAAATTTGTCTATCAAAAGTTTTTTTTTTTAGAAATTCCATATATAGCCTTATATGACCCCAAATATAAACTTTGACCGAGTCTTGGCATGGGTTAACATTGTCCAAAAGGTTTAATATTTGTAATTTAGCTCTTCTAGACCATTTCGAACAATATTAGAGGGTATGCATATCATATTTAAAAAAAAAAAAAAACAAACCAATATAAGGGACATGCTAATATATATATATATATATGTATATATATATATATATATATTCATTTCGCATTCTTTGAAGACATCTGTATATACAGCCAAAAACGTCCCTATAATATGCTCTGTATCCAGTAAAATGTCTTCAGTTTATACAGTAGATAAATGAGAAGTTTGAGGACGACAAAATGTCTTCGTAGTAACTTGAGGAACGAAAAACCGTCCCCGCAACATGAGCTGTGCACATATATATATATATATATATATATATATATATATATATATATATATATATATATATATATATACAGTGAGTGACAATACAATGGAAACTTTTTAAAAAAATATTTATTTCACATTTAAATTTCAAAAAGTTTAAAACAAAAGATAATTCTATAATTTTTTTTCATTACTTTTATGACTAGTACATATTTTGATTAAAATAAGGAAAAATATTTACATTAATAGTAAAACTTTACCAAAAATAACAATAATTCAAAAGTATTATTTTTTATGGATTTGGCAAAACATTGGAAACTTTTACGATTCTTAACTTAAATATATGTTGTCACTCTGCCTGTTCAATATTTTGTAGGGTATCCATTATTTTTAATAACTGCTTCACAACGTCGAGGCATGGAACCAATTAAAGTATCAATAGTTTCGGCTGGAATTTTTTGCCACTCCGAAGTTACTGCATCTGTAAGGTCAGCCTTTTTAGAATAGTTTTTCGATCTTATTTTTCGATCTACAATTTCCCATAGATTCTCTATTGGGTTGAGATCTGGTGATTGGGCTGGCCATTTCAAAACACTAACTCCGTTTGATTGTAACCACTCGTTTACAACTTTGGAAGTGTGTTTTGGATCGTTGTCGTGTTGAAATTTCCAGACTAGTGGCATGTTTTCTTCCGCATATGGATACATTACATCGTTTAAAATAGTTTTGTATCCAGCTCCAGTTAGAGTTTCGGTAATGACATGAATTGGTCCCATTCCTTGACCCGAAAAGCATCCCCATACCAAAATATTGCCACCGCCAAACTTAACAGTTTTGGTTGTATATTTGGGGTCCAATCTTTTTCCTTTCGGTCGTCTTACATAAGTTCTTCCGTCATGACCTCTTAAGTTGTATTTGGACTCATCGGAAAAAAGTACAGTATTCCACTTCTGTCTAGACCAATTTATATGCTCTTTGGCAAATTTAATACGAGCAATTCTATTTTTTTCGGATATCAGTGGTTTTTTGACAGGTCGGTAGCAACCAAGACCAGCCTCTTCAGCACGCCGTGCAACAGTTCGTTGACTTATTTCCAATTTTAAATTGTTGATGACCTCTCGGGGAAGCATTTTTGGGCACTTTTTAAACTCTCTTGCTATTAACTTGTCTTGTCTTTGAGTAGTTTTTCGAGGCCTGCCTCCTAAATGCTGCGTTTTCACCGTACCTTTTTCACGATATTTCTTAATGATTTTTGAAATTATTGACTTATTCATTGAGTATTTTTCACATATTTCTTTTTGTTTAAGTCCAGCATTAAAATCACTAATTATTTTAAGTTTTAGCTGTTCACAAAATTTAACTCTAGCCATTTTCAAGTCAATTTATTTACAAATGTTATAAAACTAAAATAATGTGTTTTTTTATATGCTTTTGAACCTGAAATTACCTAAAATTATAAATAAATATGTAACGGTAATTTTTTGGAATATTTCTTTTAATATTCTCTTTTATTTTTCTTACTTTTCATCATCTTTTGTAACTCGCCTTAGAAGTTTCCAATGTTTTGCCAACACCATAAAAATTATCTATTTTTCATTTTTGCAATATTCTCATTACATATTGTTTCAAGAGATTTAATATCATTTTATTTTAAGAGAAAACATAACAAAGAGTAATTAACAAAAAAAAACTATTCAATTATCGTTTTGGAAAAAAAAATAATTTAAGAGCAAAGTGCAGGAAACTGGAATAATTTAAAAGTTTCCATTGTATTGTCACTCACTGTATATATATAAATATATATATGCATAGCGCATGTTGCGGGGACGGGTTTTCGTTCCACAAGTTACTATGAAGACATTTTGTTACTTTGGGGACTGTCCTTAAACTTTTCGTTATTCTACTGTTTACACTGAAGACATTTAACTGGATACAGCGCATAATATAGGGACTTTTTTGGCTGTATATACAGATGTCTTCAAAGTATGTGAAATGCATATATATATATATAGATATATATATATATATAATATATATATATATATATATATATATATATATATATATATATATATATATGTATATATGTGTGCATAGCACATGTTGCGGGGACGGGTTTTCGCTCCACAAGATACTATGAAGACATTTTGTTACTTTGGGGACTGTCCACAAACTTTTCATTATTCTACTGTTTACACTGAAGACATTTTACTGGATACAGCTCATATTACGGGGTCTTTTTTGGCTGTATATACAGATGTCTTCAAAGTATGTGAAATGCATTATTCTACTGAAAAGTTTGTGGACAGTCCCCAAAGTAACAAAATGTCTTCATAGTAACTTGTGGAACGAAAACCCGTCCCCGCAACATGCGCTATGCACATATATATATATATATATATATATATATATATGCATTTCTCATACTTTGAAGACATCTGTATATACAGCCAAAAAAGTCCCTATAATATGCGCTGTATTCAGTAAATTGTCTTTAGTGTATACCGTAGATTAATGAAATGTTTGAGGACAGTCCCCAAAGAATCAAAATGTCTTCATAGTAACTTGTGCAAATAACGAAAAGTTTAAGGACAGTCCCCAAAGAACCAAAATGTCTTCATAGTAACTTGTGGAACGAAAAACCGTCCCCGCAACATGCGCCGTGCACATATATATATATATATATACATAATAAATATGTAAGTACAAATTTTTAAATATATTATGAAGAATAAAATAAAGTAATTTTCGTGTATTCAATTAATATGGTAAACACTTAATCTAATAATGCATTTTTTCCTATATACAGAGTTTTTTAATTTTTTTTGGGTTATTAATTTAAGAAAGTCGTTGTCATAACAAGATCTGGAATTTGATTTCAATAAATCTTTTGTTTGGATTAAGGATGATAATGTTTTTACTTGTAGTCTATTCCTCAATTTGCTTTTGATTAAATTTTGTAAAGAAAATACTCTCTCTACACTTGCTGACGAGTGCGGTATAGAAAGAACACCTTGAACAGTACGAAAAATATTTGGAAATAAAAGTTCAATTAAACTATTCTTAACCATTGAAATTTCGTTCCGAAATTCACATACATATATTCAAATTTTTAAACGTTTTTAAGTTTTCTAATTCGGATATTGCACTGTACTCACTATTAATGTTTTCGACTTTTTAGCTTCTTTCGGGAACAACTTAATCACAAAAGGAACAATGCTATTAGTTTCGCCATTCAATACATGTTCCGGTGAAAACGTAGGAAACCAATTAAGAACGTAATCTCCAAAGTTATATTTCTGTTCTTAATATTCCAAAAATTTTATAAAAAATTCCTTAACGTTATTTTTAAATTTCAAAATGTGTCATCTTCTGAAATGGATTTTGAAGCGATGAATAATTTGACTGCTGCACCGCAATAAATTTCTTCATTTGGAAGTTGATGGTTATTAAGGTTTATATCATCAATATTCACATTATCAACAACACGTTTGCATAAAAAAAAGAAAAGACAATCTTTCTTCGCTTTGCATTTCTAGATTTATGTCGTTTATAATTTTTAGAACATAAGATACAAATAAAAAATACAGCTTCACGACATTATCTTTCAAGCTTTTTAATATGAAATCAGTTTTTTCATTATCTTTAGATTCATAACTAAAAAGAGTGAAGAAATAAGTAAGTGGGTCCCACCGTTCGAGTATTCTGTCCATTGCAGCTTGTCGGGATAGCCATCTTGTTGGTGCATATTTTAGTATTGCATGTTTCAAAGAATTAAGATATTGTTGAAATTTTATGAATTCTTCTTTCCAAGATGAGCTGTAACAAAATACTTGATTTATGCTTCTTATAAGTTCATCAATTGTTTCTGGCAAACACTCGGAAGAGTGTTGAGAAGCTAAATTTAAATTATGACAAATGCAGCCACTTACATGTAATGCTGGACTGTTATACTTCTTTTAATAGAGCCTGATACACCATTAGTTTTTCCCATCATCACTGAACATTTGTCTGCACCGACACCAACCATGTTTTCAATTGGAATTTTCTTATCTTCTAAAACTTTTATAAAAGCATTAAAAATAGAAAGGGCAGTTTCATTAGAAACTTGAGTTATTGGTTAAAAACGATCAACACTTGTTTTATCATACAGACGAATAAAAATTTTTTGATACAGTACAATCAGTACTTTCGTCGACGATAATGTAATAATATTGATTTTGGCAAATATCAACAATTTGCTTCGGGACCAGTGCAATGCTAAAACTTTTGACAATACTGGAATCGCTAATTCCATTTTTTAACAGCATATTTAAATGGTTTAAAACAGCAAATGGTAAATCATGCTCTGCCGAAATTTTTTTTACCATTATTTCCAATTTTTTAGCCTTATTATGAAAAGAATAAGCAAACGATACTTTTGATTTCTAATTTTTTTTATGACCCTTCGATTCACCATGCCTTTGGATGTGAAATTGGCTTCCAGTAATTTTAGCATTACACAAAATACACATTTTTCCGCTTCCTTGTTCTTTTAACCAATGATAAGTTTTTATCCAATTACTATTCAATTTTCTATTAACTTTTGGCTTGGCAGACGGCGCCAAATCATATTTAGTGGATTTTTCTTTTCAGTAAAAAGAATTTATGTGATTATAATTAAAAATTATCCAATTGTTATATTGTTATACTTCAACAAATTTGGGCATGTTTATTTCATGAAATTTTCTATTTTTTTGAAATATTCACTTTTTTAGAAAAAAAAATATATATACATAAAACAAAACTAAGAAAATGTCACTCGATTTATTGTTGTATTGCTTTGATTTAAAATACCGTTTGAAAAGGTCAATTTCATTTGTGTTAAGATAGTGTTAATTAAATGGACTTTTTTAATTTTTGTTGAGGGTTTGGGATTAATGTGTAGTTATTAAATTATAGCTAAATTGTGCCAAAAAAGTACTAAGTGTACCACTAAACTCGTAATTGTGCCAAAAATGGTACAATTGTGCCACAAATCTCATCACTGGTTTGAATATTTGATTCTAATGAAGAGGGGAGTTATGCATGTAAGTGTGTTTTTTATGTTTTCTCTTGTACTATTATTGATCATGCATTGCATACCAGTGAAGAGATTTGTGGCACAACTGTGCCATTTTTGGCACAATTACGAGTTTAGTGGTACACTCAGTACTTTTTTGGCACAATTTAGCTTTAATTTAATAACTACACATTAATCCCAAATCCTCAACAAAATTAACACTACCTTAAATTGCAACGATGTTTTGTTGTCAAAGGTAACCCCTTTCATTGTCTCTCAATTTATAGTGAATTTCAAAAGAAATTGATCTTTTCAAACGGTATTTTAAATCAAAGCAATACAACAATAAATCGAGTGACATTTTCTTAGTTTTGTTTTATATTTTTTTTTCTAAAAAAGTGAATATTTAAAAAAAAAATAGAAAATCTTTTGATACAAACATGGACAAACTTGTTGAAGTGTAGGAATATAACAATTGCATAATTTTCAATTGTAATCACACAAACTCTTTTACAGAACAGAAAAATTCACTGAATGTGATTTGGCGCCGTCTCCCAAGCCAAAAGTTAATAGAAAATTTAATAGTAATATTAGTAATTGCATAAAAACGTATCCTTGGTTAAAAGAACAAGAAAGCGGAAAAATGTGTATTTTGTGTAATGCTAAAATTACTGGAAGCCAATTTCACGTCCAAAGACATGGTGAATCGGAGGGTCATAAGAGTTAGAAAATCAAGCTAAATCTACAACAAGAATTGACCACTTTGTTTCAAAAGTATCGTTTCCTGATTCTGTTCATAATAAGGCCAAGAATTTGGAAATAATGGTAACATATTTTGCGGCAGAGCATAATTTACCATTTGCTGTTTTAAACCATTTAAATATGCTGTTAAAAATGGAATTAGCGATTCCAATACTGTCAAAAGCTTTAACATCTATCGCAAGAAAGCCACAAAAATTATTACAGATTGCACTGGTCCCGCCAACAAGAAGCAAATTGTTGATATTTGCCAAAATCAATATTATTCCATATTGTCAACAAAAATACTATTTGTACTGTATCAAAAAATTTGGCAATTTTGATTCGTCTGTATGATAAAACAAGTGTTGATCGTTTTTTAACAATAACTCAAGTTTCTAATGGAACTACCTTTTCTATTTTTAATGCTATTATAAAAGTTTGGTTGGTTTCGGTGCAGACAACTGTTCAGTGATGATGGGAAAAACTAATGGTGTTCAGGCTTTACTCTTTTTAGTTATTAATCTAAATGAAAAAACTGATTTCATATTAAAAAGCTTGAAATATAATGTCATGAAGCTGTATTTTTTATTTTTATCTTATGTTCTAAAAATTATAAACGACATAAATCTAGAAATGCAAAGCGAAGAAACTAAAGTTCACATAATAACGAAAATATTGTCTTTTCTATTTCGCCAATTGACTCGCAATTTTTTATGCAAACGTGTTATTGATAATGTGAATATTGATAATATAAACCTTTATAACCATCAAGTTAAAATGAAAAAGTTTATTGCCGTGCAGCAGTCGAATTATTCATCGCTTCAAAATCCATTCCAGAAGATGACATTTTGAAATTTAAAAATAACGTTAAGGAATTTTATATAATATTTTTGGAATATTTAAAAAACAAATATAACTGAAGATTATTTTCTTAATTGGTTTCCTAAGTTTTCATCGGAACATGTATTGAATGGCGAAACTAATAGCATTGTTCCTTTTGTGATTAAGTTGTTCCCGAAAGAAGCTAAAAACGTCGAAAACATTAATAGTGAGTACAGGGCAATATCCGAAGTAGAAGACTTAAAATCGTTTAAAAATTTGAATATATGTGAATTTTAGAACGAAATTTCAATCGCTAAGAATAGTTTAAATTAACTTTTATTTCCAAATATTTTTCGTATTGTTCAAGGTGTTCTTTCTATACCGCACTCGTTAGCAAGTGTAGAGAGAGTATTTTCTTTACAAAATTTAATTAAAAGCAAATTGAGGAATAGACTACAAGTAAATACATTATCATCCTTAATCCAAACAAAAGATTTATTGAAATCAAATTCCAGATCTTGTTATGACAACGACGTTTTTAAATTAATAACCCAAACAAATTTAAAAAACTCCGATATAGAAAAGGATTAATTGTTTACCTAAATTATTTTGTTTATTCATTGTAATATAATTCGAAAACTTTTGTATTACCATATTAAATATGGTAATTGAATACACGAAAATTACTTTATTTTTTTCTTCATAATGTATTCAAAAAATTGTACTTACATATTTAAAATGTATATATATATATATACATATATATATATATATATATATATATATATATATCAATTAAAAGACTGTTATGTTTTAAAACTTTTTGAATTTTTTGTTTGTTTTTAAAGCTTAAATATGCAAATAAAATTTTTCAAATGTAATTTGAAATAAAATACTATATTTTTTTAGTATGGTGCAGGGTTAATAATATAGTTTTGGCACAATGTAAGATGTTTTGGTACAATTTTGCCATTAGTTCGGTACAAAACACAAATTTCCAAATCTCATCACCGTTGCATACCATTGGATGATAACATACAGGGATGAAAAATATGGTACAATTGTACTTTTTTTGGTACATTTTTACCTTCGTTGGTAGCGTGGCACTACCGCGGCTCATCTAGTACAATTTGAATTTTTTCAAATTTTCAATTTATAACTTGGTAAAACAAGATAACATAAAGTCGACTTTTTTTAAAAGCAACTTTAAATTAAAAGCCTGTTTTTATTTATTCAGCTACTATACTAAAAAATAGTCAGTTTTAAGTTGAACCGGCTCTAAATTGGTGTCACATCAAATGTACCAAATGTTTCCATACACATTGTACTAAATTATTCGGAAGTGGCAATATTGAACAGCTGATTTTAAATTACCTCTCAAACAAAAAAAAAAATAAAAAAAGTGTATTATTTTTAAAAAGCTATTAAATGCCTTATAATTTTTTAATAGCAAATCGTGAAAAGGTTAAGTTGCCCTCCAAGGGAAGCGGACAACCAGAAAAAAAGGTGTGACATAAAAATTAGAGTAAAATTTTACAAAGTTTTGTGGGAATTATACGACTACATAAAATTAACGACCAATTTTGTTTCACCGGGTCAATTTACATTTTTAAAGTCTAAGCAAATCTGACTCATTACGATAAAATTGTTAAAAAAAAAAGCGGAAACAATTTTGGTACCGTGAGGATCGAAAAAGTACAATTTGTTTGTCTGGTTGGTACAATAACAGAAAACATATTTTTCATCCCTGATAACATATCAATATAAAGAGTAGTGATTAAATTCTCTTTTAAGAGATTTATGTTAATATCTCCTATTAGTATTGCATTTTGTTGCTTTTTTATTGTTTTTAATAGATCGTCAAGTTCTGTAATAAATTAACCTACATACATGAAGAGCGGGGGGACGATCAACTGCAAATAGTGAAATGCTTTCTGTTGTTTGTATGTTTATATGCAATGCTTCAAAAGACTGCGTTTACTGATATGTTATTGTATAATATATTTTCCCTTATGTATACCGCCACACCTGCGCCACCATTATTTTGTCTATTAAAAAATGCCGTAAAAAGGGGTTTCTTCGTCACATATGTTTGTTTCAACTAATACAATGATTTTAATATTGCTTATGTATAGATTAGAGTATTCAAAAACCGAAACCGGTCAACCGGTTTCTTTTTTTTTTTTAACCGATCGGTTTCGAATATTTTGTAAATTCGAAGAAAACCGTTTTTTTTTTGTTCGGTTGACCGGTTTTTTTAATTACATCACCAACTGGGTTCTTGGTCTCTTTTATTTTTTCCAAACACTTTTATAATCGTTTTTTGGTTATGAAGATTTAGATGTAAGTGTGATAGATTGCGATTGAGACCTAACTTGGATATTTCAAATTCAAATAGTTTAATTTCTGATCTAAATAACACAATAAGCAGTATACAAAATCCTAAAAAAGAGACTGTACAAAATATATCATCATTATATGATAATTTCATATATCTTGATAAATGCGACAAAAGAACTGAAAAGTTGGAAAATTTATATCATTGTCTTTTGAATATTTGTCCAACATCTACTATTAGTGAAAGAGTATTTTCCACTCTTAGCTTTATCAAAAGCAACAAAAAAATCGTCTTAAAACGAAACATTTAAATTGAATATTAATTTTAAAATATTATTTTAGAAGTAAAAAATAGATTTTCTTTTTACATATTTAAAATGTAATATTAAAAAAAATTATTTAATGAAAAACGTTTTAAACGTTCAAATTACTAACGTACCTAATTTTACCAATTTACATACTTTATGACCTCTATTCATTTGATATGAATATAGTTTTATAATATTAATTTTTAAGATATTATATAAAAAAATATTAAAACCAATAAATAAAATGTTAAAATGAAATACAATAAAAAAATATTATAAAATATTTTTTTCAAAGAATGTATTTTTTTATTTTTAATACTTTATACATTAAATTAATTTTTTTTTATTTGTAATTAAAACAATAAACAAATTATATAAGCTTTTTATTCAAATTTAAAAAAAAACCGGTTGACCGGTTTTTTCTGCAAAAACCGAAACCGGTTTTTTAAAATTCGATTTTTCAAAGAAAACCGAAACCGGTTTTTCCAAAAGGCCGGTTTTTTTAATACTCTAGTAAAGATGTCAAAAATATGAATTTAAGTTTGTACGCAATGAGCGAATATTTAAAAAAACTATTGAAATGAGATAACTTAGGAGTTCTACATTTATGTGATTAAAACTTTCAAGTGTTTCACATAATACGTTATTCATTTTCTATTTATATGTTTATTAAAAAGTATAAAATGTTTGTTTTTGCTTATTTTAGTTTAATTGTAACGATATTTTATTTTTATTCAATTAAGGGAGTGGAGTTTCCATTTTTTGTTGCGAACAGATGTCAATTTTTAACCCAGACAAAAAGCCATCCAGATTATTTAGCCTTAGTTGTAGCTAACCAAATGAGCCGACGATTAAATGCTGTTAAATGATCATTAACAAATACTTTGCTGATGTTGTTGTTGCTGCGGTCTACAGCGTTGTTTGACTCACTTCTTTCAGATGAGGCAGGTTGGTCGAAGATACCTTCTTTTACCCTATGACCATGAATATTTACCATTACTCTTAATTTTGTAAGCATTGCCAATGTCTGAGTCTTGTATCGGGACATTTACAGAGCCGCCAATAGTTTTGATCACATCAAAAGCTGTTAGGTTGTTATTTCTTACATTTTTAATTTTCACGTGCTTGTTTAGTAGTTGTTGTTCCAATGCATTAACTTTACTCTCCATGTTTCCTATTCGTATGTCTGGGTACGTTCGTAAATGCAGTAGTTGCTCATCACTGCAGCATAATAAAAGTAAAATGTTCAAAAAAGCATCATTTGGTAGTACTGATTTGCGTCAAACGTTTTTTTATGCAAAAAATTGACAGTGCTGCCGCAAATTTTTGCAACTATGGCATAATTAAAGTTTCTGATGCAATAGTGCGAAATCAGTTTTCTTTTTCGTTTTTATTGATTTTTAATAACCAAAAGTGTTTCATTTTTCTTTAAATTCTTTTTTACTATAAGTTATTAAAAAGTTATCAAGATTTTCAATAATATTAATTTTTTATTTTAGGAATCCGCCTTTTTTTTGTTTTAATTGATATTTAATAATCAAAAGACTTTCATCTTTCTTTTAATTCTTTTTTTATTATAAGTTAACAAAAAGCTCTCATTTTTACCATCAAGGTTTTCAATAAAATTTGATAATATTATTGTGAACATGTTTTTCATCAAACGTTTTAAAACGCAAACATTGTGCAGTTGTTGGGCAATATAAAAGCATCTGCAACAGCTGATCACGCATCAGCAACAAAACTTGGCATAACTGCCGCAGTGATGCACAAATTTACTGCATTTACGAACGTACCCTCTTTATCAATATTTTGTTTTTTTAGGTCACTGACCTGTGTAGCTAGGTTTGACATAGTTTCGGTAAGTTTAACAAATGCATTAGTCATCTCTTTCCTTAATACATTGTATGATGTGGTTGCAATTAAGCTGGTATTTATATCACTTAGGCTGTTTACTACAGTTGTTTTAAAAGACCACAAGTCGGATTGTAAAGATGCAAAATCAGTTGGTACATTTGGACGGGCGGTGCGTGCGGAAAGTTCACTTTTAAATTTGTTATTAGTTCCTTCAACTTGATTATCATCTTCATCTCATTGTTGCTTTTTTAATTGATGTTGGGTTTGGTTGATGTTGGGTTTTGTGGTTGTTGTTTTGGATGATCACAAATACAAATTCTTGGTACATATTGCTTGGCGATTTGTTTTTGCTACCTCTACATTTGTGGCATGACCATGATGCTTTCTTTTCGGCAGTCATCACTAAGTATGTTACGCCTATGGGGATAAAATGTATGAGCAACCCCCATTTTTTTTGTATCCCCAATATTTCTCTAGAACAAACTTACCCTCCAACCCTTAAGGGGATTCCTATAAAAAAAATCACGAAAATGGGGCAAAATTTATAGAAAAAGGCTCGTAACTACTTAGGAGTCACCCCTATGGAGTTAAAAAGTATGAGCTATCCCCATTATTTTTGTATCCCTAATATTTCTCCAGAACAAACCTTTTCCCTCCATCTTCAACCATTAAGGGGGTTCCCCTACAAAAAAAAAATAATAATTTGTACTAAAATTTACCAAAATAGAAAAACAAAATATATTAAATTATTGCAATGAAATGAAATGGTTTATTGATGTCATTAATAGGTTTATTTATATTATTAATATATAACTTATTTATTAATACTTTAAATTAAATTACTTCTGTCATAACTCGGATATTTTTTGCGATAATCACTGACAACTTAAATTAAATATTGCTTCTCCTTTTCTTTCCTGCACAATATTTTATTAAAGTCCTCCATCATTTTCACACCTCTCTCGGCGGTGTCGTTTACTACTTGAATTTTCTCGACAATTTTCAATGCTTGCTGATAATCTTCGCGCTGTGGCCACGTTTTCGGCCAGGGGTGTGCCCCAAAATACAATATTTTTACTATTTTTAGTATACATATATACAAAATAGCTTGTAAAGGGTGTCCCAAGAAGAACGCAATTTTTAAATTTTAAATAAAACAGATATTAAAAAAAATCGTGAAACTTTATTATATCGTAAAGTAGACAGAATGAGGTTATGTATGGAACAATATATCGTGCAGATGGCCGCCGCGGCTTTGCTGGCATGCACGCGATCTTTTAATGAAATTTTCAATGACCGTTTTGCATAAATGCTGCGGTATTTCATTAATGCAGCGTCAAATTTCCTCTTTTAAGGCTTGAGTCGTCGTCGGCTTATTCGCGTAAACCATCGACTTCAAAAAACCCCAAAGAAAAAAATCTAATGGTGTTAAATCGCACGATCTAGCCGGCCAATTCTGATCTCCAAAACGCGAAATAACACGACCGGGAAATGACTGATGCAGCTGTAGTGTGTCCGTAAAATATTAAGTAAAATAATATTCAAGTGTTCTCAAAACCCAATAACATAAACACAAAAGAAAAGAAAGACCCAAATGAATGAAAACAAACAAAATAACCAAAAGAGTATTTTGTTACATTCAAGTGGTGTGCCAGTAATTTTACTATTGTGCATATGACACCGAAACAATTATTGCTTTGTTTCGTCACATGTAGAACACATTTGAAAGGCCACCCAAATGCAATGACAAAGAAAATGCATAGGAATACACTATCGCATTTTGGGTCAGTAAATATGTTATTGAGTTTTAATAGATTTTAGATAGTATATAAATATTTGTAAGTATCTTTTAAGAGTCAGTATTAAGTCAGTATCGAACAAGTAGTCATAAGTTTCATTAAATAAATAATAATACGGTAAAATTTAATAATGTGAAGTTTTAATTAAATGAATAAAGACTAAACTTACTACATGGCGATCCTGCCGCTGGCGGACCCTAGAAAATAAATCTTTAAATCAAAAAAAAAAAAAAGTGAGAAATCAAAAGTGAATCATCAAAATCCAAAGGAGTTGAAGGTGTATAATAGCAAATTTTTTTTCTGAAACTGAAGGCGAAGACGAATCAATAGTGAGTTAAACATCAAAACCGAAAGAAAGTCATCAAAATCTAAAGGAGTTCAAGGTGTAACATAAGGCGAAGACGAATAGTCGTCAGAATCCAAAATAGCAGCAAAGTAAATATATTTGAAATTAGTTTTACATTTAAATTATATAGTAGAACAAAGAGAAATTGTGATTTTTTTTTTATTGCCGTATTGTTACACTAAAAAGAAACAAAATTCTGTGAATTGATAGTCAATGGGAAATCAGGAGTCAATTCAAGAGACGGTGGTGGCTACACCAACCGCAGTTAGCATCAGTGTAGAGGTGCTTATATTAATTTGCATTATTACAACACTTGTAGTGATAGTACGGTATTTAAAAAAAATATATTAAGCAACAAGTAAGAAAGAATAATGTGAGGGCACAGTTGCAAAAGGTATAAGTGCATATAAAAAAAAATGTTGTATAAGCAGAAAATTATAAAACAAAAAAAAAAACCCGAAGCAAAATGTATAATTAGTTAATAAAGAAAAAGAATTATGAAGAAATTTTAATTATAACGAATTTTTATTACTAATAAGGTAATGTAGATTAAAGTATAGTTGTGTCATAAATGGAAAAGATAAATTCAGATCTAGGCAGATTAATCTCGAATGGGAAAAAATCATTGAATAACCCGTATACAGTTGAGACTATAGCAGCTAAGAAAGAGGAACTTAGAGAAATAAAAGTAGATGTTGAAAACTTACTAGGTA
Source organism: Eustalomyia histrio (assembly GCA_949748255.1). Lineage (NCBI taxonomy): Eukaryota > Metazoa > Arthropoda > Insecta > Diptera > Anthomyiidae > Eustalomyia > Eustalomyia histrio. The sequence continues at coordinate 103,433,817 of OX456526.1, forward strand.
ACAAGAGTGTTACAGAAGCTCAGAAAGGAAGTTATATTGAAGGGTTTAATAAATTATTAAAGGAATACTTAGACGTTTTGAAACAACACGAGGAAAACAGAAGAAGATTAGAATTAGCTAACAATCTAGGATTAGAAAATCAAAGAAATTCGGAGGGTAACAATTTAGAACCAGATACTGAATCAAGTAATATAGCAATTGAAATGGATGCTCCGTTGGATATGAACGAGTTATCTTCTATATCGAAGTTAATTCCTAGTTTCAATGGAAACAAAGACGATATTAATTATTTTATAGCGAGTCTAGAAATAGTTAATGCTGGTGTACCGGCACCGAAACAGAAGGCATTGTTCAATTTCGTGTTCAAGACCAAACTCGACACTAAAGTTCAAAACAGAGTGAGGCAAATAGCGGTACCCGATACAATTCAGGGCTTAGTGGAAGCGTTGGCAAGGGCATTTAAGCCTAAGAAGAGCCCAAATGTGCTATTGAACGAGTTGACACACATAGTCCAAACTCAAGATTCCATTAGAAAATTCGCAAACAAAATCGAATCTTTAGTATCCGAACTTAATGAGGTACAGATAGCAAATCTGGGTGAGCAGAGTAGAGAAATTATTAGCCAAAGCAATGGAATAATTGCTTTTAATTCTTTTAAAAATGGTCTCAAGGATAGAGAGGTCATAAAGACGATTGAGGCGAGTAGAGTGAAAACTTTCTCAGAGGCAGTTATAATTGCGGAAGAAACATCGTCTGATATGAAACAGAACCAAGTGATGTTTCAAAACGTGAATTATAGTAGTAAAAACTCTAATAATAACGGAAACAAACAAAAACGCTATAATAATGTCAGAAATTCCAACAATAATAGAAATGACTCTTCATGTTGGAAATGCGGCGGTAAGCATGGCAATAGATGCTATGCTGAAGGCAAGAGTTGTGATAAATGTGGCAAAATGAACCACTTCGCAAAGATGTGTCGCTCAGGAAATAATAGTAGTAGCGGAAGAAACAACAACAACAGAAACGATAGTAATAGAAACAACTACCGAGGTGGTGACCGTAATGTCCACTCGAATAGAAATAGAAACATAAATCGTATAGAGGGTCAGGGAAACTCCCGAGATCCGGGGACTGTAATGTACACGGAATCTCCGGAGCAACACCAAACAAACCACTAGAATTAAAGAGAGTATACAGCATTTCATCGAACTTAAGGAATTATGTAAAGTTGAAAGTACAAGGATCGGACAATGTATTGACTTTTCTTATCGATACAGGAGCTGATATTTCCTTGTGCAAAGAAGACGTATTACATGATTACGATAAGGATACAGATGATTACTGCTGTCTAACTGGAATCTCAAAAGGGGAAATTAGATCCTTGGGTTCCACGTTGGTAAAGATACCACTTAGCGAATCAGTTGTAGAACACAGGATGCAACTGGTGAAGTATGACTTTCCAATTTGTACAGACGGCATAATTGGAAGAGATTTTCTTTGTGACTACAATTGTAATATTGATTACAATAAATTTATTCTAACAGTTAATGTAATGGGTGAATCAATAATACTCCCCATACACGATAATACCTACAGGGTAAGAGTAGTGGAAATCCCTCCAAGAACTGAAATGATTATACCTTTCAGATTAAATTTAGAGGAAGATGGTGTGATTTGTAACCGAGAAATCGCACAAGGCATATTTTTAGCCAATGCCATGGTTCCGAAAGAGGGAAATCAACATGTAAGATTGTTGAATGTCCTTGATAAAACAGTGGTGATAAAGAACCTGAAAATAGAAACTGTTCCATTGATAAATTATGATATATACAAAACGAGCAATAATAGCACACCTCATACGAGGGAAAGATTCGAAAAATTACTAAGTGAACTAAAACTAGATAATACTGATGTTAGAGCAAAACAAGAATTAATTAAGATATTGGAGAAATATCAATCGATTTGAAACTCTGAAAGCAAGGTTAATCAGCCCCCCTATACTCCAATATCCAGACTTTAACAAAACGTTCGTATTAACAACGGACGCATCTGATTTTGCTCTCACTCAACAAGTATGAGAGAAATAAACCGGTCATAGAAAAGGAACTATTAGGTATTTACTGGGGAATTCAATTCTTCAGACCATACCTATATGGTAGAAATTTCACCGTGGTAACTGACCACAGACCATTGATAGCTTTATTTTCACATAAGAACCCAAGCTCGAAATTGACAAGAATAAGGTTGGAACTTTCCGACTATGATTTCGACATAGTATACAAGAAAGGTTCAAATAACACCAATGCAGATGCATTGTCGAGGATACGGATAGATTCAGACACATTGAAATCCATGATACCATCGGAAAACGACGAAAACTTAAAGAAAACATTGATAGTAACTAGAGGCATGACCAATAAACAACGAAAAGAGAAAATAGCAAACGAATCGAAGGATAGCACTTCTCATGGTGAGCCTGATCAACTCCATGTTTGGGATTGTGTATCCATAAATGACGTGAAGCGCGCAAGGAAATTGAAATTCATATTTGAAAAGAGGCCTATATGTAGTGGAAATACGATTTACTACGTAGTAGAGAATGATAATAAAATGAATGAAACACGTGTTAGATGTAGCGATAATCCAAAGTATTTACATAACCTTTTGGAGAAACTATCATCTTATTTAGAGAAAACGAAATATAAAGAATTTGCACTCGCTAGAGACGATGCAATATTTAGTAGAATGTCTGCAGACGAATTTAAAAGAAAATATAATGAAGTGAATAAATTAAAAAACAGAAACGTCATAATAATGCTATATAGGAAACCTCAAAACGTTACAGATGAAAACAGAAAGATGGAATTAATCGAGTTATTCCATAATACCCCACAGGGAGGTCATTTCGGAGTTAGAAAGACTCTTTTGAAAATTAAACAAAGATATATATGGAGAAATATGTCTAAAATGGTAAAAGAATTTATAAGAAAATGCGACTTATGCCAAAGAAACAAATTGGTTAAACATACAAAAGAACCGTTGAAGATAACAGATACCCCTTCACAAAGTTTCAACACAATAGTGATTGATACCATAGGTCCCCTTAGACCAACGGATAACTTTAGGTACATATTAACAATGCAATGCGAATTGACTAAATATGTAATTGCTTGTCCTATGGAGACAAAAGAAGCAAAGTCAATAGCTAAGGCATTAGTGGAAAATGTAATACTGAAATACGGTTTATTTGATATACTCAAATCTGATAGAGGAACTGAATTCACGAATGAATTAATGAAGGAAATCTGCAAATTATTACGGATTGAACAGAGATTCTCAACTCCATATCATCACGAGACTTTAGGTACAGTTGAAAGAAACCATAGAGTTCTTAACGAGTACTTTTTGTCTTTTGTTGAGAATGAATCTTGGAATGAATGGATTCCTTATTACACTTTTGCGTATAACATCACTCCTCATGTGGATACAGAGTATTCACCTTTTGAATTGGTATTTGGAAAGTTACCGAATATGCCAGGTGATGAAGTCATGAATCATCCGAAGGTATATAACTTTGATAACTATGCCAATGAACTTAAATCAAGAATGAAATACTCATTACAGAACGCAAGGAAATTGTTAGAATTAGTTAAGAAGAAGAGGGAAATAGAATCCCATACAAATAGCAATAGCATAGAATTAGAAATAGGAGATCTAGTGTTAGTAAGGGTAGACAATAGGACAAAAAGTGAGCCACCATATCACGGCCCATATACAGTAGTCGATATAGATGATCTGAATATTTTAGTTAAAGTTAAGAATAACATAAAATCATACCATAAGAATTTATTAAAGAAATATAATGTTTAAAAATTTAAAAAAAAAAAAGAAAAATAATAATAATATATAAAAATAAAGGGTGTCCCTAGAAGAACGCAATTTTTAAATCTGGCAACATTCGAAGTGTCATTGTTTGACATTTGAACAATAGTTATTGTTTGCTAGTAGAAGGTACGAGGTTAGTAAAAATGGAGCGCTACACGAATGAACAACGCATTCTCATTGTGAAATTGTTTTACCAAAATGGTGAAAGTTTTGCGGCTACAGTTCGCAAATTGCGATCAATTTGGGGTCACAATAATGCTTCAAAAGAGTCAACTGTAAAGAGATTAATGGATAAATTTGCCGAAACTGGGTCTGTTAGTGATGTAAAGACAACAACGCGCCATCGACCAGGTCGATCGACCGAAAATGTCGCAGCGTGATGATGTCGCTCAAACTCCATCCACCTCAATTCGACACCGAGCTCAGCAAATTGGTGTCTCCAAATCCACTTTGCAGCGAATTTTGACGAAAGATTTGCATCTTTATGCATACAAAGTTCAATTGACTCAGGAACTGAAGCCAGCTGACCATGGACAGCGAAGGGAGTTCGTTAATTGGGTATTGGAGAGACAACATGAAAATGCTGATTTTGCCGATAAAGTCATCTTCAGTGACGAGGCCCATTTTCATCTTGATGGCTTCGTCAATAGGCAGAATTGTCGCATTTGAGGTGAGGAAAATCCTCGAGTGATTCACGAGAAGCAAATGCATCCTCAACGTGTCACTGTGTGGTTTTTGGGCTGGAGGAATCATTGGACCTTTTTTTTATGAAAATGAGGCAGGTCAAGCGCAAACAGTCAATGGTGTTCGGTATTGTGAAGTGATAACCAGTTTTTTCTTGCCTAGAATTGAAGAAATGAATGTGGAGGGAATGTGGTTCCAACAAGACGGCGCCACATGTCATACAGCCAGAAAAACAATTCAATTGCTGCATCAGTCATTTCCCGGTCGTGTTATTTCGCGTTTTGGAGATCAGAATTGGCCGCCTAGATCGTGCGATTTAACACCATTAGATTTTTTTCTTTGGGGTTTTTTGAAGTCGATGGTTTACACGAATAAGCCGACGACGACTCAAGCCTTAAAAGAGGAAATTGGACGCTGCATTAATGAAATACCGCAGCATTCATGCAAAACGGTCATTGAAAATTTCATTAAAAGATCGCCTGCATGCCAGCAAAGCCGCGGCGGCCATCTGCACGATATATTGTTCCATACATAACCTCATTCTGTCTACTTTACGATATAATAAAGTTTCACGATTTTTTTTTAATATCTGTGTTTTATTTAAAATTTAAAAATTGCGTTCTTCTTGGGACACCCTTTATATATATATAGAGTATAAGAATACAAAAAAAAAATATAGAATAACTGAACGAAGAGAATGCTTGAAGATAATGACAAAAGAATGAATTCGATGAGTGACGCATGAAATATCTTACGAGCACATATTAACATTTTGTCAATCCTACAATTTTCGTTATAAATTTACGAAAAGTGTAAGATTTCTCTCAAGGGCAAGGGTGTAGTGTGTCCGTAAAATATTAAGTAAAATAATATTCAAGTGTTCTCAAAACCCAATAACATAAACACAAAAGAAAAGAAAGACCCAAATGAATGAAAACAAACAAAATAACCAAAAGAGTATTTTGTTACATTCAAGTGGTGTGCCAGTAATTTTACTATTGTGCATATGACACCGAAACAATTATTGCTTTGTTTCGTCACATGTAGAACACATTTGAAAGGCCACCCAAATGCAATGACAAAGAAAATGCATAGGAATACACTATCGCATTTTGGGTCAGTAAATATGTTATTGAGTTTTAATAGATTTTAGATAGTATATAAATATTTGTAAGTATCTTTTAAGAGTCAGTATTAAGTCAGTATCGAACAAGTAGTCATAAGTTTCATTAAATAAATAATAATACGGTAAAATTTAATAATGTGAAGTTTTAATTAAATGAATAAAGACTAAACTTACTACACAGCAATTGAATTGTTTCTCTGGCTGTATGACATGTGGCGCCGTCTTGTTGGAACCACATGCCCTCCACATTCATTTCTTCAATTCTAGACAAGAAAAAACTGGTTATCATTTCACGATACCGAACACCATTGACTGTTTGCGCTTGACCTGCCTCATTTTCATAAAAAAAGGTCCAATGATTCCTCCAGCCCAAAAACCACACCACACAGTGACACGTTGAGGATGCATTTGCTTCTCGTGAATCACTCGAGGATTTTCCTCACCCCAAATGCGACAATTCTGCCTATTGACGAAGCCATCAAGATGAAAATGGGCCTCGTCACTGAAGATGATTTTTATGTTGTCTCTCCAATACCCAATTAACGAACTCCCTTTTTTGTCCATGGTCAGCTGGCTTCAGTTCCTGAGTCAATTGAACTTTGTATGCATGAAGATGCAAATCTTTCGTCAAAATTCGCTGCAAAGTGGATTTGGAGACACCAATTTGCTGAGCTCGGTGTCGAATTGAGGTGGATGGAGTTTGAGCGACATCATCACGTACAGCTGCGACATTTTCGGTCGATCGACCTGGTCGATGGCGCGTTGTTGTCTTTACATCACTAACAGACCCAGTTTCGGCAAATTTATCCATTAATCTCTTTACAGTTGACTTTTGGAGCATTATTGTGACCCCAAATTGATCGCAATTTGCGAACTGTAGCCGCAAAACTTTCACCATTTTGGTAAAACAATTTCACAATGAGAATGCGTTGTTCATTCGTGTAGCGCTCCATTTTTACTAACCTCGTACCTTCTACTAGCAAACAATAACAATTGTTCAAATGTCAAACAATGACACTTCGAATGTTGCCAGATTTAAAAATTGCGTTCTTCTTGGGACACCCTTTATTATTTTGTTTTCAATTGATTCTCTGCAAGCTCAATTGATTTTTTTGCAAGTCCAACTGGGTTTTACCAGATTTTGCTGAAATTTGTGCAGAAATGAGAAAAATTTGCTTTGAAATCAGAAAAATTTTCTCTCAGTAACCAAACCTTCTTTCAATGAAATTTCTAAGCCGATCAATTGCGTTTTTTAAAAAAGGGGTAATTAAAGGTTGATTTTCACGTCGACTATCCTTATCTGCTATTACTCAATATTGGGTTCAAAAATCAGCAACACAACAAATTAATATAAACGTTAGAAAAAACATATATTTTGTTTATTGTCTTTAAATGTTATATTTTGTGTAGGCGTGAGCTGGCTAAATAAAATCTATACTAAATTCAGATACAGCGGTCAAAAAAAGTATTCGACAAACTGCTTGTTTTTCATAATCATGCAAAATATGTTAAAAAAATTCTACAAAATGAATAATATAAAAATGCAGATTATTAGCTTAAAGTGTTATCTCTTTATTTATGAAACAAAAATACAACAAAAAACAATATTCTGGAAAAAAGAATACAAAAACAAAAACATGTAATATTTCAACGCAAAAAAAGTATTCGACAATGCTGCTCTGGTTGTGATTAACGGGAAAATATTGATTCAAAATAAATAATTAATATTTATTTGCCCTTCCTTTTTGTTTTATAACGGCTTTTAAACGCTTTGGCATTGATTTAACAAGATCTAAAATGTAGTTTTGGTCAATTTTTTGCCACTCTTCTAGAAGGATTGCTTTAAGCTGGTTTTTGTTCCTGAAATTTCGTTTCCTTATATTTTGCTCTAAGCAGGCCCATAGGTGTTCGATGGGGTTTAAGTCTGGGGACTGTGCAGGTGGTTTAATCACGTTTGGACAGTTATACAACATCCACAAGCTTGTATTTAGGGCCATATGTTTTGGATCATTATCCTGATAATATTGAAAATCACTTGCAACACCCAAAATTTCGGCACTTGGCTTAAGATTTTCCTTGAGTAGGTTTCTGTAGTACTGATGGTCCATTATTCCATCAATGAAAACTAAATTACCCACGCCTGAAGCCCCCATACATCCCCAGACCATAACACCGGCACCACCGTGCTTTACAGTAGGCACCATATTTCGCTCCTCCAACTCGGTATTAGGCTTTCTATACACCAGAACCTTACCATCACATCCAAATAGGTTGAATTTAGACTCATCAGCAAAAATAGTCTTCATCCAAAACTCCTTAGGCTTAGTCACATGCGCTTTTGCGAAGTCAACTCGAGCTTTTCTGTTCTTTTTTGAGATATGCGTCTTTTTCCTAGCTGATCTTGCGTGATAATCGTTACTGTGTATAACATTACGCACGTTCTGAGGTGTAACATTGATATTAAGATCATTTTCTAGCTGTTTTGTTAGAACTGTAGCGTTGATCTTAGAATTTTTTTTATTTCACGCAAGATCCACCTTTCGTTTACTTCATTAAGTTTTTTTGGACGCCCACTTCTTTGCACATTTTCAATACTTTTAGTTTTTTTATATTTTTCTATGATGTAGTGAATAGTTGTTCTAGGTCTTCCAACAATTTCTGATATTTCTTGTTCCGTTATTCCATTTTAAAAATGTGTAATTATTATTTCTTTAACATCTAAAGAAATCTCTGCACCCTTTCGACCCATGTTAACAAATAATTAAATAAATGAAATTAAGACTTAAAAAATATTAGTAATAATGAAAGACATCAACATAAATTTCAAAGAAACGGTGCTTTTCCCGTTAATCACAACCACAGCAACGTTGTCGAATACTTTTTTTGCGTTGAAATATTGCATGTTTTTGTTTTTGTATTTTTTTTCCAGAATATTGTTTTTTGTTGTATTTTTTGTTTCATAAATAAAGAGATAACACTTTAAGCTAATAATTTGCATTTTTATATTTTTCATTTTGTAGGATTTTTTTAACATATTTTTCATGATTATGAAAAACAAGCAGTTTTTCGAATACTTTTTTTGACCGCTGTATCTAAATTTCTATGAAATTTTAAAACTTGTTCAAATGTTTTATCAAAGGAATTTCAAAATCTTTTGTCGATTTGAATTTAGTTTAAAACTTTTTTAGCTACCTCGCTCAGGTCCTAAATGTAATTATTTAATTTATATATCTTCTTTTAAAACAATAAAATTCCTGATTCCCATTGTATTTCTTTTTATACCCTCCACCATCCAATATTGATCTTATCCTATGAAGTTGATTTAACTATGTCCGTCTGTGTGTTGAAATGGGTTTTCCGAAGACCCCAGACATGATGAGGACTTGCTTGTTATATATTTCTGACACATATGATCCATTTCTATTTGCCAGATCATTTTAAAAATGACTGAGATATGTATCCACATGCAATCACATGATTTGCCGCTATTAGACAAACAAATAGACTAAATATATTTTAGTTCAATGCATTGTTAGTAATAGCGTTCATGGCTCAGCTGTCTAGGTAGCTGCCTAAGATACACCAAGTGCCTAAGTGTTATTATTTTGTTAATAGCGCCACCTATTGAGATAAGTCTTGCCTGTGCTACAATCAGACATTAATTTCATCAAAGGCATTAATTTCTTGAGTTGTAACTATTTGTCAACAGGTGCATTCTCTCTGTTCGGCCAAAATACTTTAGATTAGTTTTATAATTAGTAATCCAAATCATCACTCATTTATATTCCAATTAATTTATAATTGTAAATATTTCCTATTGTTTACCGATTTATATTTTAACCGTTTAACAATTAATTCCTTTATATTTTAACCGTTTAACAATTAATTCCTTTTTTCATATTGTTGCCAAAAAGTCTGGTTACTAAAATTTCAAAATCATTTATCATATAATTACATATTTGTATCACTAACTCCTTAAGTTAGTTGTTGTTCTAAATTCTAATTTCTTGCTTTGTTAGGTAAACCTATGTACAGTAAGTATAATATAAGTTGTTGAGAGTTAAACATCAAAATACTTGTAACCGTTCCCTTCGTCCTCGTTTTGTTTAAACAAATCGTTTTCGCATATACATATTTTGGCGACCGTGACAGGACACTGTTAATTGAGGAGGTCCATAACAAAACGCAACAATTCCACTATAACAATTTTTTGGATAAACTAATAACACTAATTAAAGTATAACAGTTTTCTTTTACTTATAAAAATCATAAATTAATTGATATATCTGCCAGTTAGTTTTTAAGTTATTTAGAAAACAAATTTGGAATTGTTGCGTTTTGATCCGATTCATAGTAAAAATTCGTTTTGATACGAATCCAATGGAATTGTTGCGTATTGACATGAACTTAGAGTTATGGCTTTTTCATTTCAATATTATTGTAATTTTACCTTTTTGTTTTGAATATCATAAGCTTTATAGAAAAGTTAACATGTTTATTATTTATTATTTAAATTCATATTTAACATAAAACAAGTCAAAAAAAAGGCTTTAATTCGGCTGTGCCGAATCTTTAAATACCCTCCACCAATATCCTAAAATAATTGTTTGATACTGGTTTGATACAAATGATGGAACAAATTTTTGAAGTAAAATTATGGAGGTGAACAAAATTTTTTGAGCTTAAAATCTTTTTTGGATGTGAAAAAACATTTTTTGGTGGAAAAAAAATTTCAATAGAAAACTGCTCGGGAGGATGCCCAATAATATGGGCGTCTTCGCACCGTGATCGCCATTTCAACAGACAGACGGACATCGCTAAACCGACTTAAAATCGCAAAAGGATCACGAATATATATACTTTATGGTGTCTTAGACCTGTATTTCGACATGTTACAAACGGAATATATCACCATATATGGTGGATGGTATAAAAAGCAACATTGTGTTACAGTCTCGTTCCAATGTAAATATATAAGGTATCACCACAAGATGTTCTTATTAAACTGTACTGAATACACAATCTACTAAATAAAACAGAATGTATTAACAAATTTTAAAAAATTCTTACCGCATTACAGTTATTTCATTGCCATATCATTAAATTACTTTTTACCTAACATTTTTCACTAATATTTCGAAGTTGTTGCATAGATGTGGAATTGTTTCATTTTGATCTGAACTACTATATTTGTTATTGAATAACACCATAATTATTGACAATTTGTAAATTTTATAGCAATGACTATATAGGTTTTAATATGTAGAATAGTATTCAGTAAAAAATTCAAAAAACTTAAAAAGTGGAATTGTTGCGTTTTGTTATGGACCTCCTCAATTAATAAACATTTAAAAAAATAAAAACGAAAATATAAAAAATTAATAGTGTTCTAATAAAAATAAAAATTGTAAATTAAAGCTGTAAAAGAAATAAAATTTTCATCTTCATTATAAAAATCATCATTTATTATCGTCATCATTGTCTTAGACTGAATTGCTAGCCACCAATCTGCTCTGCTGCTTCATCTACATCAACGTTGTCGACGATTGGTAACATCACAACATCATACAAGCATATCAAACATCTGCAGTCAAGTTCTTCGTCTTTGTTGGGAATCAAGCTCAATTAATATTTATTATAATAATCAACTTTGTTTTTGCTTATGCTTAGCATACATATACACACGTACATACGTATTCATCGAATTGGTTTGTTTACAAATAAATCAGTGATGGGCAATTTGAAAAATAGTTTGTGCTTTTTTGAATTTTGTGCTTTTTTTTATAAAATTTATACTTTTTGTTAAACTATTTTAGTAAGAAATGAGTGCCGATAAAGGGGAAACCGATAACCTAGCCTCACTTAAGGTTCAAAGGTCAACAATGAAGCGAAATATTACACAGATGAAGGTGAATATAGAAAAGGATGGTGCTTCGTCTGATTATACAATACTGGAATGCCGTTTGCAAATTTTAGAATCTTATTTCAAACAAATAAGTTACATGCAATCCCAAATTGAAAAACTTGATCCAGCAGACCATAACCGATCGCATCTGGAAGAGCTTTTTTTATCAGCTAAGGCAGCTTTGATAACTCTTATGCATGGTTTTCACTATGTCATTTTTAATGTCAATTTGTCCAAATTATTGGCAATTGTATGAAAACGTGTTGTCATATGGTGTCATCTAAGTTTGCAGTCAGTTATGCACACGAAATGCCGTCTAAAATGACAGACAAGTAAAAACGTCAAATTTCAGTTTGTCAACAGATATGGCAGCATTTTTATCTAAAATAAAATTGACAACAAGTTGTCATTTTTTTTTTTGCTGGAAAAATTAATTGCAATGGAAATTTTTTAAATAAAGAATGAAATGGTAATGCAATAACACAAAACGCCGCACTAGCTATAGCCATTTGTTTCTTTTTTTATCATTTTTAAGTTTTTTCCAATTTTTATTGAACACAAATTAATATTTTCTAATCAGCTGTTCGCTCGCCTTATCATATTTGACCTTTGTAATGAAAACGACGTGTCAGTCAACTGACACCAAAATTTGACATAAGTCTTTGACACGCTCTGCTTTATCGACTTTTTGTCAGAATCGTTTGCCAAAACTTAAACTTCCAAATTATGATGGACAGTAATCGGAAGATCCTAATATTCCAACCATTGATAAATGTAGCTATTTATTAAATTGCTTATCTGGTCAAGCGTTAGCAGTTATTTAGACATTCCAGGTAATTGAGTCAAACTACAAATTGTCTTTGGACCGTTTAAAGGAAAGGTGTGATAACAAACCATTGATGTTCATCGATAACATCAATTCTTTATTTTCTATTGTTCCTATCACCGAAGCAAATGCTACATCGTTGCGTTCAATTATTGATAATGTTGCTAGTTGTATTCGTAGTTCTCCGCTTTCATTGGGAACAGAGCTTGATGTGATGATAATAATTTACATCGTACTTTCGAAAATAGACGCTGAATCCAAAAAGGTTTATGATGGCAAACAAAACAAAAACGATTGTTATTCAATTCTCAATCGTCACTGCCAATTTCTTAAAAGTCGTACTGCCAATTTCTTAAAAGTTGTACTGCTGAAATAGATTCTTTTCAATAACGTAATCAAAAATCAAAACCTAATACCAGAAGTCCTGGCTCATCGTTCGTAATTTCGGCTACCTTTTGTGAATTTTGTAAAAATAATAAACATTTTATTGGATCTTGCCCTACATACTTATCTTTACCTACACCTCGTCGTTTTGAATTTGTTTAAAGCTCAAATCTTTGCATCAATTGCCTCCAAAAAGGAAATATGGAAATGATTCTCAAACTCCGTCAATTCACCATAATTCATCATTAACTCAAGTACAATCTCATCGTCAATCGCAAAATCAACATTCATCGTCGAATTCTTTTCAACAACCTCGTTACTCATCGATTCAACAATCATCGTCTCAACCTATCAATCAACAACAATATTCATCGTCAACTTCATCGACTAGTCCTGCTGCAATTCATTTAACTTCACATTCATCGTTTCTTACTCGTAGCAGTCACACGAATCTTTTACATAGATCAGTCGTTTTTATCAAATACAGGTTGGTTGAAAAGTTACTGCGCTCACTAAGAGATGGCACTGCTAGCTCCAAACTTTTTTTTTCTCAAGTTGGTATAACTGTCCTGAGAACACATGCAAAGTTGCAAGTCATTCTGTCAATTCTTTCTTTGTTTACAAGCCATTTGAAGTTGACGTGTCATTGATTTTTTTTAATATGGAAAAAATTAATTCATCATTAGATTCTTTGTTTTGAAGGGTTTAAAAGCAAAGGAAATTCATAAACAATTGTTAGAAGTGTATAAGGAGTCCTCACCTTCAAAACGCACCGTTGAATTTTGGGCTGGTGAATTTAAACGTGGTCGTACCAGCCTTAAAGACGATCCACGCAAAGGACGACCAAAAACTGCAACCACAGCAGAAATCATTGAGCAGGTACATAATATTGTTAGTGAAGATCTCAGTTTGACTAAGCGTGAAATAGCTAATGCCATAGGCATCTCAGACGAACGAGTACTCCATATTTTACATGAAGAATTACGTATGAAAAAACTGTTTGGAAAGTTAGTGCCGCACACATTAACAATTCAACAAAAACTGGATCGAAAACAAATTTCTCAGCTTAATTTGGAGCGTTTTAAGCCGAATAAAACCGACTTCTTGCGTCGTTTTATAACTATGGATGATACTAGTATCTACCACCATGATCCTAAATTGAAACAAGAACGTTTACAGTGGACTGAAGCTGGTTGTTCAGCTCCAAAGCAGGTGAAGTCACAACGATCAGCAAAGAAGGTTATGGCATCAGTTTTTTGGGATGCAAAAGGAATGTTGTTGATTGATTATCTTCAGAAAGGTAAAGCAATCAACTCTGAATATTATTTCAGCCTTTTGGATCAGCTGGATGAAAGAATTCGTTAGAAAAGACCTGGTTTAAAGAAGAAAAAAATTATTTTTCATCAAGACAATGCACCTGCTCACCGTATTCACCAGGTTTGGCTCCCAGTGACTACTATCTCTTAAATCTCAAACAATTCCTTCGTGGAAAGCATTTTTCGTCGAATGAAGAGGCCATAGCAGCCGTAGATGGTTATTTTGCAGAGCTTCCGGAAAACCATTATAAGGATGGGATAAAATTATTGGAAGATCATTGGAACAAGTGTATTGAGCTTCTAGGAGATTATATTGAATAACAAAATATATTTCGTAACAATAACAGTATTCTTTCATTTCGAGCGCAGGAACTTTTAAACCAACCTGTATTTCTTTGGTAATTACCAACCCATTCGTGCTTTATTGGACTCGTGCTCCGAACTTAATTTGATAACTCAAAATGCTGTAAGTCGCCTTCGATTAAAACAAACTCGATCTGAACAAGAAATCGCTGCTGTTGAAAATATTCTTTATCAGCTCAAGTTCGTTGTTTCTGCCACTATAAAGTCTCGAACAACTGATTTTGAATGGACTTCTAATTTTTTCGTAACCAAATCGATTTCATCTGATCATCCAGCAGAACGTATCAATAAAGCAGACTGGAACATTCCCGATCAACTCGAGATGGCAGATCTACTGTTTCATACACCTCAGCGAATTGATCTTTTGATAAGTTCGGAAAGTTTCTTCGATCTTTTACTAACTGGTAAAATATCTCTTGGAAATAATCTTTCTTGTATTATAAATACACCGCTGGATTGGATAGTAAGAGGTAAGGTGAACAATCAACAACATCGTTTTCTGAAGTGCAATGTAATCACAAAACCTAAAAATTTGGATAATCTTTTGCAAGCCTTTTGGGAGATTGAGAAATTTCGTAAATCCAAGCCTCTCAGAACTGAAGAAGAAGACCTTTGCGAGCAGCAATTTATCGAAAATACTATTTTCAATTCTGCTGGAAAGTTTCAGGTACGTTTGCCATTTAAATCTACTATTAATAAACTTGGTAATTCCTTAGATATTGCTCACCGAAAGAGACCGAAATTTCCAGCTCATTTTATGGCGAAGTAACATCAACGATCCCATCAGTTTATACCCTTTAAACACTGTAACTTACGGTACTTCTGCCGCTCCGTTTCTCGCCATCGGAAGTTTGTTTTTCATTACTGATTTTTACAAAGACACTTTTCCGGTTGGATCTGAAGCTCTCAAGCAGGATCTTTATGTTGATGATCTTCTCACGGGGGCAGATGATATTTTAGAACTAATTACGAAAAAATCTGAAAAGGCTGGTTTAGAATTAAGCAAGTGGAATCAAATTGTCCTGAGCTAGCACCCTTTGCTCAAGAGATTATGTTAAAAACAAATTATTATAATGTTACAAGAACTCTTAAAATGACTTGGAATTCAAATGAAGATGTTTTCTGTTCTCGTTTCGATATACCAATCGTTGAAGTTACCACAAAACGAGCCGTTTTATCAGCTGTTGCAAAAATTTTTGATGTTTTCGGTTTACTAAGTCTAATAGTTGTATCTTGTAAAATTTTAATTCAAATAGTGTGGAAACAACAAATGGACTAAGATGCGCTGTCTTTCATTTATTAACCAGTGGTTCAACAGTCTCTGCCTCGTTTAGAGCTTTGTGCTGCTTTATTGCTAAGTCAAACATAAATTTCATCGTTATACTAATCGTATATTTTTTTGGTCTGATTCCAAAATCGTTTTAAATTGGCTCAGTAATCACTTATCATCTTACGTTTGTTTCGTTGCAAATCCAGTTTAAGAAATTCAAAATCTGACTCATAACATCCCTTGGAGACATGTGCAGTCTAAACAAAATCCTGCAGATGTGGTTTCGCGAGGCTGTCTGGCAAATGAATTAATATCAACAATTTGGTTCAGCGGTCCGGAATTTATTTGAAAAACTGAAAATGAGTGGCCCAAAAATAACTGTGAAATCGTCGATTTACCTCAAACTGAAATGAGAAAATCAGTTTTCAGTACAACTTTTGTCATCGAAACTATTATTCACCAAATCATTCATCGTCAGTCTTCGTATCTTCGCCTTCTTCGTATTATTGCAGATATTCATCGTTTTTTCAATAAATCAAATCGTTATCCAGTTATATCATCGGAAGAACTACAATCATCGTTTTGGAGAATTGTGTATGACATTCAACAAACCGAGTTCAAAGAGGAAATTGATCTGCTTAACAAAAAAAAAAGGTTTTAAAACCAAGTCTCAGAAATTATCGCCATTTCCTGCACTCTTATCAAATCATCGCTTCATTCAACTTTTCGTCGAGCATCTTCATTGTAAAAATCTACATGCTAATCCAAAGACACTTATCGGCATTCTTCGCCAGCACGTCTGGCCAATAAACGCTAGAGACATCCTAAGAAAAGTGGTGCGTAATTGCGTCCACTGCTTCAAATATAAGCCTAGACTTCTGAAACAAATAATGGGTGATCTTCCTGCAGATAGATTGAAAGTTCAACGTCCGTTTTTCATCACTAGTGTAGAATTCTGTGGTCCGTTCTACGCTACATATCGTATTAGAGGAAAACCTCTGTATTGGTCGTCGTGGCATACCCCAAAGGCTCTATTGTGACAATGCAACAAATTTTGTCGGTGCCAACACGAAACTTCAAGAGTTTAAACAACGTTTTTTCGATGACATTAATGTTAAAAACATGATGCAATATGGTGCTGTAACTGGCTTCAAATTTTCGTTCATTCCTCCTCGCTCTCCCCATTTTGGTGGCCTTTGGGAGTCGGCCGTTAAGTCAACAAAAACTCTTCTTATAAAAAACGTGTCAAAGGATGGTGTTACGTATAAAAAACTACAAACAGTACTTATCGAAGTCGAAGCTATTTTGAATTCTCGCCCATTAGCTTCTCGATCTGATGATCCAAATGATGGCGAAGCTTTGACTCCAGCACATTTGCTAATCAGCTTATCCTTAATAGCATTACCAGATGAAAATCTAGACAACTGTAAAAATGTCAATTACCTTAAACCTTTTTAAAGCAACAATTCTGGCAACAGTGGGTTCGTGACTACGTCTTAAATTTGCAGCCAAAAGCTAAATGGTTTAAGTCTTCAACAAATATCATAGAAGGTTCATTAGTTATCGTGCACGAAGACATCATCCCTCCACAGAATTGGATTCTCGCTCGTGATGGCAAGGTTAGAGTGGTAGACCTGAAAACACCAAAGGGCATTCTTCGGAGGTCAATCCATAAAATTTAGCTAGTAATGAAGTTTATTTATGTTCGGCCAAAATACTTCAGATTAGTTTTATAATAATAATCCAAATCATCACTCATTTATATAACAATTAATTTATAATTGTTAATATTTCCTATTGTTTACCGATTTATATTTTAACTGTTTAACAATTAATTTCTTTAAACATATTGTTGCCAAAAAGTCTGGTTACTAAAATTTTAAAATCATTTATCATATAATTACATATTTGTATCACTAACTCCTTAAGTTAGTTGTTGTTCTAAATTCTAATTTATTGCTTTGTTAGAAAAACCTATGTACAGTCTAATATGAGTTGTTGAGAGTTAAACATCAAAATACTTGTCATTTTAGTTTCCCGAAACCCGCTTTCACGTGCTTTTCAACGGTTCAATTCGTCGTCGTTTTGTTTAAACAAATCGTTTTCGCATATACGCTCTTCATTTGGCATATTTAGCTGCAGAGATAGTCTACTTCAAAAGTTTTTTACATTATTTGTATTAAAAACAGTAGAACATATTTTTTTAGGACATTGGAGAAGGGTATTCAAAGATTCGGCATAGCCAAATTTAAGCCTTTTTTTATTTCTTTTTGTTTAAAAATTTGAGATTCAAATACCACAGTAAGTCTTAACTGGAATCACCAAAATTCCAGAATTATGAGTTTACTTTATATCAAAACATATGATAATTATTTTAGTTTTCTTCGATCTTGTTGATTTCTGTAATATTTCTCATCGAGCTAAATATCTTTTATTTATAAAAAATTAATTATAAATATTTATTTATCCCAATATTTCGTCACCACATTGGGTGACTTCTTCAGGGGAAATTGTTTTCTTATAATTAATAAATTAATATTCATTTAATGAGAAATATTACACAAATAAAAACATATATATTTAAAAATTAAATTAATTAATTAACAACACTTATATAGACTTTCAAAGTGGTAAGATTTTATAAAAATGCTGCCAAGTCTTGGCAGTTTTTGGCTTTTCTATTTTAAATGTAAATAAAAATATTGGAAAGTTTTCTATTTGTAATTTGATAAAATATTAAACACAACAAAAGCTAACAAATTTGAATTTGAGTAAAAATTTGCACGGGGCTAGTCCACGTTCCCTATATTTCAGTGTAAAATTTCGTATTGAAAATTAACATTAAAAATATAATGAAAGCCAAAACCAAATGAAAATTAGCCCCAAAATTAAGTTTGGGGCATATTCAGTGTTGCCGTTTTTGGTTATTTTTAACCAAAATTGGTTATTTTTCTCCAATGTGGATATGTGAACTTTTTTTCATTTTTGTAACTTTTTAGAAAATCAAAATTATAAATTGTTTTTTTTTCTGTGTTTTTAATTTTATTTAACAGTAATGATTTTTATAAACGCGTTTTTATTACGTTGATTTGAAAACACTGATAAATTTATTTTAAAAGTATGTAGTTCGTTGTTGTACAACATATGTTTATCAGAGGGTCAATTCTCGTTCTGTGATAATGTGAAGTGAAAAAAAACTTTTCATTTTCGTTTTCATAAGCACTTTTCACCCGAACTTTTCACAAATACATAAATTGCGATTCTCGTATGTATTATGAAAAAAATGTTTCATTCGCACTGTACCCATGAAAATTTTGTAACTGTGTTACCCAAAATTTAAAACAAATGTCAAAACAGAGAAAAACGTAAACAAAAGTGAATTAAGTTCGTAAAATTTATTTTAAATAATTTTATAAAAATATCTGAATTAATTGTATGGATATTGCTCAAAGAATTCCGGATGAATAAAGGTAAGGCAATGATGTTACAAGCATTTAATTGCAGTAAATAATTTAATAATTTATAGGAATTTTTTGAGAGTGCTGAGACGCATACTTCGTGCTGACCACAATCCATTCGAGATGACAACCGACAAGCACTTCATTGATTTATATCGGCTTACTTTAAATAAACTATATTTGGTGCGCGTATGAAGTCTAATATTACTTAAAGAAAAAAAATTTCATAAAGAATATAAATAAACTATAAATAAATATGCCATACTTTTGCCATTTTTCACTGTCCTTTTGGGTCCCACTAAAACTGGTGAGGCTCGCCGCTAATTCGTTACACTTTTCGTCTCTAAATTTGGCACCATCTGCAGTTACAAATCTGTAAATATGGGATTAATAAAAGTGTGATTATGGTTATTAAGCTACTTACTTATCGTTTGCAATGTCCACATGCTTTTCTTAATAATTAATTAAATACCCCTTTTGGCTTTCGCTGGCACGCTTTCCTCTTACAATCTTCTCTTTTTTTTCACTTATAAATAGTCTGTGTAAACAATTTTTTCATATGAAAATATTTTGACAGTTGTTTGCACTGTTACACAAAACAAGAATCGCCAGTGCTGTGCAATCGTGAAAAAATCTTGTTTCGTTCCACTTTTTTTTTCATATGAAAACGTTTTGATATTTCTTTACATTTTTTCACAGAACGCGAATCAAAAGTACTATGAAAACGTGAAAAAACTTTTCATTTCACCGTTTCACAGAACGAGAATTGACCCTCAGCTCTGGATTACCAAAATATGCATGTCTGTTATAATTGGCGGCATTCTAACGATGAGAACGAGGATTCTGAATTGAACAATTGCCAAGTAAACTTAATTGTTGGTGGTAAAAAAAGCAAAAAACGTTAAATAAACGCACAATGGATAAGCATTAGTATTTTAAATGTTTGAATGTATGTGAATTCAAGAAAATTTTTTATCTTCACACGAAACATTTTTACGAACTCTCCAACACATGCGGATTCATGAATCCGGATTGTGCGACACGTTTTCGTCCGTAAAACATGTATCCGTCAAAGCTTGTATGTAAACGGAATATTAACGAACCAGATAATCGGGTTTTTGAAATCACTACGTTTTTACTCCGTTTGCTGTAACCGTTTCCGTGCCGTTAAAACGGACTTCACCGTTTTTCATCAGTCTTGATTCAGTAACAAACGGTGTTGTTTATTGCTTTTATAAAAATATAAATATGCAACCAAATATAATAGAATATATATCTAAAATCGCGCAACCCTTCTGTGAAATTTAAAATTGCATGAATGCAAACTAAGGTGCAGAACTAGTGACTTGAACTACTTTTATGATGCTAATCGAAAAGTACTTTTTACATTGTAAATATTATCATGAACATAAACTAATTTATTTATATCAGGTATTAAACTTTATAAAAGGCCAAAATGGATGGTAATTGCTTTCTTCGAATGTTTTCTTTGTATTGGTTATTATTTTTTTTTGTTTTAAGAAATTTAAAAAAAATAGGACTAAGAACTCGGTCCTTCAATGACTGGCTTTCAACGGACTCAACTCCGGTTTTTACACCAAACAAAGACAAAAATTCGAATAAGTTTCAATGTTCCTTAACCCTTTGCCTGTCCAGTGTATCACATATGATGCACAGGCGTCATGATTGATACGCTTGTGCATCATATGTGATACACAATTAGTATTATTTCCTTTAACTAGTGGACGTACGATATACAAAAAATTTTTTGTTTGGGGACAGGCAAAGGGTTAAAATCTGGATCCGCAAAAGTACCAGAAATCGTTACGTTACCGGAGTTGGATTCCGTTTATAACGTACTGAAAACGGTACGTAAGCGGAACTTTTTTTGTTGGGTTGTTTTGGGTTTCTATTGAAAAGGACTGAATACGAATATTTATCATTTGAACGCGATAATGAAAGCAGGTAATTTAATTTTTTTATAAAATTTTGCTATACAATAATATTTCTATTACAAATTAAAAAAATAATAGTTTAATATATTTAAATAAAAACATAAAACTTTTAAATTTTGGTTACAAAAAATTTTTGTCCGTGGCAACACTGGGTATATTTTCATTGATTAGATTGAAGCTTTTATTCATTATGTAAAATAACATCAATTTGGAGAAATAAAAATTACCCCAAATATGATGAAATGAAAAATGACCCCAAAGTATGCAAAACAAAAAATGAAATCAATAACATCCGAATGTACTCCTTATACATAAATATTAATTTATGAATTTCAAAATAGTTAAAAAATTAATTAAATTTTTTCTCTCCGTCCATGAGTGTATCCTCCCAGCCAGTTCTTATTAAATTTGCTGGTAACAATGGAAGAGCCATCAATTTCCGATATGCGGTTTTTGAAACATCCGACGACCTTATAAAATTTTAGCGAATGGTTTTTTATAACATTGCGTCTTAGAGCTTGGCAATTTTGAAACTTGTTAAGAATTATATTTGTTCCTAATGTATGAAAACCAAAATTTTCGCCTGACAAATAGATTTTCCGGTCACGATAATGTGGTAAAGAATTTATAATTTACAAAAACATTCAAAATGTACTTAATATTAAACGTATACATTGTCTCGCCTCGGAACTCGCGCCTTATCCCAGAAAAAGAGCACCTCGCTTGCAGCCATTGTTATACTTTTTCGTGCTTCCAATTTTAGTATACGAGTGTGATAGAAAATACACCAAGAACTTCTTGGTGTATTGTTCACGCCAGTGAACAATGGTAACCCTAACACCTTCAACGCCCCATTTATGTCATAAACGGCAGCTGTTGGCATGCGCAATTGCAGCCAACTTTGCTATGAGTATGATGCTAGTTGACATTGTTTATTGCGCGATCTGTTTAACGAACACCGCTCACGAGACTCATTAAACTAACTTTTATACTCAAATTTAAACTGTGAATAAAAAGTACCAAATAGTACCAAGAGTGCCAACACTAACTCTTCTCATACAAGAAACTGCAGCTAACTTCATCATCAACCGATAAAAACAAAAACATTGTTATTCGTCAACAAGGCCGCATCTCTTGTGAAGTTAAAGTAAAAAAATACGAAAGAAAGAGTTAAAGTGGAAAATAAAAATTGTAAACTGAAAACTTAGTGTTAAACCTTAATGTTAAAAACTTAATGTTATTGTTAAAAAACTCGAACCTAATTCTAAAAGCTAAATTCTATTGGTAGCCTGAAGCTAATGTTATAAACTCAAATCTAATGCTAAGAAACTTGAATCTATTGTTAAAAACTTAAATCTAATGCTAACAAACTTAACTCTTGTGTTGAAAACTTAAATCTATTGTTAAAACTTAAATCTAAGGTTAAAACATTTACCACTTCCTACATACAAATCAAAATTTATAATTTATATTTAGCCCCTAAGCCCAAAACTGCATTGTATAACCCAAACGAGAATTTTCTAACCAAAGGTTAAATAAATGTATAGAATTTATAACGCTACCAACGCCATCTTTCTTTTATATGTACAATTCCTTCTTGACTTGTACATAAGAGGGCAGCCATCTGTTTTCGCTCCCTTTAACCTGTAATTATTTAGTCATTGATGATGCCATTGAAAATCAAATGCGCACCTGTTTTTTTAAATGTATTTTTATGTCTTAGTTTAAAATGTTTTATTTTCCTTTATATTCACTTTTCCTGGGTTGCTTTTAATTTATTTGAAAAGATGAATTATTCACTATCACAACCAGGCGCGGATTCATGGGGGAATAACGGGATATATCCCCCCAACTCGGTTACAGATCACAAAAGAAATTAATTGATTTGCGTTTTGCAACTACTAAAAAAATTCCTTAACATTTCTATAAATAATATATTTCAAATATTTGACTGCAAATATCGTGTTAAACACATTTGCCTCAACAAATTTTGCAAGTAGCAATGACAAATTTGGTTCTTGTTTTGATTGAATACAAATTTATTAAAACGGTTTTTGTATCATAAGTTTTTTAATTTTATTTAGTTTTTTCGTTGTCCTGTTAAGTATCGAAAAATCGAGATACGCCTTTTCTATATTAACTAACATATTTTAATTTTTTCTTTACTAAAAGAGATATTTTTTTTTTGTTTTTATTTAAAGAATTGATTACTTAATTTTTTGTATGGAATTGACTTAATTTTTGTTGAGTTTTTGTTTTTGTATACTAATTTTTTAAAACTAATTTATTTTTTGAGCTTAAGGTTTGTTTTTTTTTATAAAAATATTATTTATTTTTCAATATTTCGCTTCTCCATTGTGTAGCATCTTCAGGAAATAATAAATAATATTTTTATAAAAAACAAGGCTTAAGCTCAAAAAATAAATTAGTTATAAAAAAGAAAAAGGTTAAACAAAAGATAACAATTACTAATTTTTTAATTTAAACAAATTGAATTTAAATTATTTATTTAATAAAATCAGTTAAAAATATAAGTTTAAAAATCTGTTAATGGGTTTTGCACCGCAAAAGGTTAAAATTTTGGAATGTTTAAGAATTTAAAATTTGTTTTTAAATACAAGTTATAATTATGGACGATTCTGAATGAAAATACATCGGTCAAGCTGATTTTTAATGGATTTTTGTGGATATAGCACATTTTACTTTTTTTATTTTACACTTTTTTCTTTACAGGATTTAAAAAAAAAATCTTAAAATGCTTGGTTGTTGAATTAGTTAAGTTTTAATTTATATAATGACTTTGAGAATGTTCAAGGACCTATGATGGATAATGAACAAAATTTACGTATTCAAAAAAGGATTTTGAGATTTTTTATAAAGATTATGCAATAAAAGAAATAAAAATCGTAATGCTTCATCTAAAATTCGCTTGACCGATAATAAATTTATTTTCAGAATGGAAACCAAAATTATTTAAAAAAAATAATGTTTTAATCTTACTCATTTATGACAATTTCTTTTTAATTTTTTTAAACTTTTATTTTATACTGATTTGGAATATTTTTTCAAAACTTTTATGCAACTTCTTTATGTAAAAATTAATTTATTTAAATTGTTTTGTTTTTGTTTTTTATATTAATTTTTTAAAGAACAATTTAAATTAAATTATTAATTTAATAATTTATTTGTGTTTTTGCAATATATGAATTTTTAATTTTTATGAAATGACTGATTATTTTATTTTTTTTGTTTTAATTTTTTTGTAAAGATTTAATAATTCAAATTGTTGTACGGAATTTATTTTTAATTTTTTTTAGTTTTGTTTTTTATGTTATTATACCCACCATATGTGGTATATGGTGAGGGTATATATATAAGTTTGTCATTCCATTTGTTACATGTCAATATATACATAGGTCTATGCAATTTTAAGTCGATTTAGCGAAGTCCGTCTGTTTATCTGTCTGTTGAAATGGTGATCACAATGCGAAGACGCAAGCGGAGGTGCTGATTAATTACATCCTCCCGAGAGCAAATGAGCAAAATCAGTATAGCGGTCAAAAAGTTATGAGTAAAAATGTAAAGGTACCTCTAAATTTTCAATACATTTGTGTATTTAGCGATTAACAATATTTACACTTATTTTTTACCAGTCGCTTAGAATTAAACAATATCTTATATTCACCTCAAATATTTTTCAACTCAAAAAATTTGTTTTGCACTTCAAAAAATTTTTCATCTTAACATTTTTATAAATATTGGTGGAACATTTTTATAAAAATTGGTGGAGAAATTTTAAACATTTGGTATTTTATAAATAAACTGCTAAAGAAATTTTTTAAATTTTCCGTTTCATTTAAAATTTTGTCCATAAAGCATAACATGCATCCTCATTAAAATATAATAAAACTTTGTAAACCATCGAATAAAAATTTGTAAATTATACATGTATATGTATATTTGAATACCCTTCACCCATGTCCTAAGAACACAATCATTTACCTAATCTCAGGTAATATATTAGACATGTCAAAAAAACTATTTTAAAATTTAATCGATATTTTCGTTAAATTTTATATTGTAACATTTGTATATGTTTTTTGAACATTTTTATTTAATCCTGGGAGCACTTTCAGACCTTACATACTTAGAGACCGATTCTGAAAAAATACAAAGCTTTCTAAAAGGCAAACGTAACGCCATGTGTTCGTTGGGAGTTAGTGAACCCAAAAGAAATCCGCTCAATACTGAAACCATAGAAAATAAAAATACTTTTTTTCAGCTAAGTACATATCGAAACAAACTAGGCACATATTCTCATGGCCTTCCCTGTAGTGTTCGAAAATACATTAAAACCCACAAATGTCTAAATATCTACGAAATCAACAATATTATAGAAATTAAAAACTTTTAATATGGTATTAGAAATGAAATATGTACAATTATATCTTTAATTATTTTAGGAATAAAAGTACATTTTCTATCAAACAGCCTTTAAAAGAAATTAGATTACAAAAGTTGTCATAAATAAAAAAAAATAATAAAAAGGGGACATTTGTAAATAGTACCAAATGTAAAAAGGAGTACCATAGCACTTTTAAGGTTCTAATAGTTCAAAAGGTACTTAAGTATAAAGCTTATCAATCCTGTCCTCTAGTGTTTTGATACAAATAATGTAAAAAAATTAGATGTGAAATTATGGAGGTGAAAAAAAATTGTTTGAGGTGAAAAACTTTTTTGGATGTGAAAACAATTTTTGAAGTGAAAACAAATGTTTGTGATAAAAAAAATTTAGTGGTGAAAAAAAATTTTAGAGGTGAAAATAATTTTTGATGTGAAAAATATTTGAGGTGATTATAAAATATTATTCACTTTTAAACGACTGTTAAAAAAATATTCGAAAATATATTACTTTCCGGTCGCTACTCTGATTTAGAGGTACCTTCACATTTTCACTCATAACTTTTTAACCACTGGACCGATTTTGCTCATTTTCAATACCAAACTGCTTGCGTCTTCGAGCCGTGATCGCCAGTTCAACGGACTGAATTATACTGATATATACACTCACCTTATATAGGGCAGGTTATAAAAAAATTAAAAAGTCCCACCCCAACCCCAAAAGCTTGAGCTCCGCCCCTGATCACAACACATAAATAAACTTAAAAATAACACTGCTTAGCTTTAATTTTCCACTCACAGGTTGTATGTTTTAATTTCAAATGTCATAGAACAACTAGAGGGTAAATAAGTCTTTGTATGTAAAAAAAAATTATCTAACATAAACAATAATTCGGGGATTCCACAAACTAAAAAAAAGTATAACAATTATACAAATAATCCCCCAATAATTTTTGCGTTTTATAGCTTTCATACTTTGTTCACGTTTTAGAGCAGAGCGAACTGGGAAACGAACTATATTTGGCTTTTCACATGTACACAATCGGCTTTTTACACGTTTAAAATCCGAGCGTCAAAAAAGAGAGCAACAAAATTTCATTTAGTTTCATGTAAACATTAAACGAAGCAAGTTGATCGCAAATTTTATTAGGCTTTTTGACTAAAAGGGGAATATAAAGTGGGAAAACGAACTTTTATTTTTTTTAAATGTTTTCAATGAATTGAAAGTTCAATAAAAAAAAAAGTGATGATAAATAAAAATAATATAAAATTCCATCGATTCACATTTATAACTTTTATACTTGTTGTAATTCCACTATTTTTATTTTCGTGAAAATTATTTATTTTTCTTTTTTGGATGCGAATCTCCTTAAGGGTTAGAGAAAGAGAGAACGTTTTTTGAGTAGTTACGAGCCTTTTTCTATATTTTTTTTTCTCTGAAACTCACACAAAAATGGCCATCGTTTTTGGAAAATCGAAAAAAAAATAAATAAAGGTCATCTTAATCTCCATCAATTGCCCCAGGACTATTAAAATTTGCGAAGCAATAAAATCACTAAAAAACAACAAATGGCCTGGTATAGATAATATTTGCCCAGAGTTGTTAAAAATTGACGCAACAATTAGTCCCCATTTATTCAGGCCTGTTATAATTCAATTTTGGTATACGGAACTTTTCCCAGAGAAAATTACTAATGAAGTTATCGTAAATATACAAAAAAAAAGTGGAGCTGACAGCCCATAAAAACTGGAGAGGCATTACGCATTTGAGTATGATCAACGAGGTAACAAAAGATTGTCAACTTCTCTTCTTACTGAGCTTAGAAAAAAGCACGCCGGCTCCCGTGCTCACAAATCCTATATAGATCCTATCAACAGTCTAAGAGTAATCATAGAGCAGTCTGTAGAATGGGACTTTAAGGTAGACTGGAGGACCTTGACTGCACTGATGACAAATGCCTCCTTTTCACACCTTTTCTGGCATGAAATCTAAGTTATTACTAGTT
This sequence comes from Eustalomyia histrio, assembly GCA_949748255.1. Taxonomy (NCBI): domain Eukaryota; kingdom Metazoa; phylum Arthropoda; class Insecta; order Diptera; family Anthomyiidae; genus Eustalomyia; species Eustalomyia histrio. Next base: position 103,461,399 of record OX456526.1, read on the forward strand.
CCCGTGATGCTCCATTTTTCGCTGACTGCTTCACTTTGATACGTTTTCCTCGGGGAATACTTCTGGGCGCCTGCTTTATTGGCCTCGCTTCACCAGTATTTATTCGATGTTTTACAATTGCCGTTCTTCCTTGGCTTTGACTTTTCAAGGCGAAGACGGAGGCGTATTTTCTGATTAACTGTTTTCTTTTTTCTATCAGGCGGCGCTAGTTCCTTCATCCATTTCTCCACATATTCCGCCAGCATATCTCGATCTTCAATGGACACACTGGAAGTCCCGGCTTCTTTTAGTAACTGAGTATGCTGTACATTGAGCTATTTAAGAGTTTGGTCTGACGACTATTTGATAGCTTGATAGGTTAAGCACTCTTAGAGGAACTCTTCTGTCTTTGTTGGTTTTGACGAGGGATTTTCCTGTTATCGTGTCACTTTTTATTTCGTTTGGTTCATCCACCCACATGCTGTTGTCCTCAGAATCTCCCTCCATGCGCACCCATAGTAAAGTTTCTGACCGTACTGGTAGTTTCTGATGCCTGATGCCAGGCTCCCCAGTAGCTGTGCGCAGACTCACCTCGTATAATGGTTCAATTGCCTTTTTCACTAAATCGGGCGTGATGGTTGACTGTAATGCTCCTTTGTCTATAGTTAAAATGTGCTTTCGCCCGTTGTTGTACCCATAAGCAGTATGATTGCTTTTATCTTGCTGTATTACTGATATGTTAATTTTGGGGACCTTGGTTGTAGGAGTTGGCTCGTGCTCTGGATGTGATTGCTGATCGTCCCGGAGGCTTTTCCTTGGTGCTTTGCAATTTCGCTGGAAATGTCCCACTCTACCGCAGCTGTAGCATTTATCCTTGGCCTTGCCTTGCTTCTCCCCTAATGCCTGCTTAAATGCATCTTTTAACTCCGTGAGCACCTCTGAACCCCTCTGTTAACTTTGTGCTAATATCTTTCTTTCAGCCGTTCGCAGTATCTTGTGCCAGCGCAAATGAGACCGTTTTTGCAAAAGACGATTTTTTGGTAGCACACGAATTCCATTCACAAATACTTCAATTTTGAATTGATCCAAGAATGGATGATTTTCGCATGGATAAGTCAAAATCTTGTAACGACGCGTTTGCTTTCTGCAGTCTTCCTCTTAATTCCATTCGGTAAATTTCCTTTTTGTGTTCGCCACCATACTTTCGTTGCAGTGCCACCATTATGTCATCAATATTATTTCGGCAGGTGATTGGCACCCTTTCTATAATTTCAATTTTAAGCTTTTTCTTAGCTGTTCAACACATTTTTGGCGGAAACTGTCTCAAACTTGAACTTGAATACATTAAATGGTATGCTGCCATCAAAAGTGGGGGATCTTTGCTCTACCAGAAGTTTCCGAAATAATTCGTACTGGGCCCCTATTCACATTGGAGATTATTTATTTTACTTTCTAAATCTTGTAGTTTTTTCTTTGGCTTGTATGTCGAATCTATCGAAGCCGTTCTCTGAGTCGGAAACTCTTTTTGTAATCTCAGAAATTTTTTGATTAGAAGCTCTAGAAGATTCATACATTTTTTCTTCCATTTAAGCAAACAGTTTTTCGTTGTCTGCACTCAAAGTTTCAAAAATCTTCATGTTGTCTGCTCTCGAAGCTTTTGACTAATTTATGTTGTTTGCTCTTGATGTTACCTGAAGATTAGCTAACAATTTCTCGTTGTCCGCTCTAAAAGTTGCCAATAGTTTCTTTATAAATGGTTAATATTATAACAAGAAAATAGCTGGTTGAGCTTTGGTTTGTAGTTGATTTTATTCGATAAAATTGGACTTAATTTATAGTACAAAATTGCTTAGTTAGCAGTTTATTAACAGTGGGAAATGTAGCAATGGACTTAATTTATTTAGTTAGATTCGTTAAGTACAAAACAACGATCATCGTACAGTACCAGAAGGGTTGACTGTTATAGTAGAAGTTGACACAGTTAGACTGAGTATTCTCAGCTTAGTTTACTGCAACTTTAATAGTTCCTGTACAATGCAAACAGTGTGTACCTTGTATAATACTCATATTTCAGTTATCTAAAATATCGTCAAAATACAGTAACATACAGTTATGGTTAATAACGCATTTAACTCATGCTACATATACTACAACATGCTACATCTTGTAATCTACTCTAGAAGTTTCTAGCAATTTCGAGTTGTCTTTTCTAGAAGTTTCTATCTTAGTCAAGACTTTCGTTTCCGTCTTTTCCATCATGGCACCCAACATTGCGCTTAATTCAATATTTCCTTCTGCTGTGCGGGTAATAACATCCATTTCTTACTTTTCGTTCATAGGTACCAATGTCAATGTATATGTTGCAATCCCACTTCTGACACCAATTGTTACGATTTTAGCAATATTTCCTTCTGCTGTGCGGGTAATAACATCCATTTCTTACTTTTCGTTCATAGGTACCAATGTCAATGTATATGTTGCAATCCCACTTCTGACACCAATTGTTACGATTTTAGCTTTTAACATTGTTGATTTTTTTCTTTTAAATAAATTGAGTCCTTTTCTTATTGCAAATAATAAAAACCGTTGAAATTCTTTTACAGCTACTCTATATTTAAACACAAACTTAAAACAATCGAATTTCGAATTTTTATACAAGTAAAGTAAAATTTTTGTCCGTTTTGCCCTATCGCGCTTAGTTTTCGGGATTCCGGTCATTTTTAAAAATTTCCGTTTTACAAAAATGCGAATATCTAGAAAACTAAGCGAGATTTGCAAGTAAATTTTAATGTTTTTTTAATTTGTTTTAATTCGCGAATTAAAAAAATAATTATGTTTCAATTGAATTAAAAAAGATTCAATACACCCAAACAAAAAAAATTGATCTGACACATTTTTTAATCATATCTTATTTTATATTCCTTAATATCTAAATTAATCCGAAAAATGGCAGATCATATTAGATCCAGTAATATATTTGGGGAATTAGAAGGATCTTAATTGATCCGCAAAATGGCAGATCAAATTAGATCCAGCAATATATTTGGGTATTTAGAAGGATCTAAATTGATCCGGAAAATGGCCGAGCAAATTAGATCCAGCAATATATTTGTGGATTTAGAAAGATCTAAATTTATGCGAAAAATGGTAGATCAAATTAGATCCACCAATATATTTGGGGACTTAGAAGGATCTAAGGGGGATATTTTCCCTCTTTTTTCCCCTCACCGTAGGAATTTACAAAAATCCTACCTGGGTGGATGTACACCTCAGGTGAGTCAAATATACACAATTTCAACCTTCCAGCTCTAACGGCTTTGGCAGGCCTTTTTCCCCGTTTGATTATTCAAAAATCACGTCTTATCTGTTATCCCATGTCCAACGGTTTGGGAAGGCCGTCGAGGGGGAGAATTTCACCCTTTTCTGTCCCTCCCCGCTGGATTTTCCAAAAATAAGGTCTTGGCTGTTATCTTCACTGGAGAAGAAGCCTGCATACCAAATTTCAACTTCCTAGGTCCAACGGTTTGGTTAGACCATAAAGGGGGAGACTTTTCGCCCTTTAAACCCCCATTTTTACAATGTTACTGGCCAAAATTCTAAAATATAACATATCAAGGAGTTAGTACATACTCCCAGGCATGTTTCAAATTTGAGGTTTCTAGCTAAAGGGGCTTGGACAGGCCGTAAAAGGGAGTTTTCCCCCCTTTTTGCCCTCCCCTAAGGAATTTCCAAAAACCCCGTCTTAGCGGATGTCTACGCCGGAGGGGGAACCTGCATACCAAATTTCAGCCTCCTACCTCTTGCGGTTTGGGCTCGGCGATGTTGAATGAGTGAGTCAGTCAGTAACGTTATTCCTTTATATATAGAGATTACATTTTGATTTTTTTTGTGTTGCAAAGCTTCTCTCCGCTTTTAGATCATTTTGATAAAAATGTATTATGCTACAAAATTCTTATGACGAAACGTCAAAGACTCGGCTTGGTGCATATAATAAATAATATTATAAATTATTTACCACATTATCGTGACCGGAAAATCTATTTGTCAGGTTAAAATTTTTACCAAAAATCCAGCATATTTTTTTGACACATTTTCATATTGTTTTTCGTATGTTATATTAATAGTTGTTGAAGTTGGCGCCGCAGGCGAAAATTTTGTTTCTCATTCATTTTGAACAAATATAATTCTTAAGAAATTTCAAAAATTGACAAGCTCTAAAACGCAGTCATAAAAAACCATTCGCTTTAAAATTTTATAAGATCATCGGGTGCTGCAAAAACCGCATATCGGAAATTGATGGCTCTTTCATTGTTACCAGCAAATTTACATAATTAGAACTCATGGACGGTGAGTAGAAAGGCAGTGGTTGCGTATCACTAAAATATTGGATTTTTAAAATATTAAAATATTTCTATTTCGGTTGGACCAAGTAACTTTAATGTTTATAAGGAGTGATTCCATGCAATATAAATGCGTATAATAATGTGCATAAGCAACATTTCTTTGCTTTGCATATTTTGGGGTCATTGTTCTTTTTATCATATTTGGGGTCATTTTTCATTATATTTTTAATGTTAAATTTCAAAAAATGGGGCTTAATTACATTTAAAGATTGGGGTCATATTTCTTAGGGCCATTTTGCACAACGCCACCGTGAACTACATCGAATTTTTAAAATAAAAAAAGGAGCACAGATATAATGGGAACGTGGAATAGCCACGTGCAAATTTTTACTCAAATTCAAAGGCCATTTCTAAAACGATTAGATTGTTTCAAAAACTTTTGGAATGACTCAAAATGTAATTTATAAAGTATCAATTGAAATTCAAAAACACCAAATTTAATTAAATCAATATTTTTTGAATTTCAATAATTTTTTTAATTGCGCTTTTTATTTCTTAAGTGTTCTTTTTAAGTATCAATTGCGAATTTTTAAATTTTATTTGTAATTTTTTTAATTTATATTGTGTTCTTTTTGGGCAATTTTATATATTTTTTTTTAAAGAAAAGCTTTATTTTTATATCTCTATATCTATAACTACTTCTTTTGATATATGAACTTTAATTAAATACGAAATATAGCACGACTTTTACTTACAAAAACATGATATATTTGTTAGCTTTTGTTGTTTTTAATATTATATTTTATCAAATTACAAATATAAAAATTTCAAACATTTTTATGACAAATATTTTTGTTTACATTAAAAAGAGAAAAGCCAAGAATTGCCAAGACTTGGCAGCATTTTCTAACTTTTTAACTACTTTAAATGTCTATAAGTGTTGTTAATTAAATATTTTCAATTTTAAATACATATAATTTGATATAAAAATAAACTTATAAATGTGAAATTTTGCGGATTAATTAAAAAAAGTAACAGTTGAAAAACGAATTTTTTTGCTTTAAAATAAAATAAACAAATTAAATAATTCCACTTAGGACCTGTGCGAGGTAGCTAAAAAAAAATTCTAAACTAAATACAAATTGACAAAAGATTTTAAAATTCTTTGAACGATTTTTAAAATTTCATTGAAATTTGGAAACCTGAATTTAGTTTATATATTATTTAGCCAGCTCACACCAACACAAAATACACCATTTAACATATATTTTTTTACATAGTTTTTGTATTGTAATTTTGTTGGTACTGAGTATTTACTCCTTTTTTAGAAAACGTTCGAAAAAAGATAAAAGGCGTTAAATTAAATAAAAAAGGCAATTGACCGGCTTTTAAAAACTTAAGTGTATTTATGGTTATATTTGCCCAAAAAATACGAGTATTACTAGTACGGAAATAATTAATAATAGAGGAAGGATAAGTATAGAGATTTGATTGAAAGAAGCGGCCAAATAAAATTTTGTACATATTATAAGGTTCGGTAACTGAAAGAAAATTGAGAAAATTTCCCTGATTTCAAAGCAAATTTTTCTCATTTCTGCACAAACTTCAGCAAAATCTGGTAAAACCCAATTGAACTTGCAAAAAAATCAATTGGTCTTGCAAAGAAAATCAATTGGAAACAAAAAAATACAAACTATTTTGCATATGGGCAAATCCTGCGTGACGAACGCTACATTTGTACGCATTTTTAGATTAAAATATAGAAATTTCTTGGTCTTTTAAAAGACACACCTTCAACTTAAACATAGTGTTTAGTAGGATTTAAATGTACTTTCGAATAGCATAAAACTTAATTTTTTTAACAGGTATTTGTTGCGAAATAATTAATCACAAAGTTTTGTGACGCCGCTACAAAATAATGGAATTAACTTTGAAAGTTGCGGTATGTCTTCGTAATTTTTAGCGAATTTTGCATAACAAAGCACACAAAATGTAATAATTAAAGAAAGATGATTATTAGAGAATTCTAAAATAACTTCTTTCCATTCAAAAAATTTTATCGTTTTTAATCAAAAGCCGTGAACTCTTTGTGACGCATGCTACATTTTTTCTAGTAGTATATAAATCAACACAATTGAATTTATTTTAACAAAAAAATAATTTAATTTTTTAATAACATTTCTAAATACAAATTTTTAACATTTTTAACCAACCAACTCAAATAGGAAATACAATAGACAATTTTTAATTTTTGTTCTAATTTCTTAAAAAATTCTAAATCATGTAAATTATATTTTCATGTATTTCAAGACAAGGTTGCATTTGTTTTCAATGCCATAACAGAAAATTAATATTTTAACTCTAGAAATTCTGCCAATAAATCCTTTTAAAAGAGGTTCGCAACCAAATTTATTCTACAACATACTTTATTAAAACAAATTCCAGGGAACCAGAACCCGTTTACCTTAACTTAGATGATAAGATACAATAAAACTAACTAGAACTAGATCCAGAAGTTTCTAGGAATATCTGGTTACTTTTGGAATAATTTCAAATAAAAATCATCGGTGTTAAAACCGAGAGAAAAACAGATTATATAGGGCAAGAAGTTGTTCAACAAGTCGTGCTTAGAAACAGAAAATTTGCCTGTTAAATTATTGATCTATGGTTGAGATTCTATAAGACGAGCGAGGATTGTCCACTACTTACCAAACTGTTGAACTATAAAATTGAAAATTACTGTCGATTGCCAAATTTGTAACAACAGTTTACAATTTTCATGTAATATGGTAGATATTTAATTTCGAAAGGAGACGATAAACGATAATCATCTTATAAAACCTGACACAGGGTCTGACAAATAATACTTCACTCTAGAAAATTCTTAAATTCTAAAGCTATTTAAAAATTATAATAAAAACTAAAACCTCCAGAATAGGCAGATGATAAACAAATCATTTTAAAATTCATATTTTCTTTCAATAAATCAAACAAGTGGCTAAGTATTTTTCTAAAAAGCACTATGGCGTTACTGTTTTTTATTGATTTATATTTACATTTCATGTGCAGTTATAATTCAGTGTTATTTTGGCCTCAGCACCAAAACAACATATTAAAATTGTTTTCAATTAGAAATAACAAAATGATTAAGAACTGATAAAAGTTGATTTGTCAAAAAATTTTTAAAGAATAGAAAAGGTTAAGTAGAACCCAAAAACGAAATCGTTACAATTTAACGGACCTGGCAGGAATATGCGTATTCAAAAGTTTTATAGACACCGAGGATTTCTGAGCATTTTTAATAGAAAACGTTTTTAACTTTAAAGCCAAAACCAGAAAATTAAAGTGGCAGCGATAGTTCTGTCAAACTGTGTAAATTTCGCAAAGACAATACAATATTTTTAAGAATTAATTATTGAATAGTATTTTAGGACATCTCTAGTTTATTTATAAAATTTTCTAAAATAATTTCTCCGCTGTAAAACACTGTATACACTGCATTTTCTGTTTAAGGGTTTACTTGAGCACTCTGTGTCCTTACTGGTGAAAGATATACTTTTATTTTACATTTAACGATTAATCGATTCGAATGACCGATTAATCAATTTTCGACATTTTTCGAATAATGCCCTAACCGGTTAACCGGAAGGTTCGAATAATTGGAAGCACTTTTTAATGCAATTTTTGAGAAAACTCAAATCGTGACGCACGCTGCAGAAATTAATAAGCTATTTTATTTTTTTAATTGTAAAATTTTAATTTTTGTATTTACTTAAAGCAGTATATAAAATTGATTTAAAATTATAGATGACGCAAAAAAGTTCATTCTACTTGTGAGTAAAAAAATCCTTATTTTCCGTGACTAACGCTGCAACGCATGGACCTAACATTTCATACCTAATTTCAATCTTTCCGAAATAGTAAAAAGCTAATTTTGTTAGTAAAATTGAAGTGAATTAATAAAAATATAGCCTTCGATCGGACCATCTATACTAACACTAAGGTAATATGAACACCTACAAAATGTTAATTTTTTGTATAACATTAATAGATCTGAGGTAGGGTAGGATTTGGTAATAATTTTTATATTAATGATCATCCAAATACATTTTATTTTTATATTTACAATATTAAATATCTCATCTAATGTTCCATTAAAAAAATTAAGTTGGATAAATTTTAAAAAATTTTGGTTCGTGGACTGGGATTTGCCCATATCTGTATACTAAACATAGTAAAAAAAAATATTTTGGAAATAATTTGGGTGGCCTGGGCCACCTGGACACGTCACTGAGTACAGGGCGTTTTTTATGTTTCAGAGCGATGTTTTTTGAATAAATCTTAAACGGTACAATATTTTTTAATAATATTTTATTGCTTGAAAGTTTCTTTAATAACAATTATGATTAAATAAAATTTTGTCTAAATGGCCGCCTCTGGCCGCTGTTCAAATGTGTTCTCTTTTAACCATTTTTTGAATAATATTTTGGCATATTACGGGTGTTATTGCTTTAATTTCTTCAATTATGTTGTTCTTTACCATCTGGCTTGTTGCCGTTGACCTTTCCCTTCAAGTACCCCTAAAGAAAGTAGTCGGGGGAAGGCAAATCAGGAGATCGAGGGGGCCAATCGAAATCTCCTCTTTTTTACATAATGCGGCCAGGAAAAAGTTCTTGCAAAATATGGGGGGGTAAAGGCCCATGGTGTGTCAATTGAGAATTTTGAGTTCCCCAGTAGCGGGTATTCTGTTTATTAACAAAGCCATCCAAATCAAAATATGCCACATCGCTTATAATGACTCGCCAAAATTGGATTTTTTATATTTTTTCATGTTGTAATAACTTCAACATGTTGTTGGTGCGTTAGATGCTCCATGATAAATTGGTATCAACTGGTCTGCACAACTGTCAAATCCAAGCTGACAAATGACAACCAAACAGAAATGGCGGTCAAAAAACGTCGACCTGGAACATAAAAAACATCCTTATATTAAATTGAAGGGGTGTCAGTGGACAACCTTGTCGGACTCCAAATTCAACATTATTATTGTCTACAAGTAGTATTCGATAACTTGCTTTACTATACGTTGCCCTGAAGAGAACTATAATTTTATTCGGTTTGCCTTTGCATGTTCATCAGTGGCGGATCCAGCCCTTGCTTTTGGAGGGGGGGGGGGATAATTTTTAGTTTTTACACTAACAAGATTTGAGGTTTAATGTAAAACTTACCTTAAACCTCTATTTCTATAAATTTATCCTTTTCTTTGGTTTAAAATCATAGTTGGTATGTCCGTGGAAATATCTAACCACACTCTATGATATTCGCACTTGCAACGTATGAGTTGGTTCTGTAAGCTTTTCAGCAATCGGGATAATACTCAGCCCAGATATTCATTTGTTTAGATGTTTAAGTTATTGTCTCGACATCGTGGCTTTTAGGTGGTTTGCTGGGATGTGGTTTCCTATTGGTTAATTTTTTGGTTTTCTTATAAAGCTCCCTGTATCTTCAGCCACTTCAGCTTCTTTGAAAAGATTTTCAGATCACTGACGCTTACATTTCGAGCATGTTCGGCATTCAACCGACTTTTGTCGTCTCTTGTTCTGACTGCATTTAGATTCGCCTTTATTTGCTTTCTATCCATTATGAGATTCCAGATATAGTCTGAAATCTAGTGTTTCTCTCGGTTTTCATGTAACCAAAGTCCTGTTTGGCTGCAGTAATAAAACTGTTCTTTATTGCATTCCAATCTTCCTCTATTTGATTTGAAGAGTGTTGTCGTGGATTATTGGATTGTCAAGCTGTATGATGATCTCCTTTGAACGGAGTTTTAGTTATTGCAGCAATTTTAAGCCTTATTGTTCCAACTAAAAGGTGATGGTCGCTTGAACAGTCTGCTCCTTTTTTTTCGAACATCTAGTAGAAAAGTGAGTCAATTTGCTCATTGCTATGTGATCAATTTAGTTTTGGGTAGTGTAGTCCGGATACACCCAGGTGATTTCGTGGATTGGTTTGTGTGGGAATAGTGTTCCCCCAATAATAAGGTTGTTTGTTTCGCACATTTCTATAAACAATTCGCCGTTCACTGTAATTTTCCCCAAGCCATGACGACTCATAATTCGTTCATTACTAGTATTGTCGGGGCCCAATTGCTCATTGAAGTCTCCCATTACAAGCATGACGGCACCACAATTGACAGGTGCTGTAAATCTGCCCAGCTGGTCGTAGAATTCTTCCTTTGATGATATATCGGAAGTTTCAGGGTGTTAATGCGAAAGATGTAAAATATGAAAATTAGATACATTGAAATATAGATGGCGCAAACTTATCTTTTGTTGCTTTAAAACAGTAGTTTAAGTTACGATATTAACACTTGTTGTTAAGTTAATGTGACAAAATAAAATCACTTTTTGAACAACCATTGGTCTTTCATTTCAAGAAGAATATAGATGCCTTAACGTCTTTCTATTTCCACATTAATTTATAATCTTCGGTTAAAAATACATTGGGGTGATATTTCTGGAGTAGAAGTAATCAATCGTCGACTCAATTAAAAGAAGAAGTCAATTCCTCACAATTTCACAGGGTGAGCATAACATTGTATACAATTGAAATTTCTGGCTCTTGTACGAAATCTGGCAGTTATGATACTGTCAAAGAAAGGGGTCCATCGGTTTTTGCATTTCGTGCTTCCTTGGAGAGAAAGATTCCTACGCCACTTGATTTAGGTTGACTTGCCGGTTTCCCTGAGTATATAAAGGTAGAGCTATCTTCAGTATTAATTTCTCCTGTTTCGGGCCACCTTGTTTCGCTTAAGGCCAAGAAAGCTACATTGTTACTGTGAATTTCTTTGCGTTCTTTGCATTTTCTTTAGTTTCTGTAGTCTCGTTGCTTGAGGTAAGCGGCTGATTGGGTCACCTTCCCGATCCTGGATCAGGGGCTGCCAGTAAGCTCCCAGAAGAGCCATGAGGGTTATACCACCCATGGCCGGTTGTCAGAGCTTCAGCGAAGACAACTTTCGGCTTTGGTTATTTAGTGTCGCCAATTTTCGCCTTGTCGGTTAGAGCCTCAACCGCTCCGTACCCATCTGAGACCCTCTTCTTTAACCCGCTGAATTCTCTGTCACTGCTTATTTAATTCACAGTTACCCTTAATACTACATGAAATGGTTATCCAATATCCGCAACCTGTGGAGGCGTCCCATAGCATTTCAGTAATGCTTCCCTATTGGATTTTATATATATTCGTAGGTACAAATCATGAAAGGAGAGATAATATAGAAGATGTGCAATATATAAACCGATAACCTGTGATCAGTTCTAAATTTGAAATCCGTGCAATAAATTTGTGAGAACTTTATGATATTTGTAATAATATGAAAAATAGACCTGTAACCAATTCCTGTAATTTTTTCCGCAGTTTTCACATCGAAAACTGTGAAACAAAAAATTCCACTGTTTGAGAGTAACAGTGTTTATGTATTTCGGTACGAAAAGAGACAACAATGTTTACCTTTTTATTTTGGAATATAGCTGTCCGCTACATTGTTAGCAAAGAAATATGTTGCCCGGGCTAAAGCCCGGAATTGGCTAGCGCCCGTTCCTGGCCAAAATTCGTAAGTGTACCTTATCAATGAGTTAGCCAATACTCCACGTAATATATATTTATAATTTAAGATTTCCAGCTAAATCCGTGTGCCCGGGCCTTCAACCGGGACTTTTCTTCTCTTTGCCTCTTCCCCTTCGAATTTTCAGAAGTCCCGTGCGTGAGGATGTCTACGCTGGAGGAGGAACCTGCATACCAAATTTCAACTTCCTATCTCTAGTTTTATATATTTGTATCACTCAATACCCTTTCAACTGACTATCGATACCCCTAAAGTACCGTTACCGAAATAATAGAAAATAACTTTACCCTTAAAATACCAGTACGTTTTTTATTACCCTAAGTCGTATTGTTAACTTTGTGAACGCTTTTTGTATTGTTAACACTGTGTCAAACATTTTTTTTAAGTATTCTCTACACAAGTTATGATCTTGTTTACCAGGTGTCTTCAAATGCAATAAAATTTGCCATGAAATTTTAGGATCAATTTAAGGGTAACTATTTAAATCATCTTTGTAGAATTTTAAAGATGGCAGTATAAAGTTACTTGACCCAATTTTTTTAAAAAATTAAAACAAGGTGCTTTAAAATTTTATGCATACTTACTTTTTACCAATTAGTTTCAAACCATGTTTGGTTCATTATGAAAAAAATGTTTGTGTTGGTCAAAAATATATTCGCTGTACATACATAACATAATGGGGTTAAATATATAGGTGTGCATTGAAACTAATTACTAATAATACAGCAATAATTAAAATAACGTTACCCTTAAAATATCTAAAATGCCTTTATCGATAAAATGCCGTTACCGAAATAATAGAAAATACCGTTTTCGCTAAAATATCGATACCGAATCAACCGAAATATCGTAAAAATACCCTTACCGATAACCGCATTCGTTTCCGTTACCATCCATGGTTATGTCTGATCAATCAACTTTTAGCAATGCCAGATTTGTAAAACAGGATATTTTCAAAAATAATATATGGGAGCTTTAAGCTCTTCTGTGTTTTTCAAATCTGACATTACTGTTTAAAAAATTAAAAAATCTAGGTCTTTGAAAATACTTTAAATATACAATTTGAAGTAAACAAATTATATTTTTATTTTATAATTTTGTATGAAAATGTATTTTTAGTCTGGTTCGAGATCATAGAAAAATTTTTTTCCAAATGAAAAATTTTCTTATTTTTTTAGTAATCATGGATAATACACAGAAAAAGTTATAAGACACAATACATAAAAGTATTAAAAAGATCAACTATAAAATATAATCTTCACTATTAAAATATAACTTGGTACGGTTAAAAAGAATTGTTTAAACATATGTAAAAAAAAAACAATTTAAAAACACATATCGGACATACGGTAATAAAAAGAGAATGTAAAAACGCAAAAATAGTAAGTACATTTCATCTAAACTCAATAATAAAGAAAATCAACTGTTTGTTAGCATAAATATATTTTTTCGTTGATTTGTAAGTTAAATAGAGATATTTATAATTGACACTTTCAAGGGCACGAAAAATGTTGATGAAAGTCGTAGCGGACTAGATTTTCTTCCATTCAACTTGTGTCTAATAACTTTTTCTGTGTATTCTTCATGATTACTAAATAAAATTGAAAAAAAAATTTCTATGATCTCGAACCAGACTAAATATACATTTTCATACATATAAGTATTAAAAAGATCAACTATAAAATATAAACTTTACTATTTAAATATAATTTTTTAAAACAAAATTTTTTTGATAATTATCATTGTAATAAATATTAGTTATTATATTAATTACAATTAATGCAAATTTTTTAATTGATTCAAGTTACATAGTGAAATATAGACTTGGTGTTTATTTTGTGTCTGTATGTTTAAGAAAAACAATAAAATATGTTAAAATTAAGCAACAAGCAATGTATTTTCTTTTGCTTAGAAATATAAAAGAAATTTTTTCATAATAGAATATTTGAAAAATTCCATTTTTTTTTTAAATATTTTAGCTTCCCATGTAAAAATCTAAATATATACGAACATACATGATCATACATGGGCTTGTATATGATCATACATGGGCATACATGGTCATATACGTCCATACATGATCTCATATATGACCATATATCTTCGGATCCGAAATTCGAGGGTATATGGTGGTATATGTGCATATATTATCATACATGCTCAAATTTCAGATCCGAAGATATATGATCATATATGAGACACAATACATAAAATATTGAACAATGTATGGACGTATATAACCATGTATGCCCATGTAAGATCATATACAGGCCCATGTATGATCATGTATGCTCATATATATTTCGATTTTTACATGGGTTGTCACGACTTAATTTGCTGTCGTCGAGGTTTACAGTTTATTTCGTGTGAGTATGCTATATCATATCAATTTCCGTAAGCTAAAGTTTAATATGTTCTTTCGCCATGGTGCAAAATTAAGAAAGATGATATTTAGCGTTGCACTTGTTACAATTTACATAATTTTTGGTTAAAAATATTTGAGGTGAGTACAAAATATTATTCACTTCTTGGCGAATGGTGAAAAATATAAGAAAATATAATATTTGCCAGTCGTAACTATGAAACACACCAATTTGTATAGAAAATTTAGAGGTATCTTCAAATTTTCACTCATGAAATTGCATAAGGATCAAGAATATATATACTTTATGGCGTCTTATTTCGACATGTTTTAAACGAAATGACAAACTGATATACTTATACCCTAACCATATATGGTGTAGGGTATAAAAAAATTATTACAAATATTTTAAACGTTATTAAAAATAATGTGGGAATCGCACCTGTAAACTCTGGTTACCAGCCAAGAACTCTACCTACTGAGCTATCGACGCATATAACTTTTGATTGCTTTAAACTTAAATGAATTGTTGCGCTTCGTAATATATTTAAAATTAGATTTTCAAAAATATTTCAACTATATCTTTACATTTATAAATCATATATAACAAAATCAATAATCAGTAAGTTATTACTTTATGCTTGCAAATAATGAAAAAGGTAACGAGCTATCATTACAAGGTTACGCATGAGTATATTACAAAGTTTTTCTGGGATGGTTATCTCACAGATTTTTAAATACTTTTTTAGGTAGAAAGTCAATACTTTGTGTTGGCAGTTTCAGAAACACAACCGCTCGCAACGAAATAACAATTTAATGGGTTAAGATTTGCCCTTCGGTAAATAGACTAGTCACAGAGTTGGTCACGCGACCAAAACTTTGTGGCAGAAACCGGTCCTCGAGTTGGTTCTCTTATATGAAAATAATCGGTTACGTTAATATGGGCTTGTCATAGGAGGTGTCAATTTGTACCTTTTAAGCTAATTACGATATATCGCTGACCTTGTTTAGGGTACCATATCACTGTATTGGTGTAAGTGAATGCGCAGGTTGGACTTATCTTACACATAACTAGTCTCATGTTAGACACTACGTGATGTGTACCAGAACTAGTGCAAAATAAAACGTTAGGTGTCTGGCTTAAATGTACATACCACAGGACTTAGGACAAGTAATAAATAAAAAAAACTGGTTACATATCAATCGCAATGTGTTATGTCGCAAAACTTGTAGGGAGTGAATAGTTTCGTGACATATCACTTGACTGTTGCAAGTGCACATGACACAGAGCAAACGAAAAATAATTAGCATGTAACCTGTCAATATATTTCCAACCTGTCAATATTTGTCAATCCATAAAGTCCAGAAAAAAATTCAATCACAGAATGCGAAAATTTTTAAAATTTTAACAAAATTGAAGAACAAAAAATTGTTTTCTATTTAATTAAACAAAAACTGAATTCAAAATTTTGTAATCATGGTGGGGTTACCAGGAGGTTTATGAAGTCAAATCTGCCCCAGACAGTCATATTCACGCTAATGCCCTAGGATGAAGTTTAGCTCTTTTGCTGTCAATTGTTTCCGACTTTTCCTTTAATTTTACTCTCAAAATCGCATCTGATCGGCCGAAGAAATATTTTTCCAAAAGAAAAATTTGTACGTAATAATAAATCAAATCTAATGATTCAATTTTTAAAATGTATTAAATTCAAATTGTTTTTGATTCGCGAATTAAAATTGCTTGCTTATAAATGAATGTATGAAATAAATGCAAATTAAATTTACTTCTAATAAATTAATGTTTTAATAAAAATCGAGTACTTTAAACAAATCAAAAATTAACATTTCGCGAATCAAAGACGTTAGATCTCCTGAAATTATGAATTCAAAAAGGATATTTTTTTTAAATCACGATGTTATTCAATAAGATTGTTTTTGGTTTACGTTCAAAAAAATTCTATTATGGATTTTTCAAAAGATAAATCAAAGAGATTTCTACAAAATTGTCCAATAGAAGTTATCAAATTTTAGTTGTTCTTTTTCCGCAGAGAATTCATTTGATTCAGAAAATATTTTAGATTTAAAAGATTTTTAAGTCAGTATCAGGGTTTCTACGGCTTAAAACATTCTAGAAAGCACCTTGTTGTGTAAGACATATAAATGACTGCTAACTTTTCATAATTACTGGCTCTACATTCATATAACGTTTTGTTTAGAATAATATCAAAACCGCTAACTACACAGTGGGACATATTAAAAATTATTCGGTAGTTCATCGGATTTATATAAAATTTTTCACACACGCAACTATCGCAATGTTTGAGCGACTTTCAGTTTATAATTTCGCGAATTTTTGACTTGTTTCAATATAAATTAAATAATATCCCACTTTATTCAATACCAAATTATTCCTTAAAAGTGATTATATATTAATCACAGAATCGTGAAAAATTTTTGTTCTAATTAATTCAGAAAATGGTTTAATATAATTAAATAAAGCCTGGGGACCAGTATTATAGTCATAAGTTATTAGGATTTTTGACTTAAATTTTACTTAAGAAATTTTCAAACAGGGAGCCATTTTCAGTTATACAGTCCATAATGGAGTTAAGCCAGAAATATTTTTTATATTATTTAGTTTAATGAATTTTGTAATAAAATTTTAACAATGTTAAGGGAAAGGAGTCATCGATCGAAAATTTCAATAACAAATTTTGGATTTTTAATGCAGTTATATGTCACTATCTAAACAGTTGCGTAGTCACTTCTTTTTGAACAAGAGTAGTGTTATGACATCATTTCTGCAAGACGGTTCAGTTTCAATCAGTTCAGTATTATGCCAGCTTTGTAACAGTCGCGGGATTGAGGTTTTCGCCACCGATTGACATTATTTTATATACAGCAAAATTTTTTGCACCAGTTCCGTGTTCTGTCATTATTTCAACTGGTAACTTTACAGCCAATACCACTTTTTCAGACACTGAATAATATTTTACACCAGTATTGTCACATGTCCCTCATTCAGCTATCACAGATTTATTACCTTGGATCAATCGACCCTTCATTTCCCGTAGGGTGTTTATAAAGAAGAAACAAAGACCATTATGAACTGCACACGTTTCTTGTGAGATTAATCTCCCCTAAAGAAAAAATCTTTTTTTATCTCCCCCGAAATGAAAAAAAAAACTATTTTTTAAAAAATTTCTTTTTCATTCGACAGCGTACAATATGATAATTGCCCAAATAGATGGACATTTCATCCAGCTGCTCTTGGTAAGGTAGTTTCATTTCGAGTTGGTGATCTGGTTACAATAATCAACGACGCAACAAAGGTACAACAGTTACAGAAAGGTCACGGAGAATGGATTGAACTAATGCGATATGTATGTAAACTAAATTAATTGACTTTACAACCAATTTACATTAATTAAACAAAAAACTAAATTTTTTCATTAGGCTCTTGGCAAACTATGTAAAGTAGTCAAAGTCTATTCAGATGGTGATTTGCGCATTGAACAATTGGATGACGGGTTTGAATGGACTCTAAATCCAAAATGTGTGAAATTGGAACGATCACCACTCGCTACAGCAGCTGAGCGGTCCAATAGTATGATGGACTTAAGTCATCGGCGAATTGATCATGTGATGACGCCCTTATCTGGGTTATCTGGCACTTCAATAGCTGATAAATTAGTACGAGAGGCTGCACAGGGTCATATTGAATTTGTCAAGCAGTATTTAGATGTTCACCCAAGCCAGGTAAATGTAATGAGCGGCGGTAAGGCCTGCATTCAAGTAGCAGCCCATCAAGGTTTTGTTGAAATCGTAAAGTTCTTAATAAGTAAGGGAGCAAATGTCAATGTTGTGGACAAAGAAGGCGATTCAGCATTACATTATGCAGCATTTGGAAATCAGCCAGATACGATGCGTATTTTACTGCAAAACAATGCAGATATTAATTTTCTTAACTCCAGTCATTGTTCTGCATTGCATATATGTGCGCACAAGAAAACGCCCCATTGCGTTCGTGAATTATTGAACTTCGGTGCGGATGTCAACATTCAGGACTCATATGGCGATACCGCACTGCATGATGCTATAGGTAAAGAGAACACAGAAGTAGTTGAACTTTTGTGCAATGCCCCGAATCTTGATTTTACAGTAAAAAATAATAGAGGCTTTAATGTTTTACATCATGCAGCCCTTAAAGGTAACGTTGTTGCCGCACGTCGTATCCTGCAGTTAGCCCGACAGCTGGTTAACGTAAAGAAAGATGATGGCTTTGCCGCCCTGCATTTGGCAGCACTCAATGGGCACGCTAAAGTGGTGGAATCTCTTATCAAGGACGGCCAAGCCGATATTGATATACGCAATAATCGACGACAAACGCCATTTTTGTTGGCAGTATCTCAAGGCCATTCAGCTGCAGTAGAGAAACTGGTTAAACTGGGTTGCGATATTACGGCCCGAGATGAGGACGGTGACAACGCAATGCATTTGTGCGTCATTAAAAAGGCTAACCTTTTACAGGCTCCTGAGCCAACAGCCGAAGATTCTCAAGAAATTTTTGCCATCTATGATAGTTTGGCTCACATCAACGAGGATCGACTGATGTATACCATACTTTGCTATTTATCCCGCTTAGGTTGTCGAATCGAACAAAACAACAAAGGTGCAAATATTTTTGAATGGGTTACTGATAAGAATTTGAAACAATTAATATTAGCAAATCAACGAGCCGACCCACTGTTACAAACGCAAATATCCACAGCTCCATCGACAAGTGCTGCAGCTGCAACAAACTCTTCGACTGAACGGTTAATGCATAATATTCAAATGCTGAACCTCGACTCTAATCCTCCAGTCGTAGCAGTAGGATTAAACACTTTATCATCCATATCAACTGCAAATCAAACTACAGATGAGATGTCTCCAATGCCAGATAACCCATCTAGCTCAAATCATAATCAGCTAACACCTAACGTGGCACCTCGAAAACAACCATTAAAAACACAGCCAATTAATATTAATCCTAATAACAATGATAACGATGACATTGAACCAGAGTGCGAAGATACCGTGGGTGCATGCTGTAAAAAAACACTAAATGCTGTTGCACCTACGCCACAAGCATGCATTGTTTGTGACGAAATTTTAGAACTCATTAAATTTGAACCTTGTCAACATCAGATATCATGTGAAGACTGCGGAAAACGCATGAAAAAATGTTTACGTTGCGGCATTCATATCGAGAAACGAATCGACTGTATTGGACGCGTCATCACTAACACAGATTTAGCTAACTTGCCATCAGCAGATAGACTTCGGTATTTGGAAAACAAAATACAGGAATACGAAGAATCGCATTATTGCAGTATATGTATGGAAAGAAGTCGTGACGTTGCCTTTCTTTGTGGTCATGGTGCTTGCTCTCGCTGTGCGGAAACATTGCGTACGTGTCATATGTGTCGTAAAACAATTTTAAAAAAAATCAATTTGTATTGAGACTTAAAACTAGCTTCGTCTTTGTACCACAAAACAGTTTTCAGCGTTTATA
Source organism: Eustalomyia histrio (assembly GCA_949748255.1). NCBI lineage: Eukaryota > Metazoa > Arthropoda > Insecta > Diptera > Anthomyiidae > Eustalomyia > Eustalomyia histrio. Next base: position 103,481,264 of record OX456526.1, read on the forward strand.
CCAGAATAATCCATTTCTAAGCGTGTTTGGATGTTAGCATAATGGTGTTGTAATATAGATAAAAATAATACCATTATTCTCAACACTTACGTAGTGTGATGATTACATTATAATACAAACATGGCAAAAACTGTATGCATTTTTCTTCATTTAAAGCAATAATATAATATATAATTGTTTCTAGCAAATTTGCACATTCTAAAATTCTATTATGTATTTATATGCGAATGTATGTTAAATTCGTAAATAATGCACATATAAAAAAACGAGAAAAAACATTGAAAAAACTTGGTACATTTAGGAGTAAAAAATTCTTGTAAATATTTTCACTTTATATAGGAAAGTGAGTTTTTTTATTATCAAATTGTGCTGATCAATATTTATATGAGGACCACAATCATATAGACCATAGGTATTTGTCGCAAGGTTGTCTACATTTAGTAGATAAAAAACTAACGCTAAAAATGCAAATCTTCCAAGATATAAAAAAAGTACAATACGGCATAAAAATATATTTTGTGTTATCTTTGTTACTACATTGTATAAATGCGACATCTAACTCTTGTATATCTGATTGTTGTCTAACTCTTGTATATCTGTTGCTCATGATCAGAACAATCTTGCCTGTACTACGTTATATAAATGCGACATTTTACTCTTGCATATCTGATTGTTGTCCTCACTATAAAAATGTTTATCAAAATAATCTTATTAGCAAAATAAATTAGTAAAAAATATAACTAGTTTTTTCTGAAAACACAATTTCAGCAAAAAAAAAAAAATGCTGAAAATTGTTGTACTTCATATGCAATCTTTTTTACTAATTTTTCAACTAACTTATTTTTTGAGTATACATAAAACAAAATAAAGAAAAAAATGTGTGCATCTGAAAAATCTGAATATAGGAAAATTGTGTTTACTTCGATTTGTCAGATGTGTGCAAAATATTATACCGATGGGATCATTATTTCTTTTATAAATGGAATCTGTACAAAAACTGCGAAATTCTGGTTTTTTGGTCAAATATAGTAATCGTATTGCTAGAAGCAAAACAATCGGTTGGCAGGCATGTTAAATTGCAAGAGGATTTAGCAACGATGAATAAAATTACCGATTAAACTCAATGTACTTTATTACTGATCTTTATTCAATTTAAAATACTTAAAACTAATTCTTGGTTGTCACCAATACATAACTTAATTAATATATATATATATATATATATATATATATATATATATATATATATATATATATATACACTATGGACATTTTACTGGATACAGAGCATTTTATAGGGACTTTTTTGGCTGTATATACAGATGTCTTCAAAGTATGTGCAATGAATATATATGTATATATATATGTATATATATATGTATATATATATGTATATATATATATATATATATATATATATATATATATATATATATATATATATATATATATATATATGTGCACGGCGCATGTTGCGGGGACGGTTTTTCGTTCCACAAGTTACTATGAAGACATTTTGTTACTTTGAAGTCTGTCCTTAAACTTTTCGTTATTCTACTGTTTACACTATATATATATATATATATTCATTGCCCATACTTTGAAGACATCTGTATATACAGCCAAAAAAGTCCCTATAATATGCGCTGTATCCAGTAAAATGTCTTCAGTGTAAACAGTAGAATAACGAAAAGTTTAAGGACAGTCTTCAAAATAACAAAATGTCTTCATAGTAACTTGTGGAACGAAAATCCGTCCCCGGAAAATGCGCCGTGCACATATATATATATATATATATATATATATATATATGTGTATATGTACATATATACAGTGGATTTCCGATTTAATAAACAATTGATTGTCAGCCCTGTTCGTTAAATCGAAAGATTTGTTATATCCCGTACTTAACAAAAAATATTTATTCATGTAATAACAAATTAAAAGGACAATTAATAACATATTTTATTACTAAAAAATGAAAAAATAATATAAATAAAAAAGTGATTATTAAAAAAAAACTTGTTATTGAGGTTATTTTTGCGTTCTTTTTATACTTTTTTTAATTGCTTCCTCAGAAAGCTGTCGTAAAATTAATGTCTTAGAATGCTTTGAAAAAAATGAAACTTTTTTATAATATCCCATTCAAACTGAACACCAAAACACATATTTTTGTTTTTTTTCAAGTTTTCAACTTTTAAATTCCACACAAATTTTAAATCGAAAACTTAAAAATAACGAAAATATGTATTTTGGGGTTCAGTATGAATGGGATATTACACAGATTTAAAAAAATAATCAAAGGTAGATGGCAATACATAATTCATTGTAAACGAAATCAAATACAGGGTGTTCTATATGTTCCAGGTTGATATGTTTGTTGAATAAATCTTAAACGGTACAATATTTTTTTAATAACATTTTATTACATGAAAGTTCGGGTTATAACAATTATGTTTGAAATATTATATCGTCTAAATAGGCGCATCTAGCCGCTGCGCAAATGTGTGCTCTTTTAATTATATTTTTTGCTTCTATTTCTTCAATAATGTTGTTCTCTAGCATCATTCCAAAGAAAGTAGTCGGGGCAGTCAAATCAGGAGATCGAGGGGGCTAATTGAAATCCGCTTTTTCACATAATTCGGCCAGGAAAAAGTTCTCGCAAAATACGAAAGTCTAAAGGCCGTTGATGAGCCAATTAAGGATATTCAGTTTATCAGTAGAAGATATCTGTTTATTAACAAAGCCACCTAAGTCGAAATGTGCGTCGTCGCTCACAATTATTTTTTACCAAAACTGGGGATTTTTATATTTTTAAACTATCAAATACAACCTGACAAAATGTTTTCAGTGTAAAATGTCTTCAGTGTAAAATATCTTCAGTGTAAACAGTAGAATAACTAAAAGTTTAAGGACAGTCCCCAAAGTAACAAAATGTCTTCATAGAAACTTGTGGAACGAAAAACCGTCCCCGCAACATGCGCTGTGCATATATATATATATATTAGACCGTACCTCAAAAAAAAAAGTTCACTGTACACCCTCTAATATAAAGTATTTTAACAAGAAAATTTCGAAAATATTTTTTTTTTTTTGGCCGAACGTAGGGGTCGCCATTTTATATTTTTCGTTATATCTTCGCCATGTACCGTCCGATCTTAAAGTCAGTTGCTACCACCTTAATGTACTACCCTAATATTTTAAAATGAAAGCTCGCAAAAAAGCAATAAACTTTTGCTAGTAAAGAATTCCAATAATTCCAGCGGAACTATTATTTTATTTTTTTTTTATTTTTTATGTTGCCGAATGTAGGGCATTTTTATTTTTTGTCATATCTTCTGTATTTACAGTCGGATCTTAAAGGGTTATACATCAATGTTTTGTCGCAATGATACCAAGCACCCTTTTATACTACTTAAGGGGTAACACCTATGTAAAAAGCCTATAAATAAAAACTTCCTTTTCTCTAGATAATTTAGTTGCTCATCGGTGACCGCCATAGAAGATTCATGTACAGCTTATCCGTGCCATTCTCAAAACACCGATCGTTTTGTTCATGTAGTACATGAATCTTCTGGGGCACATTTTTTCTAAACTTGACAGCCGCCAAAAATACAGCCAACTTGAATCACGTCAAAATATGATTGATTAAAATTTGTGTTATTTTATAAGTGATCCACGGCACTCAGCATAATTTAACCAATTTTAGGTGGATCGCTCTAAAACATACACTTTATATAGAAAACTAAATTATCTAGAGAAAAGCGTATGAGTTTTTGGGTATATAATTTTTGACAAAACAGCGAAGTGTTAAAGTCAAAATATCTACTTTTTTACTCTTAAAGAAACAGCTCTAAGCCAAAAAGTATTTGACCTATCAAAAGCTCCTACGCGCATCCATAGATAATTTAGTTTTCCATATGCATTATAAATTTCAGAGAAATCCACCAAAAATTGATTAAGTAATGCTGCGTGCCGTGGACCTCTATTGTTAATACACTATCATTTTGTAAAACTTTGTGTAAAACAAATATTTTTTTGTACTGCTTCATAAATCTTGTGAAAACCAATCTTTGTTAACACATCTCCGTAAATAAAAAAATAAAAAAAAGGAAGTTTTTATATATAGGCTTTTTACATAGGTGTTACCCCTTAAGTAGTATAAAAGGGTGCTTGAGGTCAATGATTTTTGATGCAACAAATTGGTATCATTGCGACAAAAACATTGATATATAACCCTTTAAGATCCGACTGTAAATACAGAAGATATGACAAAAAAATAAAAATGCCCTACATTCGGCAACATAAAAAATTAAAAAAAAAAAATAATAGAGCAATTCCATATGAAAACGATCAAAATTGGCAAATTTTTGGACGACCCCTCTCCGATTTTAAAATAAATAGTCTCAATCGATTGCCCAGCAAAAAATAATGTACCTACATATATTTTTTTTTTTTTATAGTGACTGGTTTAGTGGTGGTGTACACCACTGTCATGTGACAAAATAGAAGAATTCTTCATAAGGGACCTCATTGAAAGTTGTTTTAAAAAAAACTACTAAAGCGATCGCAACGAGTGATAGCTCGTTGGAAAGGTATTGAATCCGGCTTTAATTGAAAAATAAAATTTTCCTAATTTTTTTCAGAAATTTACCTTTTTTCCCATTAAAATTAAATTTTCCGATTTTCCATAGAAGCTCCTAAATTTTTCGGCTAATTTTAATTTTTTTGGATTCCTCATAATTTTTGCTTTAAGAATCAGCAATAAAAAAATGGGCCCGACTCCTTGTTTGGACAGGAGAAGAGCATTTAAGAGACCACCTTGTTCTCATTGTTTTTATATTTTTTATAATTGAATTATTTTTAATTATTTAACATTATTTTATTTTATTATTAAAAATACATTTTAAAAATTATTTTACAGTTAAAAATACATTTATGAAGAAAAAATCTTTCTTATTTTGCTGCTTATACTTAATTACAATATTTATTAAAAATTTCAATTGTCTTGGCATCATTATAAAATTAAAGTAACTTTAAATTTAGCACGTCGGCAGACGAAGAGTACCGCTTTACATTAATTGACATATCAGAAATATTTGGTATGAAGCAATGAAACTTTTGCGTTCCAGTTATAGTTTTGACATTATTATATCTGTTTTGAAGTCGTCGCTCCATGGCATCGTGTTCTTTTTGAGTGCATAAAACTGTGTTAATGGCAATTTCCTTGCTTTGAATCCACGAAAACAAATGTTGTACATTTAAGATCTGGTCAGTATATGGCCTTTGCAAACTTGCCTTAGTCGCCATGCGTTTTAGGGTTCCCCCTAACGCAAAAAATTTTCCTAATTTTTTTCAGAAATTTACCTTTTTTCCCATTAAAATTAAATTTTCCGATTTTCCATAGAAGCTCCTAAATTTTTCGGCTAATTTTATTTTTTTTGGATTCCTCATAATTTTTGCTTTAAGAATCAGCAATAAAAAAATGGGCCCCGACTCCTTGTTTGGACAGGAGAAGAGCATTTAAGAGACCACCTTGTTCTCATTGTTTTTATATTTTTTATAATTGAATTATTTTTAATTATTTAACATTATTTTATTTTATTATTAAAAATACATTTTAAAAATTATTTTACAGTTAAAAATACATTTATGAAGAAAAAATCTTTCTTATTTTGCTGCTTATACTTAATTACAATATTTATTAAAAATTTCAATTGTCTTGGCATCATTATAAAATTAAAGTAACTTTAAATTTAGCACGTCGGCAGACGAAGAGTACCGCTTTACATTAATTGACATATCAGAAATATTTGGTATGAAGCAATGAAACTTTTGCGTTCCAGTTATAGTTTTGACATTATTATATCTGTTTTGAAGTCGTCGCTCCATGGCATCGTGTTCTTTTTGAGTGCATAAAACTGTGTTAATGGCAATTTCCTTGCTTTGAATCCACGAAAACAAATGTTGTACATTTAAGATCTGGTCAGTATATGGCCTTTGCAAACTTGCCTTAGTCGCCATGCGTTTTAGGGTTCCCCCTAACGCATCGCATGGGCCCTTACCGTGGGACGTCGCAAAAAAGTGCCACTCGACCTTGCAGTTTTGTTCTTCTTCAATTATGCAAAGATTGTAAAAATTTTTTTTATTCTTGTACTGAGAAGCCGCGCCGTCTGAGAAAAACGTTACTTTGTCGATTGCATCGAATTTTAATCTTAAGAATTCAAACAGTTTCATTTGAAATAAATAAACGGACACATAATTATGAGCTAAACTCTCCGCGACAACAACAAGGCTTACGGTCTGTAGTTCGTTATCTTCGTTTTTGAAATAAATGCAAAAAGGATACACCGTGCACTGGTCGTTTGCCCAGTGATAAGCCTGAATTTCATCCTGAACGAGAAAAGTGTAATTCTCGGCAAAGTCGCTTATCACAATGAATTCATTTTGGGCTAATTTCTCCTTACTTTCCTTTAGAAATTTCGATTGCATCTCGGATATGAAATGGTGCGCCTTCAGTTCATTCAACTTGAATCCGAATTCCTCGATGAATTCCGGAATCTGCTTTACCACGGTCTCAAGGGAACATCTGCCGCTGCTAATTATCCACTGTTTGAAATGCACCTCCTGAATTAACAGCTGTTCAAACTTTTCCGCCAAATATTGCTCTAGCTCGTCAATCTTCGGACAATTGTCGCATTTGGACAGATGACAATTTTCCGTGGGGTATGCGCACAACGACTTCGACAGGAGGTCCCTATATGTTTCAATTTCACCGTGAAATACTTTCAATTTCTTGCATGGAAAGAACATTAATTTGATGTTTTGATGAAACATGCAAACGCAGACTGAATGCGTTCCGTGCCTGTCTAATGCCAGCACGCATTCTTTTGGTCGTAGGATAGCAAACTTAGAAAATCCCACTTTTTCTGCTGGGTATTTCTCTTTGAACTGATGGTATGCTTCGGATAGATTACATAATAATAATCTGGGCTGCTTGTGTACTTTTTCTCCATCTTCACGTGTGATAACATAGTCACGTGTACCTGGGCAGGCGTTGCTTCGCTGAGGGTCCTTGAGCCAAATTTCTTGGTGGGAGTCGCCAATATGCCCTTCTGTCGAACTAATTCTTTGCTTCTTCTCGCGATGTAAAAAGATGTTTGAAACTGTTCAGAAATCTTGCGTATAGACCATGATTGAGGCAGCACAGATAAAATGAGATATTTCTCCGGAAAAGTGGTCGCTAAATTGAATTTTCTTTTCAACTGCTCAATCATTTGTTTGCCGTCATCAACGTCATCTGCTTGACTGCATTCGTTATCAGAGCCTTCATCAAATATTGTCGCGATTGCACTCATAACCTTGCCTTTTTTATCTTTCCTGTATTTTTCACTTCGCAACTTTCTTTTTCTAATAGGCGTTTCACCTAAAGTGGTAATAGCCTCATTCAAAGGACTCAAAGACATATTGACCATCGGAATGTCTGCCTCACTATCAGATGAAACATTTTGTTCAATTGTCATTTCACTCTCGAATTGTGGTTGCATTTGTTTCAATGCATTTGCTTGTTGAGACAAATCGATTTTACACTTGGGGCAAATGAATTCTGCTTCTTCACCATATTGTATATTTAATTCATTCATGTATCGCTTCGAAACACCAGTTAATTTTAATACTTTTATCTTTTTCGAACGATGTCCACTCTTGTTAAATGGATTGCAGCAAAATTTATTCATTTTACTTTAAATTGTCTTTACAGCTTCACTCTTTGCTTTACAAAAAAAAACACTTTAACACTTTCACGTTTAGTATTCAACTGAAATTTGACTCAGAGTGTGTGAAGTATTTATATTTATTTTTTGGTAAAAAATAGGTAAAAAAAATAAGCGATATTTGCTTTTCTTTAATAGGAAAATTTGCGTGAACTACTGGTCATAAAATGTTTTTTAAAGAGGGACTTAATTGGTTACTGCCAATAAGCCGACCACAGGTCATAAAATGTTTTGTAAATTTTTTCAATTACCAGGTAATAAATATTTCGCCATATTTATGGAAAATCCGTGTTTTATGACTTGTTTCTGCACGTGTCATTTTAGACGAAATATTTATTACCTGGTAATTTAAAAAATTTACAAAACATTTTATGACCTGTAGCCTCAGTCGGGTTTGGTGTGCCATTACATGCCACTGCTGCTATTATCCATGGATTTATGGCCGATCTTGTGAAGGCAGGCAGACCATATTCACTACACACACAACTTGGGGCTCTTAAAAAAAATTGATTTTTTCTTCATAAATGTATTTTTAACTGTAAAATAATTTTTAAAATGTATTTTTAATAATAAAATAAAATAATGTTAAATAATTAAAAATAATTCAATTATAAAAAATATAAAAACAATGAGAACAAGGTGGTCTCTTAAATGCTCTTCTCCTGTCCAAACAAGGAGTCGGGGCCCATTTTTTTATTGCTGATTCTTAAAGCAAAAATTATGAGGAATCCAAAAAAAAATAAAATTAGCTGGAAAATTTAGGAGCTTCTGTGGAAAATCGGAAAATTTAATTTTCATGGGAAAATTTAATTTTCATGGGAAAAAAGGTGAATTTCTGAGAAAAATTAGGAAAATTTTATTTTTCAATTAAAGCCTAATTCAATACCTTTCCAACGAGCTATCACTCGTTGCGTTAGTAGTTTTTTTTAAAACAACTTTCAATGAGGTCCCTTATGAAGAATTCTTCAATTTTGTCACATGACAGTGGTGTACACCACCACTAAACCAGTCACTATAAAAAAAAAAAATATGTAGGTACATTATTTTTTGCTGGGCAATCGATTGAGACTATTTATTTTAAAATCGGAGAGGGGTCGTCCAAAAGGTGATCGCTTTCATATGGAATTGCTCAATAAAATAATAGTTCCGCTGGAATTATTGGAATTCTTTACTAGCAAAAGTTTATTGCTTTTTTGCGAGCTTTCATTTTAAAATATTAGGGTAGTACATTAAGGTTGTAGCAACTGAGATCTCGTGGGTTAATACTAGAACGGGTTACTTGAGGTCAATGGCTCCTTCGAGGAAAACATCGGCCTCCGCGAGACAAGAAACATTGATATACAACACTTTAAGATCGGACGGTAAATAACGAAGATATAACGAAAAATATAAAATGGCGACCCCTACGTTCGGCCAAAAAAAAAAAAAGATTTTCGAAATTTTCTTGTTAAAATACTTTATATTTGAGGGTGTACGGTGAACTTTTTTTTTTTGCCTATAAGGTGGTACGGTCTAATATATATATATATATATATATATATATATATATATATATATATATATATGCATTTCACATACTTTGAAGACATATGTATATACAGCCAAAAAAGACCCCGTAATATGAGCTGTATCCAGTAAAATGTCTTCAGTGTAAACAGTAGAATAATTAAAAGTTTGAGGACGGTCCCCAAAGTACCAAAATGTCTTCATAGTAACTTGTGGAACGAAAACCCGTCCCCGCAAAATGCTCTGTGCACATATATATATATATATATATAGATACATATATATATATATATATATATATATATATATATATATATATATATATATTCATTGCACATACTTTGAAGACATCTGTATATACAGCCAAAAAAGTGGATTCCCGATTTAACGAACTCTGGATTAAGCGAATTCGCAATCGGTTTAACGAACAAATATAAAAATACATATAAAAAAATACGTAAAACTTATTTAAATATTTACATATGTATAATAAAATCAAAATCTGGATTTCTGAATTTCTACAAATAGATGGAGTAGTCAGGCAAGCAGTTGCAGTCTTGGTCGATATTTTTTAACAGCCATTTCTGTTTGGTTGACATTTGTCAGGTTGTATTTGATAGTTTAAAAAATATAAAAATCCCCAGTTTTGGTGAAAAATAATTGTGAGCGACGAGGCACATTTCGACTAGGTGGCTTTGTTAATAAACATATATCTTCTACTGATAAACTGAATATCCTTAATTGGCACATAAACGGCCTTTAGACTTTCGTATTTTGCGAGAACTTTTTCCTGGCCGAATTATGTGAAAAAGTGGATTTCAATTAGCCCCCTCGATCTTCTTATTTGACTGCCCCGACTACTTTCTTTGGAATGATGCTAGAGAACAACATTATTGAAGAAATAGAAGCAAAAAATATAATTAAAAGAGCACACATTTACTCAGCGGCTAGATGCGCCTATTTAGACGATATAATATTTCAAACATAATTGTTATAACCCGAACTTTCATGTAATAAAATGTTATTAAAAAAATATTGTACCGTTTAAGATTTATTCAACAAACATATCAACCTGGAACATATAGAACACCCTGTATTTGATTTCGTTTACAATGAATTATGTATTGCCATCTACCTTTGATTATTTTTTTAAATCTGTGTAATATCCCATTCATACTGAACCCCAAAATACATATTTTCGTTATTTTTAAGTTTTCGATTTAAAATTTGTATGGAATTTAAAAGTTGAAAACTTGAACAAAAATATGTGTTTTGGTGTTCAGTTTGAATGGGGTATTATAAAAAAGTTTCATTTTTTTCAAAGCATTCTAAGACATTAATTTTACGACAGCTTCCTGAGGAAGCAATTGAAAAAAGTTAAAAAAAAACGCAAAAACAAACGTCAATTACAAGTTTTTTTTTAATAATTACTTTTTTATTAATATTATTTTTTCATTTTTTAGTAATAAAATATGTTATTAATTGTCCTTTTAGTTTGTTATTACATGAATAAATATTTTTTGTTAAGTACGGGATATAACAAATCTTTCGATTTAACGAACAGGGCTGACAATCAATTGTTCATTAAATCGGAAATCCACTGTATATATGTACATATATACACATATATATATATATATATATATATGCATTGCCCATACTTTGAAGACATCTGTATATACAGCCAAAAAAGTCCCTATAAAATGCGCTGTGTCCAGTAAAATGTCTTCAGAGTAAACACTAGAATAACGAAAAGTTTAAGGACAGTCCCCAAAGTAACAAAATGTCTTCATAGTAACTTGTGGAACGAAAACCCGTCCCCGCAACATGCGCTATGCACATATATATATATATATATATATATATATATATATATATATATATATATATATATATATGCATTTCACATACTTTGAAGACATCTGTATATACAGCCAAAAAAGACCCCGTAATATGAGCTGTATCCAGTAAAATGTCTTCAGTGTAAACAGTAGGATAATTAAAAGTTTGAGGACGGTCCCCAAAGTACCAAAATGTCTTCATAGTAACTTGTGGAACGAAAACCCGTCCCCGCAAAATGCTCTGTGCACATATATATATATATATATATATATATATATATATATATATATATATATGCATTGCCCATACTTTGAAGACATCTGTATATACAGCCAAAAAAGTCCCTATAATATGCGCTGAATGAATATATATATATATATATATATATATATATATATATATATATATATATATATATATATATATATATATATATATATATATATATATATATATATATATATATATATATATATATATATATATATATATATATATATATATATATATATATATATATATATATATATATATATGCACAGCGCATGTTGCGGGGACGGTTTTTCGTTTCACAGGTTACTATGAAGGCATTTTGATTCTTTGGAGACTGACCTCAAACTTTACATTAATCTTCTATATACACTGAAGACATTTTACTGGGTACAGCGCATATTATAGGGACTGTTTTGGCTGTATATACAGATATATATATATATATATATATATATATATATATATATATATATATTCATTGTCCATACTTTGAAGACATCTGTATATACAGCCAAAAAAGTCCCTATAATATTCGCTGTATCCAGTAAAATGTCTTCAGTGTAAACAGTAGAATAACGAAAAGTTTCAGGACAGTCCCCAAAGTAACAAAATGTCTTCATAGTAACTTGTGGAACGAAAAGCCGTCCCCGCAACATGGGCTGTGCACATATATATATATATATATACATTTGATCCAATCGAACCGGATTTTGAGTACAAACGACGAAAAGTGGAAATAATCTTTTAAAAGCATTTTTTAATACAATTTTATTATTTCTTCTACGAATAACAGGTGCGTATAGTGTATGAGTTTAAAGTGTTTAAAATAAAAAGGAAATTTGTAAAAAAAAAAAAATAATAATTAAAACTTATTTTAGTAATTTTGAATAAAAAAAATTTATTGTTAATACAATATTACTTGTTCTATTCTCTTGACTTCATCGTTTTGTAACCCTTATCCAGTTTAAATACATAAAATTTGTTTTGATTATTTTGTTTTTCTTTCGAGTTTGTCTACACGGACAGACAGACTTAAATTATTTTAAATTTATTAATTTTCCTTTTATAACTTGTTAATTAAACATCGCGAAAAGCAAATGCTTTTTTACGTAAACTCTTTCGGGTTAATTACATACATGATAATTTAATACTTAAATATTTGTGAAATAATTTTTATTTTAGTTACCCTAACTTAAGATTAGAATTCAATAACATTCAAAACAAACAAAATATTGTTTTTGTTTTGTGCTTTTCTTCGATTATCACAAAAAGTTTTTGTTGTTATTGCTAACATTGGGTTGTTTTACAAGCACTGGCTGTGTACAAACTTACATACACAAGTTACCTTAGCTAACATACACACCATATAATTGTTGTTTATTTCTTCAAAATAAATTGGTACCCTACAGTGCGTTATAGTCGCGACATATTACGTTTGCGATTGAAATTAAAATTATTCTTATAAATTTTAATTTCGTCTGTTATCAATTTTAGTAACGCGTTTAATATTTTTTATAATTTTAATCGTGATTTTTCGTAAAATTCCGGAAATCTTCGTAATTTTTAGAGATCGATAAAATCTAAAATGCCAGTCACCGCATTTGATACTTTAATAAGAGAGTCCGGTGCTCTTATAAAATACGTAGAAAAATTCATGAAGATTCGCGAAGATTTTCATTCCGCTTGTACACTCGAAATTCGCGGAAAGGAATTAAAGTATTATGGACAACGTTAAGTCAATTTATCGAATTGAAATTTCAAGTTTGGTTAAACCCGATGATATTGACGCGGCTGTTAATTGTTTCGGTTTCTGACAACTGTCAAACGGTTTAACTGTTGTGTCAATTGTCTTCCGAAGACACATGCAGTTAAAAACTGTAATAGTTAAATTGGTTGTTTTAAGTGTGACGGACGTCACCACACTTTGCTTTATGACGAAGTTTTCTTTTCTAAGAGTTCTACTGAACGAAATGTTTCAGCTCATTCGCTTTCAAACTCCACTGTTCCATCTAATACTTTGGATTTTAATAAGGATTTGGAAGAATTTGTTGTAATCGAACCGCAGGTATTCTGTATCTCGTGGAATTCATGTATAAGTTTGGAGATAAACACAGACAACTTTTCTCAACAGGGTATAACTTACCAAGCTCGCTCACTACATGACCCGACTTCAGAGGCTTCGTTCATTTCTTAACACTTGCGAAACCTTTTGATAATGCCGACAAATTTCAAGAATGTTCGAATTTCTGTTTTCTGCCAAGTAGTCTCTGCTTCGAAGAAAATATCTTCTGCTAAGATTGAATCTCCTATAGATCCGTGTGTTGCCTTAAGCAACACTTTCGTGCCTTTTCCAAAAAATTGTAATATTTTGCCTCAGGCTCGCGTCAATATTAACGTGAGAAAAAATTTGCAATATTTACGATTAGCAAATTCGTATCCTTCCGTCGGAAGACCTAAGGGCATCTTAATTGGCTCTGATTTGTGCCCTAAAATACTTTTAGGCTGAACTCAGATAAATGTTTGGAGATATTTATTGGCTCAAAACTTAGTTTATGAATCAATTTCAGACTCACTTTTATATATTCATATATTCGTAAATGTTTTCTGCGTCTGTCAGATAGTTATTTGCGTCGACAACAGATAATGATCTGTTGTTCATTGTATGAAAACTTCCTTATAAGTTTCGGGAGTCAAGTTAGGGATTTTAATCACATAAACAATATCAGATTCTTTGGTCGCAACGTCAAGTTCAATGTTCACCAACTTGTAAAGAGTTATGTCAAAATCTGTAATTTCCTGGTCCGTAAAAATATCTCTATTTAATGTTCTCAATCTCGAAGCCAATAGCAATTCTCTGGCTTGTTCAACCAGTTTCCCAAAATGTTCGATTTCGTATCTTAGCTAAGCCTTACGTGAATCTGTTCTAGTTTGATTAATTAATTCCATATTCTGCGTAAGTAATTTAGTCTGTTGGTTTTGCAAATCAATCAAGGTGTTCAGTTGCTTGTTAAAATGAGCGTTATTTTTAATCTGTTTATTTGATTGTTCAATTATGTTATGATTATTAAAATTATTGATTCTACGTTTTTCTTCAATTTCCGTTCTATCGTCCATTGTCCCGTACAGATATTTTAAACCTGTCCCAAAAACATTGATAAGTCCTTGCTTAACCCGGTATCTAGGTATTAAAATCAGTAATTGCAGTTTAGTGTCTTCAATTTGATGCCGTAAACATAAGTCATCTAGTGTCATTATCTCGAATTGTAATTTGTTTATTTAAGTTAAGTAATCTTCAGTTCTAAATATATGTCATATTTTTAAATAATTTTGTATTAACTTTTTTTATAACTTCATAAAAGTTGGTAGTTTAGGTAATTTGGGGTTAAAAACACGAATCTGAAGTCAAATTTTTTTCAGATTTTTTGTTTTTGAGAAAAATGGTGTTCAACAATACAAATGAAAAACATTTGTTTTCTATTGTCGAAAGTTTAATCGTTTGTTAATGGAACTACATTTTTACTTTTTTTATACACAGTTTTTATTTTTTAAAAATATGGTATTTTTTTTTTTTTTTTTAACATCCCATTTTATTTACACCTGTCTTTATATGACAATTAGTAATTAGTTTTGAGGTTTGGGTATTAATTAACTTAAATCAACACTTAAGATAACTTATATTTAGTGTAAGTAAACATTTATATTAAATTATATAAAATATATTTTGCCAAATTATCAATTTATAAGAATCGGACAAATAGCTCCGATGGAGTGCATCGCTTAAGTCTTCTTGAACCTAAGAGCTCGTTATAGGGAAGTTGTCTAATTTCATTGTTAGAATGAGTTGTAAGTTTAAATGTATGTTTTAAGCTGGGATTCCTTATGACTTCTTGGACTGTGCTGACGTTAAGATCACGATGTATATTTTCATTGGATATGTACCATTCGGCGTTTATAATAGTTCTCAGTATTTTTGATTGAACTCGTTGGATGATTTTTATATTAGAGTTGCTTGCAGTACCCCAGAGCTCTGCGCCATATTTCCAAATAGGAGCTATTATTGTTTTGTATATGAGCAATTTGTTTTTAAAGGATAAAGTTGAATCCTTTCCTAAGAGCCAGTAAAGTTGTCCAAATTTGTACTTTACTTCGTTTTTTTACGGATGATATGATCTTTCCAGATTAATTTAGAGTCGATTATCATGCCAAGATATTTAGCTTTATTATCATTTTGAATCGGAGTGTTGTTTATCGTAACTGCTTGATGATCACTTATCTTCCTATTTGTGTAAGTCACTTGTACTGTTTTTTCACTATTTACTAAAATACCCCAGGTTTTAAACCAGTTTAGAGTATTGTCCAGCAATTGTTGAAGGTTTGATATGGCCAAAGTTATATCTTTATTTGATGATAAAAGGATAGTGTCGTCTGCAAATGTTGCAATCATATCTGTGTTTCTTGTTGGAGTAGGAATGTCTGCTGTGTACAGAAGGTATAGGATAGGGCCAAGGACACTACCTTGCGGAACTCCCGCTTCCATTTTAATTATGCTTGAGCATTCATCTTTATATTTAACATAAAAGTGTCTGTCAGTTAAATAACTTTGTAGAATAAGAAAAAAGTCCATTGGCAGATTTTTTTTCAATTTATAAAGTAGGCCAGCATGCCACACACTGTCAAACGCTTTCGCTACATCAATTTATGTGGCCACGCAAAAATTTTTCTTACCAATTTCAGATGAGATTTTGTTAGTTACTCTATGTATTTGTTGGATCGTAGAGTGCATGTGTCTAAAACCAAACTGATGCGCTGGTATAAGATTTCTTTCTATAAGTATTGGTTCTAGTCGATCAAAAATAAGTTTTTCGAATAATTTAGATAAAAGTGGTAATAGACTTATTGGCCTGTATGAAGTAGCCCTTGTGGCGTCCTTGTTGAGCTTTGCAATAGCGATTATTTCTGCAACTTTCCATACTTTAGGAAAATATTTCATTGCTATTATAACGTTAAAGATATTTCTTATGTAGATAAGTCCCTTCATTGGTAGTTCTTTTAATAGTTTGCCCGTTACTCTGTCATAGCCAGGGGATTTTTTAGCATCAATTCTTGTTTTAAACGTAGTTTTAACATCATGTAGAGAAACGTTTTTGATGTGGCAGTTTGTGGTGAAATGATATTTGGCAGAGTAATATTTTGTTTGTCCATTTCATTAGAGAAAGTTCTGTAAAAATGATCAGCTAATACTTGAGCCCATTCGTTTTGATTTCTGGCCCACGTTAAGTCAGGTTTTTGGATTGGCGGTTGATGAATAATAGCATTGTTAATTTTTCTTGTGGCTTTCCATAATGAGTAGTTTGTTGTCTTGGTTGAATCAAGGTTTTCAAGAGAACTTTTCAGTTTATCCTGTTTGTACTTTTTCAAAAGATCCTTTAATTCCTTGGTTAGTTTGTTAAGGATTGTTTTAGCAAAGGGTGATCTTGTTGATTGCCATTTTTTCTTTGTTTTCTCTTTGCCTTAATCTTTTCTTTGATGAATGGTGATGTACTATATTTGTTTGATTTATGAGTTATTATGGGTGTAGAATCAATTGCAGCATACAAAAGTGTGTCATTAAAATATGCTATTGAACTGTCCACTTCATCTTCGGTTTTTAGTGATATCTGTATATCAAGTTTATTTTCAACTATTTCTCTAAAGCACTCCCAGTCTGTTTTCTTGTTGTAAGAAAATTTGTTATGGGTAGCAAGAAGAACATTACTTTTGAATTTAAGTATAATGGGTGAGTGATCGGAGGATAGTTCGAAGCACGATTCTATCTTTAAATGTTCATGTTTTATATTTTTCGTGATAAAGAAGTCAATTAAATCAGGTTTTTTGTTTAAGTAAGTAGGCTCTCCAGTGCTTAAAAATTTGCTATTTGTTTCTCTTATTGCTTCAAGTAAGTGTCGGCCCTTTGTAAGAGTTATTCTCGAGCCCCAGAAAGTGTTTTTGGAGTTGAAGTCTCCTCCAGCAATAAAACGATTACCAATTGACTTTAAGAAATTAATGTATTAAATTTTAGTGTTATTGTGTTTGGGAGGACAATACACAGCAGACAACACGAGTGGGCCGAACAAGTCTTCAATTAATATTGAGGTAGCTTGGAGGTAATCTTTTCTGAAACTTTCAAGTTCAGTACATTTAATTGAGTTTTTGATAATTATTGCTGTACCCCCATGGGCGGTATTGTCAGGATGATTTGTGTTAAATATTGTAAAGTTAGGTATACTTAAGTAACTTTTTTGTGTGAAGTGTGTCTCAGATATTAATAAAATAATAGGAACTCTATATATAAAAGTTTTTAGTTCAAGGACGTGTTGACCTAGCCCACTCGAATTCCAAAGGATAGTCTTTAAATCATTTTGTCTGTCCATCAATTTTTGAAAGTAGAACTGTGATTATATTCATCATATTAGATACTTGTGTTATAAGCTGTTTCATCATATCTTTGATATCTTGCATATTATTATTTGATTGTTGAAATCTAGGGATTAGTACGAAACTAGTTGTGGAGTTATTCGTTGTGTTTTTATTACAATTTAAGGTAGAACTTGTTGAAAATATGGTAAATTATGCTAATTATGGTAAAACAGATAGACATTAATCTTCTTCTTTGTTTTAAAAGGGGGAGTGAAGTGGGTTAGAACTTTCATATTTACATTTAAAGCTAACCCCTTATACTATCTAATTGTATAAAATAAACAGTTCAGAGTCTCAATTAAAAAAATATAAAAATTATAAAAAGGAGTGTTCGAATAATCGAACACTGGGACGAAATGGGTTAATGGTTAATGTTTAATTGCAATATTATGTAGCCATGTCCATGGTTTAAATCAGTTATCATCAACTTCTGTGACATTACCGTTGTTATCATCGTCAGGATTGTCAACAAGCACTTCCTCGAAATATTTTTCCTTTTTATGAATTGATCCTTATGTATAATTTATTTTTTTCTTTTGTATTTTTTGTCATTAATCTTTTCCACGGTTGTTTCATTTTCGATGTCAATTTGTCTGTTTGGTTGGTTTTCATTACGCCTTCATTTATATGTCCGTCTTTGCTGTCTTTATTGCGGTATTCCAGAGTTTTATTTTTCTTATTTTCTATTCTGTCAAAAATCTCCTATACCCTCACATTGTTTCTAAAGTGAAGATTAATTGATTTCTTACCGATTGTCATATGTGTGCTATTATTGTATGCTTATAGAGCTTGGTAAGGTAAATCAACGTTGTAAGCTATGTCCAAGTTTACCTCGCGCTTTTGCAATATGCGTATGTTCTCATTTAGAGTCGGGTGAAAGCGTTCTATGTCGGAATTGCCCTATGTCGATTTGGTGTAACAAAATGGTAATTTATTCCCTTTTTGTCGAAAAAGTCAGTGAAAAGAGCTGATTTGAAGGAGGTTTCGTTATCCAAGGAGAGAGTTTTAGGTGTTTTCATGTACATGAAGAGTTTAATGTAGCTTTTGATAAGTTTCAAAGGTGTTCTGTTCTGTCTTGAACCTCCTCAATCATTGCATATTTTGAGAACTTGTCTATCATGGTAATACAAGTGGTAGATCTGTCCAAATACCATATATCCATATGGTAGTATTCGTGTGGGGCCCTAGGTGTTTCAGTTTTTTGAAAGGTAGTTTAATGGGATTTTATTACTTAAAGTTGCATATCAAACAGTTATTTATAAATTTTGTAATTTTTTTTCTCAGATTAGGATAATAGATTTTCCTCTTCAATTCCATATAAGTTTTCTCTATTCCCGGATGATTATTTTTAAATCAATGGTGTTTCGCTATAATTTCCAACAAGTTTTCATATCCTACGTTTTCCCTTAATTGGTTTGTTAACATTATTCTCGTGTTTAAAAGATTATTTGGATTTTCCCTTAACTTTTTTTATTCATTTTGTATCTTAATCAAATCGTCAGTGTCCTCGTAATACATTCCAATGTCCTTTCGATTACCAGACTCAGATAATATTTGCACTATCATCTGTTCCGTGTAATTCGCATTAAAATATGTTGTTCTTGGCTTCCCAAATATTAAAATTCTTTCCGTTTTATTCTCGTTATTGTGTTTTATCACAATTTGGTAGTTAAATGAGTGTTAAAGGTCTCTGAGATATCAGGAAATAGTCATTGCTGTCTTCATCAGCTGAATGTACGGTAGGTACGGGTGACTCACTGTGTCTTCTAATATTGTCAAAAGTTTCCTCCATCTCTACATGATTGTGCATTTTCCTAAGGTGGTCTCGCAGATATCGCGGTCTCGACAACCTTTTACCACAGTTTTTGCACTGTAGATTTTCGTCAGTATGCAAAGTAAGACTCTGTCTATGAGTGTAGATTTTTCCACAAACACTACGAATCTAGAGGGTTTTCACTCGAACACGTTTATTTCCCTAAGTCTTGACAACGCATCTGCTACCCTATTTCCCTTGCTCTGTACGTGTTGTATATCAAACTCATATTCGTTGAACCTGATCTTCCAGCTTATAAGCTTAGAATTGGATTCTTTCAGACTCCAACTCTTTCTCCACTGTGGAATAATTGATCTCGTGTTGGTTAAGGCTTCTTGATGAGAACGCAATTGGGCCCTTAGATTGGGACAAAACTGCTCCCAATGCGTAGTTACTCGCATCCGTCGTCAGTTGAATTGTTCCTCTAGGTTCGGATATCTCAAAACCATATCCGACATGAGAATTGTCTTAAATTTTTCGAAGGATTGCTTATAGTCTTCGTCATCTACATTGATCTTTAAATCTTTCTTCAGTCTTAGTGTCATGGGTTTCGCAATTTTAGCATAGTCAGGAATAAACTTCATATAATATCCGCTCAGTCCTAAAAAGCTTTGAATTTCCCTAACCGTTCTCGGAATGGTCTGCTTTCTAATTCCGTCTACCGTATTCGGATTAGGTTTTATGCCGTCACCAGTGACAACATGTCCCAAAAATTCGGTCCCCTTTCTCAAAAAATCGCTTTTGTTGAGTGAAACCTTTAAACTTGCTTCTCTCAGGATTTAGAATTGTTCCGGAATAGACCTACACGTTCTACTTAAACAGCTGTTTTCAAATTGTTAATATTGTGAATGAAATATTTTTAATTTCTGTAAACCGCATATTGCACTCTCTTTATATTCTTATTCGTTTATTTTTCAATTGGTAAGGTACTTTAATACCACCATTATATTTTTTAATAGACTATCGATCGTTGAAAAAGGAGGTACAAAACTGTGGTATGAATGGTAAATTTTATTGTATTTCTTTTGTAATATTATATTTTATAGAAATAAACGATTTGTACAACAAATGTGTTAAAAGCAATCCTTCTAAATCAATAAGTTCGTTACAGCCGTAACAGGAATATTTTCTCTAAATATTCCACATGTTCCTGTAAGGAAGTCGAAAAAAACGAGAGAATCTTCCATGTAGATTACACAGATCTTATTAACATGTTCTCTAAGTACATTGTTCATCATCCTCTGGAATATAGAGGGTGCATTCTTCAATCCGAATGGCATGCGAATAAAGGCGTAATGCCCATTGTGTGTAGTGAAGGCTGTTTTCTCGCGAGCTTCCGGTTGGACCTCTATTTGATAAAACCCTTTTGTGAGATCTAGAGTGAAAAAATAATTTTGGCGTCCCATCTTATCTAATATGTCGTCAATACGTGGGATAGGGTATTTATCCTTCTTGGCAGCCATATTCAGTTTCATATAGTCGATAAAGATTCTCCACTCCTTATTGCCCGATTTGTCCTCCTCTTGGGTACAATCCAGATAGGAGCGTTGTATGGAGAACTACTATGCTTAATCAGTTTCATATAGTCGATAAAGATTCTCCACTCCTTATTGCCCGATTTGTCCTCCTTCTTGGGTACAATCCAGATAGGAGCGTTGTATGGAGAACTACTATGCTTAATCAGGCCCTGATCTAAAATTTCTGTCATTTGTTTCTCTACTTCCGCGGCATGTATAATCGGATATCTGTATGACATCTTGTAAATTGGTCCTGAAAGTCCTGTGTCTATTCTGTGTTTAATTTCGTTAGTTAAATTCAAATCGTCTCCCTTTTTATAAAAAATTTCATTGTTGTTCCGAATTAAAATCTGTATTGCGTCCCTCTCCTCCGAATTCAAATGTTTTGTCCTCAAGGGGCACTGTGTTCCCAAAGTTTCAAAGTTAAAAAGTTCGGGCAAATTTTCCAGTTCGCCCATTTCCGGTTTTCCCTCATAACTAATTTAAATTTTTTTCCCGTTAAGGATTAATGTGTTATCATTATAGTTTATAATCGCATTGTTTTCCTTTAAGGTATTATGGCACAAAATGCTATCGAAAAATCTATGGAATTGAAAAAGTCTAAAAGTTGTCTGCGAGTATACTCAAATGTTCCGTTGGTATAACTCCGTCACGATGGTCTCTGCCGCTGTTCTAATTTGTGTCGGAATCGTCAGTATCTTAATAAATTGAGGTGGACAATGATCTCGTTTGAGTAAATTTTCCGTTGATCCCGTGTCAATTAAAAGTCTTAAATTTTTGGTTTTGTTTTTGAGTAAGAGATAGGGTAACCCGAAGTCTGAGGTGAGCCTGTTGACTGAAAATTAATTTTCTCCCAATTGCTGTTAGTCTCGTTAGTATGTCCATATTCGGTACTGTCATAATTTTCGTTTAAATTATAATCATGGTTTAAATTAGTGTTAATATTATTCTTACTACAATTCCGTGATTCTTGTTGATAATGGTTCTGTCTTCTGGTTTGTTGGGATGAATCAATGTCCATCGGTTCTGATCCTGATTGATGATTTTGTTGCCAGTTGTTCTGATGTGGTGGTGGCTGTTGCTGTTGTTGGTTCCTCGGCTGTAATTATTTATAAGTCTGTGGAGAGTACATTTGTGGTCTCCAGTTCTGTTGTGGTTGTAATTTTTTTGTTGTTGAGGTTTCTTGCTCTTATTATAGTTTTTTGATTTTCGTTCCTCGTTGGGGAATCCAGATTGGCTTAACTCATGAAGGGCTACTTCCATTGTTGTAGGTTTTAAGGCACACAAAACTGTCCGCATATGAACAGGTAATCTAGTTGTGAAGTGTCTACACGATGCTTTTTTATTGAGCAGCGGCGAGAATCGGCCGCTCTCTATGCCCGGCGATGTGGCATCACCATTCAGCTAGTGGGAATGCAGTTCATAGTTTTGCTGCTTTTGCTTGCTCTTCCCACTAGATGCATGAAAGCGACAGCGACCGGCTTCTTTTTTGGCACTTGTATATATAAATTAAAAAGGAAAGAACATAAAGGCTGTGAAAGTATATAAAGAAAAGAAATCAAGTGTGCTAATATATATAGATATTATTTATTAAAAAAAAATTAAATTAAAAAGAAATTAAATTGAAATTGAACTAAAAGTTGAAAATAAATTTGGAGCTAAAATTAAAACAAAACGAAAAATCTTTTAAATTCAAAAACAAAAAAAGTGAGTATGAATATTGGTAGCCCAAGCTGGACTGCTTTCACCATTGGTCACAAAGAACCAGGAGTCACCCGTAACCCCAACATTTTGGTCCTTCTCCCGCGAAAATCTGGTGGAAATTTCGTGTGTTAACACATAAAGAAGGAAGACATATTTTTTCTCAACAACATAGAAAACCACGTAAGGAAAAAGTACAGTGTGGAGTAAAACAGGTGCGTAAATTTATATTATTTGAAATTTGAAAAAATGGAAAAGTTTGCCCATAATATTTTGTTGAGAACAGTGTGTCTTAAGTCCAATTTGTGGCTCAGATATTTTGAGGTTATAAATTAAAACGGGTTTTCAAGATAAGAAATAAAAAAGGCCATTTTAGTTATCCCGTTAACAATTATATTTGTTGTAAAGATTTTTTTTTTGCTATTTTGGTGCCGTTACATTGTTAAACGTGTCTCAAAACGGGAAATTTGTTTTTATTTTTCAATAGCTTTTGCCATGTTGTTTTTCTTATACCAAATTTTTCCGGAATAAAATAAATATGTCGGTTTTGGAAAAATATTTTAGCGCGGCTGAGGAAGATATTGAAACTGAGCCGCTGCTTCTAGAAGAGGATTTTTCGGCATATAAATTAGATGCCTTTGAATTTCAAAAATCCGAATTAAATAAAGTATGGGGAAAATATAATAAAATTTATGAGGAGTGTTCCTTGTGTAAAATATTAAAAATACCATCCTTTTTATTTAACTAAACAGCCGCTTGTGCGACTGTTCTCTTCTGCTTATTTCGTCCAATTAATTTTCTTAAGAATACTTAAAATCTAAGTACCTAAAAATACACTAATAGTAATACACTTATACAAAGTATCATAAATATGATACATTGTTCAATGCCACTTACAATTAATTTATTAAGACATAGCTGGAAATGTGCTAGTCAGCATTGTTGCTTCAATAAAGTGTGAAGCTGGTGTTACATACAGAAGGTGTGACTAGTCACACACAGTACACTTGACAACTATAGAGAAAGAGAAAGATTTAGTTACGGTTCAGCCAAAACACCCACAGTTAACTTTTGTTTTTAATATTGCCCCATGCCAAAAGGATACAGCTCAAGAAATAAAAAGGTTGCAAAGGGACATTAATAATTGTATGTTAGTCCTAAAATTATATGAATATAATAACGAATCTTGGGATGCGATTTTTATTATTCAATGTTCAACACGTTTGGCACCACATACTTTACACCTTTGGGAACAATCGGTAAAATACAAAACAAAGATGCCGAAATGGAAAGAATTGGACACCTTTTTAACTGATCGATATAACACTTTAGAGAGTATTAATGGTATTTCTAGGAACAGTCAGTGGTCCAGCAGTTCCTAATCCGTTTCTCAAATGGTTTCTCAGGAAAATTCTCACACAAATATAAAATTAAAACAGTTAAAGACCCACCATATAAAGGTTGATAAATTATTTTGGCAAATTTGCAAAAATGCTCATGCAATTAGTTCATGTCATAAGTTTTTAAATATGGACTATAAAAATCGTATTTCTGTTTTGAAAAAAATATCGTTATTGTTTTAATTGCCTTGCCATATGTATGTGCTCAAGTCAAAACGGTTGTTCTAATTGTAAAAGAAAACATCATACATTAATGCATAGAGATTTTACGGAGAAAAATAGAAGGCAAAGTCAATTCAACAGTGCTTCCCAATCTGTTAATCAGGCAAATCAAATACAGTCCACTAATAGTCCAAGTGTGTATAATGCAACTCAATCGCACCATACTAGAAGTATGCTAGCAACAGCGTGGGTCAATATATGCTCAGGTAGTTCTACTCAGAGATTATGAGTGTTAATAGATCCTTGTTCGGATGAAAGTTTTATCTCTGAAAGAATATAAAAATTATTAAAATTGCCCACTACTCCTCTTAAAGCCGCAGTCACAGGTCTAGGTGAAGAATTAGTTAGCATTTCAGAAAAAATTGCAACTTTAAAATTGTTTCACTTTTTAATTCTAATTATGTTCTTAATATGGACGCTCTGGTTATTTTTAAAATTACTGGCAGTGTTCCTACGCATTCTTTTAGCCTTAAAGTGGGCGCTGAGTTACCAAAACTCAATTATGCTGATCCGGAGTTTTATAAAAGCGGTCAAGTCGATCTTTTGTTAGGTGGCGAATTATATCCAGCGATTCTTCTTAAAGGGGTACAACAAGGTGTTTTTGAAACACTTGTGGCCCAAGAAACCATTTTCGGCTGGATTGTGACTGGTCCAACATCCAGTAATGCAGTTAAATTGTCTTATATGACAAAAGTCTCAATTGACGATCAGATGTCAAAGTTTTGGGATTTAGAAGAAGTATCTCGAAGTCAAATATTGTCAGAAATGGATAACATTTGTGAGGAGATCTATCGTTCTACTACGGTGAGGAATACTGATGGGAGATAT
This sequence comes from Eustalomyia histrio, assembly GCA_949748255.1. NCBI lineage: Eukaryota > Metazoa > Arthropoda > Insecta > Diptera > Anthomyiidae > Eustalomyia > Eustalomyia histrio. The sequence continues at coordinate 103,506,594 of OX456526.1, forward strand.
GTTGTAAATCTGCCCTTCAAAAATAATTGTCCGTCACTTGGTCCAAATAGGCATATTGCAGTTAGTCAATCTTTAAGAAATGAAAAATGTTTAATGCGTAGGCCACAATACGATGAGGCCATAAAGAAGTTTTTAGCTTTAGGACATATGGATGAAATTAAAGAATCATCAAGTGGTCTTGTTTACTATTGACCTCATCATGGAATTTTTAAACCAGATAGAACAACTACAAAGTTAAGAGTAGTTTTTAATGCTTCAAGTGCGTCGTCCAATGGGAAAAGTCTTAACGACATATTGCATGTAGACCCAAATCTAAAAAACGATTTAGTTTCCCTTATTTGAAAATGGCGATTTTTTGAATTTGGTTTTAACGCTGACATTTCAAAAATGTACAGGCAAATTTTGATCAACCCGGAACATGCCCCTTTTCATAAAATTGTTTTTCGAAGCTCTGAAAATGATAAATTACAAGATTTTCATCTGTAATTTATCGCATTCGGCGTTAATTGTGCACCATATTTGGCTCTTTGTACCTTTTTAAAGTTGGCAGATGATGAAGAGCAGCGTTTACCATTTGGTGCCAGAATTCTTCGAGAATCAATGTACGTTGACGATGCCCCTGTCGGAGCCCATTCAGTTGCGGAGGCATTAGGTGCTCGTGATCAGCTGATTAATATTTTTAAAACAGCGGGTTTTGGACTACGGAAATATACATCAAATTCTAAACATATTTTGAAAAATTTGCCCTCAGAACATCTACTCAATTCCTCTTTTTTGTGTCTCGATGATAAAAGTACAGCTAAAACGCTAGGTCTTCGTTCAAATGCAGCAGTGGACCATTTCTATTTTATCACGGAAAAAATTCAACACAAATCATCATTTAGCAAAAGGGAAGTACTTTCAATAATCGCACGTCTGTTTAATCCAGCAGGGTGGCTGGCAGCAGTGATTTCATAAAACAGCAAAAATTCTTATGAAGCATATGTGGCTTGATAAGATTAAGTGGGACGACGCAATAAAACCAGTAACTCTGCATAAGTGGCAGGCCTTTATTTCGAAATATAACGACGTTGATACAATTACAATTCCTCGTTGGGTTCATTATTCTCCCAATTGTAATATTGAATTTCACGGCTTCTGTGACTCGTCGGAGGTAGCTTATGCAGCAACATTATACATAAGAATTAAAATTGGAGAGCAAATTACTTAAAATCTTTTGGTGGCCAAAACAAAGATGGCACAAATTAAAAAACCGTCATTGTCCCGTTTGGAATTGTGCGGTGCGGTACTTTTGGCGAATTTAGTTGCCAGTGTTATGCCTTAATTACAACTGAGGGCATATCAATGTATTTGTGGTCAGATTCTACAGTAGTTCTAGCATGGTTAAGGAAACCACCGTGTAGCTGGAAAACATTTGTTGCCAATAGAGAAAAAGTAGGGAATAACAATTGGTTTCACGTAGCTTCTAGCTACAATCCCGCCGATCTAGCAACCCGGGGGATGGTCCCTTCGGAATTAAAAGAAAGTCTTCTATGGTGGCATGGTCCTGAGTGGCTCAAACGTGAAAAATCATTTTGGCCCACCGGACCAGTTGAATTCGAAACCCTGGTAGAATCAAAAGGAGCACAAGTTTATTTTGCAAGATCGTCAGAAAAGGAGGATATTCTCACTCGTTTTTCATGCCTTGCAAGAGCAACTCATGTAATTGAGTACATGTTCCGATTTCTAAAAAAAAGCTAGTAAAAATAGACGCATAGGCGTACACGTTAAAAATATTGGATCAAGAGTTGACTTTTGTTAGAAATCGTTTATTTTCATTGTCTCAACAAATTAATTTTCCGTGTGAACTAAGTTCTTTGTTAGAAGGAATAAAAATCAACTCTCACAGCCCTTTACTAACGCTCACCCCGTTTTTGGACAAAAATCATATTATTCGAGCAAATGGCCGCCTGGGTTCTTCCACAAGTATATCCCTCAATGAACGACATCCCATTATAATTGCTTACGGTAGTGCTTTAGCCCGTTTATATGTCGAATTTATTCATAAATTGGTTCATCACGGTGGCCCGAGGTTAGTTCTTAATACGATTCGTCAAGATTGTTGGATATTAACAGCAAAAAACCTGATAAAAACTTGTAAACTGTAAAGTCTGCGTGTTATACCGAAAAAAGTGTCAATGGCAGATTATGGCTCCTTTACCCGATGAAAGAAGTACTTTTAGTCGCCCTTTTACGAATACAGGCGTTGATTTTGCTGGCCCATTTGAAATTAAAAGTTTTACTGGTCGATATTGCAAAATCACCTAAGGTAATGTGTGTCTCTTTGTTTGTTTTTCATCTATCAACCCCTGCCTTTATGGCTGCTTTGGCTCGTTTTATTTTCCTCTTCTCTGATATTGGTAGAAATTTCGTTGGAGCCACAAGGAAAATTGATGAGAATTTTGTAAAACACATAAAAGAGGTACGCGATAACGCTGTTTCAGAATATGGTCATCAACAGTTATCGTGGCATTTTATACCAGCAGGGGCCCCTCATATGGGAGGCCTGTGGGAAGCCGGTGTCAAAAGTTTTCAAATGCACTTTAAAAAGATATCAGGTCAGATTAAATACACCTTCGAAGAATTATCAACCCTGCTAGCTACTATCGAACTGTGTCTCAATTCAAGACCATTAGGCCCTTTATCTGAAAACGTATATGAAGTATTAGCTTTAACTCCGGGACACTTCTTAGTAGGCTCTACGCTTATGACCCCCGCAGAACCAGAAGAAGCGCAACCGTCTGGCAACATACTTAACAGATGGCGAAAAGTTAAGGCCATGCAGCAAGAGTTTTGTCGTCTATGGAAAGAGGAGTATTGAAAAGAGTTGCACAAGCGCAGTAAATGGAAATCTTCTCAAATCGGCATTGAAGAAAACGATCTTGTCGTTTTAAAATATTAGCCAGTTTGCCCTAACGAATGGCGTTTAGGTCGAGTAGTGAAAATCTACCGTGGTTTCGACGGTAAAATTCGCGTAGCTGGCCTTAAAATTCAAAATGGGCTTTTCACCCGACTAGTACATAAGCTGGTGCTTTTGCCACTAACCCCTCTTTTTTCGCCAAAAATTAATATATATATTTTCGTTATAGCCCCAAGATGTTTGATGGACTGTTCAACGCCAACTATAGTTGCCCACTGTGCTCCCGTCTGCACGCGATCCGACAATGCAAACTTAGAGCCGTTGCCCACCACGGGCTATGTACTAATTGCCTAGAACAATCACACCGCTTATCACGCTACCGCAGTGTCGATCGTTGCCGCCGCTGCACGCAAGATCACAACAGTTTGACGTCTCAAGCTAGAGTCATTGGCTATCCCGGAGCTCGGGCTCGAGAGACGCCCTTACTGCCACCGAGGCGCTGTGTTTGCATTCTAAAAAATGGTCGTACTACGGTGACAGTCTACCATCGGCTCTTAGAAAAACGCCGCGTAGATGTTGTGAGTGCTGTGGAGTTCCGCGAATACCCAATAAACCCAGCAGACACCGTGGAACGAGAAGAGGTCAGAGCTCGAGCACAAAAAAACGGTACGATTAAGGCTGATCCGTGGTGGTACGAAAGAGACTGTTTTTCGATGGTACTTGGTGCAGATTTTACCAAACAACTCCTCATATGTCCTGCTGTCGGTCGCTCTGGTAAAATATACGCCCAGGAGACGATACTAGGGCAAGCCTACTTCGGCGAATAGTGGTCCAACGGGATCCCCGTTAAGATGACGAGAAGTACAAGCTACGTGGCCCTTAATTTGCGTGCACCAGACGCAATGAACTCAAGGAGAGTTACTTTTTATTCTTAACTTATTAATTTTTTTTCTACTTTGATGTAAATAACTTTATTATTTAATCTTATTTCTTATTAATTTTGATGTAAATAGCTTCCACTTTAACTTGTAATTTTGTACTTTTGTAAATTTTCTTTTTTTTCTTCTCTTTATATATATTTATATATATGTATATCAAAGCCACTTTGGGTTTTGTTATTTTTTTATGACATGCGGAGCTGTTTGTTGCACTGATGGTGCAAGTCGAGCGGTATGTCTACGCAACGTTATTTTATTGAGATACCGCCGCTCTCTATCCCCGGGATGTGGCATCACCATTCAGCTAGTGGGAATGCAGTTCTTAGTTTTGCTGCTTTTGCTTGCCCTTCCCACTAGCTGCATGAAAGCGACAGCGACGGGTTTTTTTGGCACTAGTATATATAAATTTAAAAGGAAAGGAAAGAACATAAAGGCTTTGAAAGTATATAAAGAAAAGAAATCAAGTGTGCTACTTAATATATATATATATATAAAGGGTGTCCCAAGAAGAACGCAATTTTTAAATCTGGCAACATTCGAAGTGTCATTGTTTGACATTTGAACAATTGTTATTGTTTGCTAGTAGAAGTTACGAGGTTAGTAAAAATGGAGCGCTACACGAATGAACAACGCATTCTCATTGTGAAATTGTTTTACCAAAATGGTGAAAGTTTTGCGGCTACAGTTCGCAAATTGCGATCAATTTGGGGTCACAATAATGCTCCAAAAGAGTCAACTGTAAAGAGATTAATAGATAAATTTGCCGAAACTGGGTCTGTTAGTGATGTAAAAACAACGCGCCATCGACCAGGTCGATCGACCGAAAATGTCGCAGCTGTACGTGATGATGTCGCTCAAACTCCATCCACCTCAATTCGACACCGAGCTCAGCAAATTGGTGTCTCCAAATCCACTGCAGCGAATTTTGACGAAAGATTTGCATCTTCATGCATACAAAGTTCAATTGACTCAGGAACTGAAGCCAGCTGACCATGGACAGCGAAGGGAGTTCGTTAATTGGGTATTGGAGAGACAACATGAAAATGCTGATTTTGCCGATAAAATCATCTTCAGTGACGAGGCCCATTTTCATCTTGATGGCTTCGTCAATAGGCAGAATTGTCGCATTTGAGGTGAGGAAAATCCTCGAGTGATTCACGAGAAGCAAATGCATCCTCAACGTGTCACTGTGTGGTGTGGTTTTTGGGCTGGAGGAATCATTGGACCTTTTTTTATGAAAATGAGGCAGGTCAAGCGCAAACAGTCAATGGTGTTCGGTATCGTGAAATGATAACCAGTTTTTTTTTGCCTAGAATTGAAGAAATGAATGTGGAGGGCATGTGGTTCTAATAAGACGGCGCCACATGTCATACAGCCAGAGAAACAATTCAATTGCTGCATCAGTCATTTCCCGGTGGTGTTATTTCGCGTTTTGGAGATCAGAATTGGCCGCCTAGATCGTGCGATTTAACACCATTAGATTTTTTCTTTGGCGTTTTTTGAAGTCGATGGTTTACGCGAATAAGCCGACGACGACTCAAGCCTTAAAAGAGGAAATTGGACGCTGCATTAATGAAATACCGCAGCATTCATGCAAAACGGTCATTGAAAATTTCATTAAAAGATCGCGTGCATGCCAGCAAAGCCGCGGCGGCCATCTGCACGATATATTGTTCCATACATAACCTCATTCTGTCTACTTTACGATATAATAAAGTTTCACGATTTTTTTTTAAATATCTGTGTTTTATTTAAAATTTAAAAATTGCGTTCTTTTTGGGAAATTAAATTGAAATTGAACTAAAAGTTGAAAATAAATTTGAAGTTAAAATTAAAACAAAACAAAAAAAAAATCTTTTAAATACAAAAACAAAAAACTGAGCTCCTCTTAAGTCTTCATACAACTGGTCAGTTGTTTAAAAACCTCCAAAGTTACTTTCCAACATGGCTTTGATTTCTGTCCAGTTATTAAGATGCAGATGAATCTCTATAGCTCGTCTTGCTGTTCCGGTCAATTAACATTTGACATACAACGCATACATTTGACATACAACGCCTGCTGATTGTAGGATGCAAGTTTCGGGATGATGTCATATACATTTATGTAGAACGTTGACAAGTCCTCTTTGAGTCCATCAAACCCTTGTATCTTCTCCAGATACGTAAGTGGGTTTATATCCAATGATCTACCCTGGGCTAAACCATTAGCTCCAGCTGCCAAACCAGCATTAGGTGGGTTGAGCGGCATTTTTATATTGTTATAGAAAGCCTCTGCGTGGTCTCTTTTTAGAATAATAAGTTCGCTCAGAGGTGAGGGTTTTATTTACGGATTGTCACTTTTTACTTTTTTAGTAAACTTCACTTGCACGGATTTTACTAAATCAACTACTTTATATTGTTGGTTTTCCAAGACTAACTTTTCTTTATTTTTATGTACAACTTGTTGATCCAAGAGAAAAATAGTACACTTGAGCACATACAATAGCAGTTTATTCTTAAAACTAACATACAAATGCAGCGTAAGTGCTTTATTCAATTTAATTTTCTTAAAGTAAAGTAAACTTGTTAAGCAAAGGGCAATCTACTCATGGATGATGTCATAACAACATATATTGTTACAGAAATTTCTGTAACTAGAAATTTCGTACGCGAATTTTGACAGCTGGAAAAATCTAGTGTAGTAATAACTAAAAATAACTAGAATACCTGACTACTCATATTAATACGGGTACTTGGTAATGCAGCAGTTCAGTTTTAAATAAAGCGCTAAGGTATTAAGAACTAAAGTGTGGCTTACGTTTAGTCTATTTACATCGTGTAAATAAAGTGTGCTATTAAAGTGTTTCTGTATTTTTAGTGCCTATTATAAATAAAATGTGCTATAAATAATTTCAAACGGTGTTTATTATTTGCACTAAAGAAAGAACTCGATTTATTTAAAAGCGTAAAAATCTTAACAATTGGTGTCACAAGTGGGATTGCAAAATAATAAACAGTCAAGAAATTGGATTAGCTTAAAGTGGAGCAACTCAAGAAGGAATTGAGTAAGTTGGCGCTACCGACAGCAGGAAATAAGATCGAATTGCAAAAGAGGCTCATAGAGAAATTTGAGCGGCATAACATTGACATTGCAACTTACGAATTTGACGAAAAAGAAGAAATTGAGGTTAGTACCCGTACAACAGAAGGTTACATGGAGTTCAGTACAATGTTGGCTGCTATAATGGAAAAAAATGAGAAACTGCTAGAAACTTCTAGAGCAGACTATAAAAACACTGCTGAAAATTTCTAAAGTAGACAACACCAAACTGATAGAAACTTCTAGAGCAGACAACGAGAAATTGTTGGCAAAACTTCAGGAAACTTCTAGAGCAGACAACATAAAAATGTTAGAAGCTTCGGGAGCAGACAACGAAAAACTGTTGGCTAAGATGGAAACGAAACTGCTAGAAACATCGAGAGCAGACAACGAGAAATTGTTAGCTGAGGTGGAAGAAAAGCTTCAAGAATCTTCTACAGCCACTAATGAGAAAATTGATAGATTTGACAAGAAGTTGTCCGACTTAAAGAATGGCGTGGAAGTACAAGGCAAAGATGTTGAGTGAAAACTACAAGATCTCGAAAATAAAGTAAATAATCTCCAATGTCAAGAGGGCCCAGTGCGAATTGTTCAGGAAAGTTCTTGTAGAGCAAAGGCTCCTACTTTTGATGGCAGCATACCGTTTAATGTTTTTAAGACAGTTGACGAAGAAAAGGCTATATAATTGATTCTGTCCTTAATAGGGAACGTAGCAGAAATTCTGGAAAGTGTGCCAATCACCTGCCCAAATAATTATGATGACATTATGATGGTACTGCAACGAATGTATGGTGGCGAACACAAAATGAAAATTTACCGAATGGAACTTAGAGGTAGACTGCACAAAGCAAATAAGTCGTTGCAAGATTTTGCAACAAAAATTGAGCGGTTGGTGCAGCTGCCGTATACGGCCGAAAATCATTCATTATTAGATGACTTCAAAATTGAAGCGTCTATGAGTGGAATTCGTGATCCTGATGTAAGGTACGCGGGGTGTGCTACACTAAAATCATCTTTTACGAAAACTGTTTCGTTTGCGCTGTCACAGGAGACTGCGAAAATAATTGCTAAGCCGCAAATATTTAATGTGCGAAACCTCGGAGTAATTGATGAAAAAGCAAAAGATATGAGCAACTTTCTGAGCAAATGGGTTCAAAGAGATGCTCACAGAGCTAAAAGAGGCAGTTTTGTAGGCATTAGGTGAAAAGCAAAACAAAACCGAGGATTAATGCTATAACTGCGGTAGAATATGACATTTTCAGAGAAACTGCCGAGCACCAAGGAAAAGTCCTCAGTTCGTTGATCAATTAGCACAGGAGTCACCGTTAAAACCAAAAAGAGCTAGCACTGCGGAACACGATCCAGCTCATACAAACGAGGGACCCACCATTTCCATATCAGTAATACAACAGGAGAAAAGCAATCTTACTGCTAACGGATATATCAGCGGCAGAAAGAGCATTTTTACTATAGATACAGGAGCATCAATGTCTGTCATCACACCCGCGAGCGTATATTCGATGAAATTCCACTGATGAAGACACATTGGGCCCAGTGGAATAGCCTACAGGTGATAGGCCATTGCTTATACCGTATATGAGAAAGTGCAGACGGCAAAGCTAAAAATATGTTGACTGTGGTGCCTGCATCTAGAATAAACAAGGTATTGAAAGAGTTCCATGACGGTCCCTGAGGTGGTCATCTCGGTGTCACGAAAACCCTTATAATGTATGCATAATATTAGGTATAAGTGTACATGCATACACTACAATGTATCTCGTTGCATATTCAGTTAATATAAACAAAGTAATTGGAGATCGATATAGGTTTTGTTTGTTAATGAAGTGAAATTTTTTTCAGATTTTTTGTTTTTGAGAAAAATGGTGTTCAACAATACAAATGAAAAACATTTGTTTTCTATTGTCGAAAGTTTAATCGTTTGTTAATGGAACTACATTTTTACTTTTTTTATACACAGTTTTTATTTTTTTAAAATATGGTAATTTTTTTTTTTTTTTTAACATCCCATTTTATTTACACCTGTCTTTATATGACAATTAGTAATTAGTTTTGAGGTTTGGGTATTAATTAACTTAAATCAACACTTAAGATAACTTATATTTAGTGTAAGTAAACATTTATATTAAATTATATAAAATATATTTTGCCAAATTATCAATTTATAAGAATCGGACAAATAGCTCCGATGGAGTGCATCGCTTAAGTCTTCTTGAACCTAAGAGCTCGTTATAGGGAAGTTGTCTAATTTCATTGTTAGAATGAGTTGTAAGTTTAAATGTATGTTTTAAGCTGGGATTCCTTATGACTTCTTGGACTGTGCTGACGTTAAGATCACGATGTATATTTTCATTGGATATGTACCATTCGGCGTTTATAATAGTTCTCAGTATTTTTGATTGAACTCGTTGGATGATTTTTATATTAGAGTTGCTTGCAGTACCCCAGAGCTCTGCGCCATATTTCCAAATAGGAGCTATTATTGTTTTGTATATGAGCAATTTGTTTTGTAAGGATAAAGTTGAATCCTTTCCTAAAGTAAAGTTGTCCAAATTTGTACTTTACTTCGTTTTTTTTACGGATGATATGATCTTTCCAGATTAATTTAGAGTCGATTATCATGCCAAGATATTTAGCTTTATTATCATTTTGAATCGGAGTGTTGTTTATCGTAACTGCTTGATGATCACTTATCTTCCTATTTGTGTAAGTCACTTTTACTGTTTTTTCACTATTTACTAAAATACCCCAGGTTTTAAACCAGTTTAGAGTATTGTCCAGCAATTGTTGAAGGTTTGATATGGCCAAAGTTATATCTTTATTTGATGACAAAAGGATAGTGTCGTCTGCAAATGTTGCAATCATATCTGTGTTTCTTGTTGGAGTAGGAATGTCTGCTGTGTACAGAAGGTATAGGATAGGGCCAAGGACACTACCTTGCGGAACTCCCGCTTCCATTTTAATTATGCTTGAGCATTCATCTTTATATTTAACATAAAAGTGCCTGTCAGTTAAATAACTTTGTAGAATAAGAAAAAAGTCCATTGGCAGATTTTTTTCAATTTATAAAGTAGGCCAGCATACCACACACTGTCAAACGCTTTCGCTACATCAAGATATGTGGCCACGCAAAAATTTTTCTTATCAATTTCGGATGAGATTTTGTTAGTTACTCTATGTATTTGTTGGATCGTAGAGTGCATGTGTCTAAAACCAAACTGATGCGCTGGTATAAGATTTCTTTCTATAAGTATTGGTTCTAGTCGATCAAAAATAAGTTTTTCGAATAATTTAGATAAAAGTGGTAATAGACTTATTGGCCTGTATGAAGTAGCCCTTGTGGCGTCCTTGTTGGGCTTTGCAATAGCGATTATTTCTGCAACTTTCCATACTTTAGGAAAATATTTCATTGCTATTATAACGTTAAAGACATTTCTTATGTAGATAAGTCCCTTCATTGGTAGTTCTTTTAATAGTTTGCCCGTTACTCTGTCATAGCCAGGGGATTTTTTAGCATCAATTCTTGTTTTAATAGTAGTTTTAACATCATGTAGAGAAACGTTTTTGATGTGGCAGTTTGTGGTGAAATGATATTTGGCAGAGTAATATTTTGTTTGTCCATTTCATTAGAGAAAGTTCTGTAAAAATGATCAGCTAATACTTGAGCCTTTTCGTTTTGATTTCTGGCCCACGTTAAGTCAGGTTTTTGGATTGGCGGTTGCTGAATAATAGCATTGTTAATTTTTCTTGTGGTTTTCCATAATGAGTAGTTTGTTGTCTTGGTTGAATCAAGGTTTTCAAGATAACTTTTCAGTTTATCCTGTTTGTACTTTTTCAAAAGATCCTTTAATTCCTTGGTTAGTTTGTTAAGGATTGTTTTAGCAAAGGGTGATCTTGTTGATTGCCATTTTTTCTTTGTTTTCTCTTTGCCTTAATCTTTTCTTTGATGAATGGTGATATACTATATTTGTTTGATTTATGAGTTATTATGGGTGTAGAATCAATTGCAGCATACAAAAGTGTGTCATTAAAATATCCTATTGAACTGTCCACTTCATCTTTGGTTTTTAGTGATATCTGTATATCAAGTTTATTTTCAACTATTTCTCTAAAGCACTCCCAGTCTGTTTTCTTGTTGTAAGAAAATTTGTTATGGGTAGCAAGAAGAACATTACTTTCAAATTTGAGTATAATGGGTGAGTGATCGGAGGATAGTTCGAAGCACGATTCTATCTTTAAATGTTCATGTTTTATATTTTTCGTGATAAAGAAGTCAATTAAATCAGGTTTTTTGTTTAAGTAAGTAGGCTCTCCAGTGCTTAAAAATTTGCTATTTGTTTCTCTTAGTGTCAAGTAAGTGTCGGCCCTTTGTAAGAGTTATTCTCGAGCCCCAGAAAGTGTTTTTGGAGTTGAAGTCTCCTCCAGCAATAAAACGATTACCAATTGACTTTAAGAAATTAATGTATTAAATTTTAGTGTTATTGTGTTTGGGAGGACAATACACAGCAGACAACACGAGTGGGCCGAACAAGTCTTCAATTAATATTGAGGTAGCTTGGAGGTAATCTTTTCTGAAACTTTCAAGTTCAGTACATTTAATTGAGTTTTTGATAATTATTGCTGTACCCCCATGGGCGGTATTGTCAGGATGATTTGTGTTAAATATTGTAAAGTTAGGTATACTTAAGTAACTTTTTTGTGTGAAGTGTGTCTCAGATATTAATAAAATATCTACAGAGTTCCTATATATAAAAGTTTTTAGTTCAAGGACGTGTTGACCTAGCCCATTCGAATTCCAAAGGATAGTCTTTAAATCATTTTGTCTGTCCATCAATTTTTGAAAGTAGAACTGTGATTATATTCATCATATTAGATACTTGTGTTATAAGCTGTTTCATCATATCTTTGATATCTTGCATATCATTATTTGATTGTTGAAATCTAGGGATTAGTACGAAACTAGTTGTGGAGTTATTCGTTGTGTTTTTATTACAATTTAAGGTAGAACTTGTTGAAAATATGGTAAATTATGCTAATTATGGTAAAACAGATGGACATTAATCTTCTTCTTTGTTTTAAAAGGGGGAGTGAAGTGGGTTAGAACTTTCATATTTACATTTAAAGCTAACAACTTATACTATCTAATTGTATAAAATAAATAGTTCAGAGTCTCAATTAAAAAATATAAAAATTATAAAAAGGAGTGTTCGAATAATCGAACACTGGGACGAAATGGGTTAATGGTATTTCCCCCAATTGCAATATTATGTAGCCATGTCCATGGTTTAAATCAGTTATCATCAACTTCTGTGACATTACCGGTGTTATCATCGTCAGGATTGTCAACAAGCACTTCCTCGAAATATTTTTTCTTTTTATGAATTGAATTACTAAATCTCCTACTTTCAATTCTATACTATTCGTCTTCTTGTGTGAATCTAATCGTCTATTTTTCTTTATCTGTTCTGTCATATGTCTGGCAATATCCAATGAATATCTCAATCTGGCTTTCAGTTCATTGGCATATTTATCGAAATTATATATAATGGGATGATTCCGGATCTCATCGCCTGGTAACCGTGGTAATTTTCCAAATATTAGTTCAAATGGAGAGTATTCAGTATTCACATGAGGAGTTATGTTGTATGCAAATGTGTAATACGGAATCCATTCTGGCCAATTATTATCTTCCACGAAGGATAAAAAGTATTCATTCAGAACTCTATGATTCCTTTCCACTGTACCCAATGTTTCGTGATGATAAGGTGTCGACATTCGTTGTTCAATTTTTAACAATGTGCATATTTCCTTCATTAATTCATTCGTGAATTCTGTTCCTCTGTCCGATTTGAGAATGTTAAATAAACCATATTTCAATATAACATTTTCCGTTAGTGCTTTAGCTATTGATTTTGCCTCTTTAGTTTCGATTGGACAAGCGATTATATACTTTGTTAATTCGCATTGCATTGTTAGTATGTATCGGAAATTATTCGTTGGGCGTAATGGACCAACTGTGTCTATCACCATTGTGTTAAAACTTTGTGACGGCGTATCGGTCATTTTAAATGGTTCCTTTGTGTGTTTAGTCTGTTTATTTCTCTGACATAAGTCACATTTCGATACAAAAGTTTTTACCATTTTAGACATGTTCTTCCACGTGTATTTCTGTTTTAATTTGAGTAAAGTTTTTCTCACTCCAAAGTGTCCTCCTTGGGGAGTGTTATGGTATAATTCTATGAGTTCTTGTTTTCTGTTATCATTTAGTATCTTCTGAGGTTTATTGTATAGTAATATTTTTATGTCATCTGTACTTGATTTATTCAAATCATTATATCTGGCCTTAAATTCTTCTGCAGGAATCATTTCAAATATTGCATCATCTCTTGCGATGGCAAATTTTTCATTTTTACTAGTCTTTAAATAAGATGAGAGCTTCTCCAATAGAGTACCTAAGCACTTTGGATTATCGCTACACCTAATGCGCATTTCATTATAATATTTATCATAATCTGTAATGTATCTAAATATATCATTAGCCGGCCTTTTCTCTAAAAAAAATTTTAATTTGCATGCGTTCTTTATATCGTTGATGGACGTGCAATCCCACATATGGAGTTGATCAGGCTCACTATGAGAGTCGCTTTCGATATTTTTATCAATTGATGACTTTTTATTCATACCTCTTGTTACCACTAACGTCTTCTTTAGACTTTCATCATTTTCCAATGGTATCATATTTTTTAACATCGTGGAGTCTAATTGTATTCTTGATAGTGCATCAGCATTCGTGTTATTGGATCCTTTCTTATATACGATATCAAAATCATAATCTGAAAGTTCCAATCTTATTCTCGTTAATTTCGAGCTTGGGTTCTTATGAGAAAATAATGATATTAAAGGTCTGTGGTCCGTTACGACAGTGAATTTTCTACCGTATAGGTATGGCCTAAAAAATTGTATGCCCCAATAGATACCAAGTAATTCCTTTTCAATCACAGGTTTATTCCTCTCATGTTTATTTAGAGATCTACTCGCATAGGATATAGGTAAATCTTCTCCTATTGAAACTTGTGATAGTACTGCTCCGAGTGCAAAATTTGATGCATCCGTAGTTAATATAAACGTTTTATCAAAATCGGGATACTGCAATATTGGTGGATTCATTAGGCTATTTTTGAGACTTTCAAATGCTAGCTGGCAATTTTTATTCCATTCGAACTTTTTGCCTTTTCTTAATAAGTCGTTAAGGCAGCTTGCATTTTCAGCAAAGTTCTTTATGAATCTTCGATAGTAGTTGCAGAAAGCTACAAATCTCCTGACTTCGTCAGAATTCCTTGGAATTGGATATTTAGAAATTGCTTCATACTTGCTGGGATCCGGTTTTATACCATTTGACGTTATCAATTGCCCTAAGTATACAACTTCTGGTCTCAGAAAACAACATTTAATTGCATTAAGTTTTAAGTTATACCTCGCCAATCTATTTAATACTTTTATTAAATTTTCATTGTGGTGTCTCAAACTACATCCAAAAACTATTATGTCGTCCACATATAAAAATGCTTCAGATTCCAACCCAGATAGAGCTATAGTAAGCATTCTCTGGAAACTGTTCGAAGATATCTTCAATCCAAATGGCAGTCTAGTGTACTGGTAATGGCCATTGGGAGTTGAAAATGCCGTACATGGTCTTGAGGCTGGATCTAGTTCTATTTGGTGGAACGAACTCGTCATATCAAGTGTGGAGAAATATTTCGCTCTTCCCATTCTATCCAAAATGTCGTCTAGTCGTGTTAATGGAAACTTATCATTAACTATTCTATCATTGAGTTTCCTGAAATCCACAACTAGTCTCCATTTCTTAAAATCATCTTGCCCTTTTTTAGGAACTAGTAGAAGTGGAGCATTATACGGGCTTACGGACGGTTCTATTATGCCCTGTTCTAATAGATTCCCAACCTGATTGTCTATTTCCTTTGTGTGTGTTTGGGGTAAACGATAATTTTTTATGTAGACCGGATTTTTGTCACTCAATTGTATGGTTTGTTTATAAAAATTGTTCGTTGTTAAGTTCTCACCCTCTAAATGAAATATAGATTGGTATTCCTTAAGTATTCCCAATAATTTGTTCTTCGTGTTGTTATCGTTGACATCCATATTCAATTCATTCAGTAACTTATTGAATCGCTCTTCGTCACATTAAATTAATTTTAAAATTTTTTAAAGGAATTGTTTCTACTTTCAAGTTTCTTATTATCGTAGTTTTATTCAGTGTGTTTAATAATCTTATATGCTTATTTCCATTTTTCGGGATTATAGTATTTGCTAAGTATACACCATCTGCGATTTCACGACTACATATTACACTATCTTCTGTGACATCAATATCAAATGGTAATACAGCTTCACTTCTTGGTGAAATTTTCAGGTACGTCACTTTTAGTGCATTTATTATATATTGGTAATTCTAGACTCTCATGGTCCACGTTAATTGTTAATAAGAATTTATCATAATCAATGTTACAACTATACTTGTAAAGAAAATCTCTTCCAAGTATGCCGTCAGTATTAATTGGAAAATCGTATTTTACCAATTGTATTTTCTGTTCGATTATTGTATCAGCCACTTGTACCTGTATATTCGTTGAACCTAGTGATTTTATCCCCTCTTTTGAAATTCCTGTCAGAAAACAGTAGTCATCTGGATCTTCTCTGTGGTTATGTAATGAGTCCTCTTTGCACAAAGAGACATCTGCTCCTGTGTCAATTAAAAATGTTAATATGTTATCTGCGTCCTTCACATTTAATTTTACGTAATTCTTTAGATCCGATGAAACACTAAAAATTCTATGGGTTCTTATTGGATTTCTTCCGAAGATTCTTGGTACTGTAAAATCTCCGGATCTTGTGAGTTTCCCTGTTCCTGAATATGATGTACATTTCGGTTATTATAATTTCCAGTGTTATTTCTACTGTAATTATTCCTATTACTCCGGTTATTATTATTATAGTTGTTCCTGTTATTCCGATTGTTATTGTTATTATTATTATTATTGTTATTCTGGTTCCTGTAGCTGTTATTTCTATAACCATTGTTATTGTTGTCATTCCCATTTCTGTTGTTGTAATTATTGTTTAAATTTCTGTTGTTGTTATTATCATTGTTTCCATTCCTGTTGTTGTTATAATTATTGTTTCCATTTCTGTTGTTGTTATAATTATTGTTTCCATTTCTGTTGTTGTTATAATTATTGTTTCTATTTCTGTTGTTGTTATAATTATTGTTTCTATTTCTGTTGTTGTTATAATTATTGTTTCCATTTCTGTTGTTGTTATTATAATTTCCATTTGAACCTCTTATAGTCTGGAACATAATTTGACTCTGCCTTATATCCGATGACGCTTCTAATGCTATTTCTATCGCTTCGTAGAGAGTTTTCTTTCTGCTTGCTTCTATAGTTCGTACTATCTCTCTGTTCTTGAGTCCATTCTTGAAAGTGTTGAATGCTATCATAGCATTCGTATTGCTGATGGTTTCTCTGCTTGCTTCACCGAGAGCTTGTATTTGTAGCTCGTTTAGTTCCATCATTAGACCTTCTATCCGGTCTGCGAATTTTTGAATAGAGTCTGATTGCACCAAACTCGTCAGTTCATTTAGAATCACATTGGGGGACTTCTTTATACCATACGCCTTCTTAATTGAACTCAGAAGCGTCACAATGTTCGTTGGCATTAACACTTGTCTCACCCTGTTTTGAACTTTCTTGGTTAACTTTGTCCTAAAAACAAAGTTGAAAAATGAATTCTGTTTCTCTGTGGGAATAGTCTCATATACCATTTCTAAATTGTCTATGAAGGGTTCTAGCTCATCTTTCACACCATTGAAAATTGGTATCAGCTTGGTGAAAGTTGCCAATTCAGTTGTGCTCAAAATATTCGTAGCCATTATGGAGGAATTTGCAGGATCTATTGAATCCAATAAGTTTTCAGAACTTGCAGAATTTATTGAACTTGTACAATCTCTTGAATTTGCGGAACTTACTGAACTTACAGAATTCACTGGGTTTGCAGAGTTTATTGAACTTGTATTGGTAGAATTTTCGTGCTTCGTAAGCAACGTTTGAGCTGTTTCTTTAAGCTTGTTTATTTTGTCGAGGTGTTCTGTCCTCTGTTCTTTGGTAACGCACTTGCTTAACAAAATCTTATTCGCTTCTTCCGTTATATCCTCTAACTCTCTCCTTTTATTGTTTATTGTTTCCGTTGAGTATGGTCTATTAAAGCTCTTCTTTGCGTTAGTTATAACTGATTCTAATCTTTGATATATATTGTCCATTCGTTTTCTTTCTACACTATGCTTTCAAGTTCCTTTCTGCAAATGGCATTGTTCATATATACATAAATTTTTCTTCTAGCTATCTTTCTATGTTTTTAATTTGTCAATCTACTTAAATAATCTTTTATCGATGTCAACTTTTCCATAACTTCTAAATTCTCTGCTTCTTGTGCTAAAGAGCTGACTTTGTCTACCACTTGGAATTCATTTACTTTTTCTAAAACATACTCTTTTGCTTTTCCTATATGCTCTAAGGCTGTATTGGTAAAGCAATTCTTTACTTGTATAATTAACAATGATGTGCTTATTACTACAATTATCGTTATTACTAATGTTTCTGCTATAGCTCTTAACATGCTTTCGTCTCTTTTTTTTTTTTTAAACAAAAAGAATTTTTTTTTGTTTATTTTAATATATATATATGTGCTTAATTTTTATTCAAATTTCTTTTACGTTCTTTATCTTTCTGTTTCTTTAATTTTTTATATTCTCTTATTTCTTGTAATATTATCTGAAATGTTAATTTTAATTCTTCTAATTTGTTTGTTAAATACTCTTTTTCTTTATTACAATTTTCTGTAATTATCTTTTCTTCTATTGATTCTATTTGATCTTCTAATATTATTAATCTTGTTTTTCTAGTTCCGGAATAACCTCTTCCTTGTAGTCTTGGATTCTGTATATTTTTCCTGTTTTCCACTGCTCCTGAGCTATTTTAATTTCTTCTAGTATCTTTTCAAATTCTTTATTACTCATAATTTCTTTAGTTCAATTAATTAATTAATTGTTCTCATCTCCGTACTTCTGTATTTGCGCGTTTCGGCACTTAATACAAGTAACGTTAATGGAATTAATTTTTTTATATACTTATGGCTTGATGTTGACTGGATCTCCCACTTCAGTAGCAATGGTTGGATTTTTGATGTCGTCAGTAGCTGCATTCGTCACGGGCAATGGTTCATTATTTCGGGCCGGTTCATTAGTTCGGCTCCTGGCAGGATCGCCATATGATGATCGCCATGTGATGATGTTTAAAGTCCAATAAAACTCAAATCAAGTTTTGTAAAAGTAATATAAATTTTATTAAAGAAATTGTGTGATGAGTTTAACACTATAATTAACACTAACTTATTTCTAATTTTTACAACGACTTATATACTAAATTTATTTCATATTAAACTAAGTGCAGCGACAGCATTTGAGTGACTTAGACCACACCGATTGTGTTAAACATGTCTGTGACACATATGTTTCAAATATCATGCATGTGTGTCAAGTATTCTTTTGGGTCGTCAATATGTTAACCTTATTTCATTTATTGTTTATGGTGTTATCATAAAATGTACTATAAACAATTGAAAAGAATAAACAAAGTAATGAAATAAGAAACCTTTAAATGGTTTCAATTTAATTGTGCTAAGTCACCCCATGCTCAGTATTCAAGCACTATTTGAATACTCTACAGTATGAATACTCTACAGTATGCATACACCACAATACCCTCACATTGTTTCTAAAGTGAAGATTAATTGATTTCTTACCGGTTGTCATATGTGTGCTATTATTGTATGCTTATAGAGCTTGGTAAACGTTGTAAGCTATGTCCAAGTTTACCTCGCGCTTTTGCAATATGCGTATGTTCTCTTTTAGAGTCGGGTGAAAGCGTTCTATGTCGGAATTGCCCTATGTCGATTTGGTGTAACAAAATGATAATTTATTCCCTTTTTGTCGAAAAAGTCAGTGAAAAGAGCTGATTTGAAGGAGGTTTCGTTATCCAAGGAGAGAGTTTTAGGTGTTTTCATGTACATGAAGAGTTTAATGTAGCTTTTGATAAGTTTCAAAGGTGTTCTGTTCTGTCTTGAACCTCCTCAATCATTGCATATTTTGAGAACTCGTCTATCATGGTAATATAAGTGGTAGATCTGTCCAAATACCATATATCCATATGGTAGTGTTCGTGTGGGGCCCTAGGTGTTTCAGTTTTTTGAAAGGTAGTTTAATGGGATTTTATTACTTAAAGTTGCATATCAAACAGTTATTTATAAATTTTGTAATTTTTTTTCTCAGATTAGGATAATAGATTTTCCTCTTCAACTCCGTATAAGTTTTCTCTATTCCCGGATGATTATTTTTAAATCAATGGTGTTTCGCTATAATTTCCAACAAGTTTTCATATCCTACGTTTTCCCTTAATTGGTTTGTTAACATTATTCTCGTGTTTAAAAGATTATTTGGATTTTCCCTTAACTTTTTTTATTCATTTTGTATCTTAATCAAATCGTCAGTGTCCTCGTAATACATTCCAATGTCCTGTCGATTACCAGACTCAGATAATATTTGCACTATCATCTGTTCCGTATAATTCGCATTAAAATATGTTGTTCTTGGCTTCCCAAATATTAAAATTCTTTCCGTTTTATTCTCGTTATTGTGTTTTATCACAATTTGGTAGTTAAATGAGTGTTAAAGGTCTCTGAGATATCGGGAAATAGTCATTGCTGTCTTCATCAGCTGAATGTACGGTAGGTACGGGTGACTCACTGTGTCTTCTAATATTGTCAAAAGTTTCCTCCATCTCTACATGATTGTGCATTTTCCTAAGGTGGTATCGCAGATATCGCGGTCTCGACAACCTTTTACCACAGTTTTTGCACTGTAGATTTTCGTCAGTATGCAAAGTAAGACTCTGTCTATGAGTGTAGATTTTTCCACAAACACTACGAATCTAGAGGGTTTTCACTCGAACACGTTTATTTCCCTAAGTCTTGACAACGCATCTGCTACCCTATTTCCCTTGCTCTGTACGTGTTGTATATCAAACTCATATTCGTTGAACCTGATCTTCCAGCTTATAAGCTTAGAATTGGATTCTTTTAGACTCCAACTCTTTCTCCACTGTGGAATAATTAATCTCGTGTTGGTTAAGGCTCCTTGATGAGAACGCAATTGGGCCCTTAGATTGGGACAAAACTGCTCCCAATGCGTAGTTACTCGCATCCGTCGTCAGTTGAATTGTTCCTCTAGGTTCGGATATCTCAAAACCATATCCGACATGAGAATTGTCTTAAATTTTTCGAAGGATTGCTTATAGTCTTCGTCATCTACATTGATCTTTAAATCTTTCTTCAGTATAAGTGTCATGGGTTTCGCAATTTTAGCATAGTCAGGAATAAACTTCATATAATATCCGCTCAGTCCTAAAAAGCTTTGAATTTCCCTAACCGTTCTCGGAATGGTCTGCTTTCTAATTCCGTCTACCGTATTCGGATTAGGTTTTATGCCGTCACCAGTGACAACATGTCCCAAAAATTCGGTCCCTTTCTCAAAAAATCGCTTTTGTTGAGTGAAACCTTTAAACTTGCTTCTCTCAGGATTTAGAATTGTTCCGGAATAGACCTACACGTTCTACTTAAACAGCTGTTTTCAAATTGTTAATATTGTGAATGAAATATTTTTCCTTTCTGTAAACCGCATATTGCACTCTCTTTATATTCTTATTCGTTTATTTTTCAATTGGTAAGGTACTTTAATACCACCATTATATTTTTTAATAGACTATCGATCGTTGAAAAAGGAGGTACAAAACTGTGGTATGAATGGTAAATTTTATTGTATTTCTTTTGTAATAACATTTTATATTTTATAGAAATAAACGATTTGTACAACAAATGTGTTAAAAGCAATCCTTCTAAATCAATAAGTTCGTTACAGCCGTAACAGGAATATTTTCTCTAAATATTCCACATGTTCCTGTAAGGAAGTCGAAAAAAAACGAAAAAATCTTCCATGTAGATTACACAGATTGTTTGGAATGGGTTAATTAGTATGATTCAATTCAAACACATAAATTTGAACTGTACTAATTTGCTTCCGTGGTTTTTTACTTTCAAGCACTTGGAACTTGAACGTAAAGGTGATCAATGAATAAAAAGCAAGTTTTTATTACTGACACATTCCCATAAATTTTATTGGGGTATTTATACTAAAATTACTGACAAATAATGTCGAGTCAACAAATAACTTAAAATAATAAAAAATGTAATTTAATCTACTTAAAACGAAATTTACATTGAATTGACCAATCAAACCAAAGTCACTCAAAAACAACTGCAGTTAATGCATGTGAAACATGATATTCTTTTATTAATTTTTATGCTTGTTAGCCAATGAAATAAAAGTAAAAACATTAAAAGGATTCACAAATGTTTGTTTCAACATTAATAATTATTATGTGGGTTCACATGTGTTTAAACATTCTCCGCCGCGTTGAACGACTGTTCAACAAACGAAAATATAAGTAAAATTTAAAGTCATTATGGTCATTTTAGATTGATCAGTAAAGGGAAAATAACAAAAAAATGTTGTTACTTATTAGATAAACTAAGTTAGTAAAATTGAATTGAATGGTTCCCATCTTAGACATCAAGAGAGAATTTGGACTGCTGTCGAGGCATTGGTATAGGTGTCATCTGGTGTTCTTTGATGTAAGGTTGAAGCTCAATGTTTTCTCCAGTGGATTCAACTGTAGTTAGATGTGGGTTTTGTGCACTTTTATTTAATTTGCATTTTGACAGCAGAATGAATAAAGCAATATTATGGGTTGTGGAGTTAGTAGTGGTTTTTGGTAATAATAATTCTGAGATTCTTCCAAGACTTGTGTATGACGACTTCACTGTACTTGATATAGATTTTCGTCCATTCATATTGACAAATTCGTGTTTTAGCATGCATTCTGGATCAAGTGTCAGCAAACCGGAGCCCTTTAGAGCTATAGGAATGATTTCCCTGTTGCTGTGGCGCTTGAAGATGCTGATTTAGCATATATCCATTGATTTTCTTTGCGAGTGGTATCCATCGGATATTTGTTTCCTGCAGCACACAAGTTGGTGTTGTTTTGTTGTTGAATAAGCTTATTTCACACGTACAGACTTCTGAACCATAATTGTAGCGCATTTGAATGTTGGAACAAAGGAACACGCCTTGGTCTATAGTGTCGCAGGCGCTTAACTCTGAACTTGTAAACGGAATGTACTGCCTGTGAGATATAGATATGCCCAAAAACGTAGTACATGGCTTAATGGCGATCATTGTACTGTTCATTGAGTTGGGTACAGGAATTAAGTGAAATATCCTGAGTTTTTCATGCTTAACCAATGGAATAGTTATTTTGAAAACAGCGTGTTGTTGCGTTAGTCTGCCTTTTACTTTCATAAGTTTGAATAGTTGCAGCAGTTCAGTTTTTTTCTGTCAGTGGAAGATTCATTGACGGTGGTGAATGGAGCGTAATCTGATTAACTTCATTCTGTAACTGTTCTGGAGTGAGAAGCCATGGACTGATTTTTCCGTGACGGGTATCCATTAGAGTATCGAGAATTGATGATTGTATGTTTCTGATGTAGTTCGCAATTAGTGTTAATTCAAGAACCGCTGAATTAAATAGTTGACTTAGTTGTATTTGTACCAGTGCGTTTTTGATGTCAAGTATATCATTTGAATAGATTTTAATTTCCTGGTCCAATTGTTCAAATCTTGCCTTAGCCGTCATTTGATTTTGCCGTATGATGTTAATTGTAGAATCAACTACTGATGTTTGATTTTTTAATAATTTCAGTAAATACGATTCATCTGTTCGGCGTACTCGGAGTCCAGGACGCCAAATAGTGAATGGGCGACGTTACCAACAATATCCAGCGCTCCTCTTTTAACTCGTAGTAGTCGGTTATCTAGTTGTAACTCGCTCTCCATGTGTTGAAAATGCTCAATGATACCGATACATGAAGAGTTTGTTTTGATAATTTTACACAACGTTTGTAATGACCTTGTCCCATTGACAAGAATTGATGTTTCGGACCAGTAAGAAGCTAAATCATAGTATACGAATAGGTTCCATTCGGTAGTTGAAATAGCTGCTGTCCCGATTTGCTCAAAATGAATTCCGACCTTTGAACCAAATTTCGTATTTTCGACTGGAGTACCAAGTACCAGTGGTAAAAATAGTAGTATCGTGATTATTGCAAGGGTTAGTGGGTTTGTTGGAAGTTTGATTCTCTTTGCTTTTGGTTCTTCAGTTGAGTTAGGAGTGGAATTATCGCTAGTCACAGTGCTGTCTTCAGTGGGTATGGGTGCTTCTTTATCCTTTTGTCCAGGTAATAGAGCCAGTCGATGGATTGGACGCTTGGATATTCCTGACGCAGTTTTCACGTCAGCAACTCTTGCTGCCCCGTCATCACCTGGGTAGACCATTTCATAATAGGTACATTGTCTTCTTTAATAACAACCATGTCGCCACTTTCGAGGTTATTCAATTGCTGCTGCCATTTATACCGCTGTTGCAGTTCATTCAGGTATTCTGCAGACCATCTATTCCAAAATTCATGCTTAAGGTGGGTTACGCGCTTCCAATGCGATAATCCTGATGCATTTATTGGCTCTGCCCTGCTATCAACTTGTGATGTAAGTGCTTCGCCAATAAGAAAGTGACCAGGAGTTAAGGCCTCAAGATCATCTGGATTATTTGTCATGGGAGTTAGTGGACGAGAATTTAGTATTGCCTCAATTTCCACTATAACTGTCTCCAATTCCTCGTGTGTTAAAGATGCATTCGCGACACTTCTAAGCAGAAGATTTTTTGCAGATTTTACAGCTGCTTCCCACAAACCTCCAAAATGTGGCGCTCTCGGTGGAATGAAATGAAAATGTATTCCTTTCGAACTGGAAGTGGAGATTATTGATTCTTGAGCCTTGCTTGAATAAATGCTATCTGCTAGTTCCGATAGCTGATTCTTTGCTCCGACAAAATTGGTGGCGTTATCAGAGTAAATATTTTGACATCGTCCTCGTCGGCCAATAAATCGTTTTAAGGCGCCGATAAAAGCATCCGTTGACAAATCAGACACCAATTCAAAATGAACGGCCTTTGTGGAAAAACAACAGAATACGGCTATATATGTCTTTGTTGCTCGTTTGCCTCTGATCTTGTAATGAATCCAAAAGGGACCACAATAATCTACCCCAGCGTTGATGAAGGGTCGTGCTGGAGTAACTCTAGTTTGTGAAAGATTGCCCATAATTTGTTGACATAGTTGTGGTCGTGCCCTGGTACATCTTACGCATTTTTGAACAGTTGAACGTGCCATAGTTTTGCCCTTTATTGGCCAAAATCGTTGTCGTATTGTGTTTAGTAGTGCCTGTTGCCCGCAATGTTTGTTTTCCTCGTGAAACATTGTGAATAAAAGTTTTATTAGGGGATCATTATATGGAATCAGCATTTGATGTTTTGCGTCATATGATAATAATGAAGCCTCTAGTCGTCCTCCAACTCGTAGGATATTGAATTCATCTAAGAATGGGGACAAACTTACAATAGAACTCTTTTTGTCAATTTCCTTATTTTTCCGAAGTTGATTGATTTCAGGAGAAAAGCTGGACATCTGAATGGCCTTGATGATCAGAAACAATGCGTCGTCCAGCTCCGCCGGAGTAAGTGATTTATCCTTTTTCTTTCTGGAGTTCCTGATGAATCTGAGAGTGAATCCCAGTACCCGCTGCAGAGTCCTGAAGGAATTTCTATGTGGAATCTTGTATATGAAGTCATCGTTGGAGACATTGATTGCTGAAATGACAGTTGTCTTTTTTTTCTCGATGTCATTGAAAATTTGAAGTTGTTGTGAGAACCTTGGTGGCCACATTTCTTTTCGTCCGTGGAGGAAAAGTGGTCCATAAAACCATAAATTGCATCCAGAAAGCTTATGTGCTGGTAAACCCCTGGACAATATATCAGCTGGGTTGTCCTTTGATCTGACGTGGCGCCACTGATCAGGCAACGTCAGTGATTGTATTTTAGATACCCGATTGGCTACAAAAGTATGATACAAGGAAGATTGTGCGTTTATCCAAGATAGGACTATTTCGGAGTCAGTCCATAACAATACGGGTTGATTTTTAATCTGGAGATCTGTTCTGATTCTGTGCATAAGTTGAGCAGCCATAACTGCAGCACATAATTCTAGGCGATGTAGCGTTTGTTGTTTTAGTGGAGCAACCCGAGTCTTGGCACACAATAACTGCACAATAACCCGTCGATCTTTAAGAGTGGCTCGGAGATAGGCAACTGCACCAAACGCCTTTTCAGAGGCATCCGAAAATATGTGCAGCTCCGTTGTTTTTGGGAGTTCCCCCTTGAATATGTGTCGGGGGATCTTGAAGTTGTTCAAACTGTCTAGGTCATTTCTCAATTTGCTCCAAATATTGTGAAGGTCCTCAGGCAATGGATCGTCCCAGTCTAACTTTAATTGCCATAACTGTTGAATAAACATCTTTGCCTGGACAACTACAGGTGCTAGAAGTCCAAGCGGATCGAATAATTTTGCCAGATCTGAAGTTGCTGTACGCTTTGGTATATTCTTCAATAATTGAGGATGATTTGCACACCACTTTTTCAGATTGAACCCATGCTTTTTTAGAATTGCTATAAGTTCCCTTTGTATCTCAAGCGCACTGTGTAGACTATCGGAACCCCCAAGGCCGTCATCAACGTAAAAGTTATTTTTAAGCATGTGAGAACCATAAGGATAATTTATAGCGTTCTCATCAGCAATTTTCTGTAAACATCTTGTGGCGAGATAAGGTGCTGCTCGTGTCCCATAAGTTACAGTGTTAAGTTTGTAGTAGTTGATCGGCAACCCTGGATCTTCTCTCCAAATTATAAGTTGATATTGTTGGTTATCGGGATCAAGTAGTATTTGTCGATACATTTTTTCAATGTCCGTGGTGAATACAAATTTTGGCACTCGAAAACGTAGTAGGATTGAAAACAATTCACTCTGGACAGTTGGCCCAGTGTACATGAGGTCATTTAACGAGAGGCCTGATAATGTTTTGGCCGATGCGTCAAACACTACTCTTAATTTTGTTGTAGTGCTATCAGGTTTTAATACACTATGGTGCGGAATGAAGTATTTCGGGTCTAACACTGTATCAATGTTGACCTTTTGCATATGACCTAGTTTTTCATACTCCTGCATGAATTTGATGTATTGTGTACGGATGTCTTCATGTTTTAGGAGTCGACGCTCTAATCCCATGAATCTGTTGAAGGCCATTGTGTGAGACTCTCCTAGTGCTGTTGGATTTTCTCGGAAGGGAAGACTGACAGTAAATCGGCCGTCTTTATTGGTGTGGACATGTTGTGTAAAATGTGCCTCACACTGTTTTTCTGACGGTGAAAGAGCCCTTTCATTGCTTTCAATTTCGTCCAGTTTCCAGAGATGTTCTATGGCTTCTTCCAGAGAAGCGTTGTCCCCAAAAATTGCACATGTAAGTGCGCATAAGGGGTTAGGAATGGGATTTTTTCCTATTGCACCCCCTACAATCCAGCCCAGTGCTGTATTTTGTAAAGTTGGGAGATCATCAGCGAGATGTATCGTCCCATTTCGGGTCAACTTATAATAGAACTCTGCTCCTAATATCAAGTCTATTTTTTCCTGCTGCTCAAAATGGGGATCTGCCAGAGGAATGTAGTTGTGAATGTCCCAGGCTGAGATGTCAATCTGTTGATTTGGTTGTGCAGGAATTATACTCGGGAGTACGTATGCTTCTACGTTTGCTGAGAAGCTGAGATCCCTGGATTTCATTTGAATATTTGTGCGATATTTTGAATTTCGTTGGATTTCGCCAACGCCGTCTAGGCATAGGGACGCTCCTGATGGTGAAATGAACAATTTTTGGCACAGACGCTTCGATACAATATTCACCTGTGATCCAGAATCCATTACCGCTCTAAATTCATCTGATGAACCATTTGGCGCCGTAATTATTACCTTTGCCGTTGCTAGTAAAACATAGCCCTGGGGGCCCGCAGCGATGTTGGTTGTTGCTGATGTAACCGCTACTACATTTGAGGCAGTAGTTTTTTGTGAACTGGAATTTGATGATTTTTTCGCCTTCTGGTTGTCTCTTTTCTCCAAATGAAGCAATGTGTTGTGTCTGTTCTTACATTTTTTGCAGTTTCCTGATTTGCAGTATTTTGAAATGTGATAACTAGAGAAACAGATGACGCATAGACCTTGTTTTTGTACCCAGTTAAGTCGTTCTGCTGCTGATGATTGGAGAAATTTGTCGCAACTGTAAATTTTATGGCCACTTGTATTGCAGAATTTGCAATTGGATGAATTCTGTTCGTTTGACGTAATTACTGTTGAAACCGCTTTCTGTGGTGGTTGTTTTTCCCTTGGAATGATTGCCTCCATAGATTGGAATTGAAGTTCTAGGAATGATAAAAATTCGGCTATAACTGGAACATCCCTTGGTTTAGATAGTGACTGCATATACCTGATATGAGTATTTTTATCAAGTTTTTGGACCAATAATTGGACAAGGATTGCATCCCAAGAAGATGTTTCGATCCCCAAATTATTTAATGCCAGCAAGCACTCCTTTGTGGTGTCATGCATAGCCTTGGTTCATTGTGCAGATGACGTTACGGGCTGTTGGTTGATTATTTTGTCTACTAAGTTGGCCACTAAAATTCTCCTGTTGTTGTAGCGGTCCTGTAGGGTTTTCCATGCAGTGTTGTAGTTTGTCTCGGATAGGGAGAATTGGCTTATTAGATGTTCAGCTTCTCCTGATACATTACTTTTCAAATACCACATTTTTTGACTGGCGGGAATCGGCTGTTTATCCACCATTTCAGAGAACAAGTCAAAAAATTGTCGCCATTTCAGATAATCGCCATCAAATTTAGGTATGGTAATTTTTGGCAAATTTACTGAGGAAGTTGACTGAATTGGAAGAGGAGTTGTATGAGTTGCACCAACGTTTTGTACCCTGTCGGCCATTATGGATATGTTGAGTGACTGCTCTTGAGCCTTGTCGTTTAATTCATAAAATTGGTCGACATCAAAACCAGAATTTACTGCATCGTCAAAATTTTCGCATATCTCGTTGTATAGGTTCTGGAGCTGGTCCCATCTTTTGTTGATAAGTGCCATGTTGTAGTCGTAGAATTGGCGTGGTTGAATTTCACTGGTGGTGGTTACCACATTTATTGCTCTACTCAACAGTGTCATTGCAGTTTGTGCCTTCTGGATCAGGCCGTGATTTTTATTGGAGTTTTGTTGATTCACCGATGTGCCACCAGTGTTTTTAGTTGCTGGTGGCTTTTGTTTTATCAATGTCTTTAAACGATTAGCCTCTTCCGTGAATAGAGATATATAGGAGGTTGCTAATTCCTGTATTTTGGAGTAGTAATCTTGTGTAAAATAGTCATGCTCTGTTTTAAGTGTTTTAACATCGTCGAGCATGCGTAATTCCGTATCCCGGGCCTCAAATTCATCCCAGGCTTCTGATAAACGTTTTCTCCGTTTCTTAAAGTATTCTGCGGTTGATTTTCTATCCACAGAATCCTTTTTGAAATTTCGTACTATTGATTGTATTGTTTCACCCGTTTTTTGTAGGGTGTCCAGTAACGTATTTGCCATCGCCATTGTAAATGATGTCTTAGGTGCTGACTATGTCCGGGAACTGATGAATCTTTTGAAAACAATGCCCGTTGTATATGTCCACAGAAATTTTGCTTAGTGGAAAATGTTGATTTTATTGGCAACAATATTGTGATGCCCGTTGTATGATTTTATTGGTCACCAATGGTGCCTGTTGCTTATGTTCCCAGAAAATTTCTTGGAACTGCTGATTTAGTCACCAATGTTATGGTGCTTGTTGTATATGTCCACCAAATTGAATTAGTGGGACTGATGATTTTGTTTGTATGCTAATGTGGCGTTTGTTGTTATGGTGCTTGTTGTATATGTCCACCAAATCGAATTAGTGGGACTGATGATTTTGTTTGTATGCTAATGTGGCGTTTGTTGTTAATGCCCAACCACAAATTACTGGAACTGCTGGTCAAATCGTCGCGCCAATAGTAAGACGCTTGTTGTAGCCTCCACTGAAGATATTGATTTGCTGGGTAGATTCTTTGTTGTAAATCACCGCTGAACACCAATTTGCTGGGTAGGCACTGATGGGAACCTCAAAATTGCAAAAAACGGGGGTCGCCAAAATGTTTTTTGGCGCCTATTTGTCCTTCGCCTGGTTGAAGGACTTGTAATTTTTTGTTCGTATCAATGTTATGATGCCTTTGTAGCCTCCGCTGAAGACAAGGGTAGGCTGCGTGTGCGTACAAATCACCAATAAAATTGTCTAAGCTCCTTACTACTGGTGGGGGAAGCTTAAAAATTCACTGGTGGTCGGGGTCACCAAAATGTTTGGAATGGGTTAATTAGTATGATTCAATTCAAACACATAAATTTTAACTGTACTAATTTGCTTCTGTGGTTTTTTACTTTCAAGCACTTGGAACTTGAACGTAAAGGTGATCAATGAATAAAAAGCAAGTTTTTATTACTGACACATTCCCATAAATTTTATTGGGGTATTTATACTAAAATTACTGACAAATAATGTCGAGTCAACAAATAACTTAAAATAATAAAAAATGTAATTTAATCTACTTAAAACGAAATTTACGTTGAATTGACCAATCAAACCAAAGTCACTCAAAAACAACTGCAGTTAATGCATGTGAAACATGATATTCTTTTATTAATTTTTATGCTTGTTAGCCAATGAAATAAAAGTAAAAACATTAAACGGATTCACAAATGTTTGTTTCAACATTAATAATTATTATGTGGGTTCACATGTGTTTAAACATTCTCCCCCGCGTTGAACGACTGTTCAACAAACGAAAATATAAGTAAAATTTAAAGTCATTATGGTCATTTTAGTTTGATCAGTAAAGGGAAAATAACAAAAAAATGTTGTTACTTATTAGATAAACTAAGTTAGTAAAATTGAATTGAATGGTTCCCATCTTAGACATCAAGAGAGAATTTGGACTGCTGTCGAGGCATTGGTATAGGTGTCATCTGGTGTTCTTTGATGTAAGGTTGAAGCTCAATGTTTTCTCCAGTGGATTCAACTGTAGTTAGATGTGGGTTTTGTGCACTTTTATTTAATTTGCATTTTGACAGCAGAATGAATAAAGCAATATTATGGGTTGTGGAGTTAGTAGTGGTTTTTGGTAATAATAATTCTGAGATTCTTCCAAGACTTGTGTATGACGACTTCACTGTACTTGATATAGATTTTCGTCCATTCATATTGACAAATTCGTGTTTTAGCATGCATTCTGGATCAAGTGTCAGCAAACCGGAGCCCTTTAGAGCTATAGGAATGATTTCCCTGTTGCTGTGGCGCTTGAAGATGCTGATGTAGCATATATCCATTGATTTTCTTTGCGAGTGGTATCCATCGGATATTTGTTTCCTGCAGCACACAACTTGGTGTTGTTTTGTTGTTGAATAAGCTTATTTCACACGTACAGACTTCTGAACCATAATTGTAGCGCATTTGAATGTTGGAACAAAGGAACACGCCTTGGTCTATAGTGTCGCAGGCGCTTAACTCTGAACTTGTAAAGGGAATGTACTGCCTGTGAGATATAGATATGCCCAAAAACGTAGTACATGGCTTAATGGCGATCATTGTACTGTTCATTGAGTTGGGTACAGGAATTAAGTGAAATATCCTGAGTTTTTCATGCTTAACCAATGGAATAGTTATTTTGAAAACAGCGTGTTGTTGCGTTAGTCTGCCTTTTACTTTCATAAGTTTGAATAGTTGCAGCAGTTCAGTTTTTTTCTGTCAGTGGAAGATTCATTGACGGTGGTGAATGGAGCGTAATCTGATTAACTTCATTCTGTAACTGTTCTGGAGTGAGAAGCCATGGACTGATTTTTCCGTGACGGGTATCCATTAGAGTATCGAGAATTGATGATTGTATGTTTCTGATGTAGTTCGCAATTAGTGTTAATTCAAGAACCGCTGAATTAAATAGTTGACTTAGTTGTATTTGTACCAGTGCGTTTTTGATGTCAAGTATATCATTTGAATAGATTTTAATTTCCTGGTCCAATTGTTCAAATCTTGCCTTAGCCGTCATTTGATTTTGCCGTATGATGTTAATTGTAGAATCAACTACTGATGTTTGATTTTTTAATAATTTCAGTAAATACGATTCATCTGTTCGGCGTACTCGGAGTCCAGGACGCCAAATAGTGAATGGGCGACGTTACCAACAATATCCAGCGCTCCTCTTTTAACTCGTAGTAGTCGGTTATCTAGTTGTAACTCGCTCTCCATGTGTTGAAAATGCTCAATGATACCGATACATGAAGAGTTTGTTTTGATAATTTTACACAACGTTTGTAATGACCTTGTCCCATTGACAAGAATTGATGTTTCGGACCAGTAAGAAGCTAAATCATAGTATACGAATAGGTTCCATTCGGTAGTTGAAATAGCTGCTGTCCCGATTTGCTCAAAATGAATTCCGACCTTTGAACCAAATTTCGTATTTTCGACTGGAGTACCAAGTACCAGTGGTAAAAATAGTAGTATCGTGATTATTGCAAGGGTTAGTGGGTTTGTTGGAAGTTTGATTCTCTTTGCTTTTGGTTCTTCAGTTGAGTTAGGAGTGGAATTATCGCTAGTCACAGTGCTGTCTTCAGTGGGTATGGGTGCTTCTTTATCCTTTTGTCCAGGTAATAGAGCCAGTCGATGGATTGGACGCTTGGATATTCCTGACGCAGTTTTCACGTCTCTCTGTGGAATGAAATGAAAATGTATTCCTTTCGAACTGGAAGTGGAGATTATTGATTCTTGAGCCTTGCTTGAATAAATGCTATCTGCTAGTTCCGATAGCTGATTCTTTGCTCCGACAAAATTGGTGGCGTTATCAGAGTAAATATTTTGACATCGTCCTCGTCGGCCAACAAATCGTTTTAAGGCGCCGATAAAAGCATCCGTTGACAAATCAGACACCAATTAAAAATGAACGGCCTTTGTGGAAAAACAACAGAATACGGCTATATATGTCTTTGTTGCTCGTTTGCCTCTGATCTTGTAATGAATCCAAAAGGGACCACAATAATCTACCCCAGCGTTGATGAAGGGTCGTGCTGGAGTAACTCTAGTTTGTGAAAGATTGCCCATAATTTGTTGACATAGTTGTGGTCGTGCCCTGGTACATCTTACGCATTTTTGAACAGTTGAACGTGCCATAGTTTTGCCCTTTATTGGCCAAAATCGTTGTCGTATTGTGTTTAGTAGTGCCTGTTGCCCGCAATGTTTGTTTTCCTCGTGAAAATTGTGAATAAAAGTTTTATTAGGGGATCATTATATGGAATCAGCATTTGATGTTTTGCGTCATATGATAATAATGAAGCCTCTAGTCGTCCTCCAACTCGTAGGATATTGAATTCATCTAAGAATGGGGACAAACTTACAATAGAACTCTTTTTGTCAATTTCCTTATTTTTCCGAAGTTGATTGATTTCAGGAGAAAAGCTGGACATCTGAATGGCCTTGATGATCAGAAACAATGCGTCGTCCAGCTCCGCCGGAGTAAGTGATTTATCCTTTTTCTTTCTGGAGTTCCTGATGAATCTGAGAGTGAATCCCAGTACCCGCTGCAGAGTCCTGAAGGAATTTCTATGTGGAATCTTGTATATGAAGTCATCGTTGGAGACATTGATTGCTGAAATGACAGTTGTCTTTTTTTTCTCGATGTCATTGAAAATTTGAAGTTGTTGTGAGAACCTTGGTGGCCACATTTCTTTTCGTCCGTGGAGGAAAAGTGGTCCATAAAACCATAAATTGCATCCAGAAAGCTTATGTGCTGGTAAACCCCTGGACAATATATCAGCTGGGTTGTCCTTTGATCTGACGTGGCGCCACTGATCAGGCAACGTCAGTGATTGTATTTTAGATACCCGATTGGCTACAAAAGTATGATACAAGGAAGATTGTGCGTTTATCCAAGATAGGACTATTTCGGAGTCAGTCCATAACAATACGGGTTGATTTTTAATCTGGAGATCTGTTCTGATTCTGTGCATAAGTTGAGCAGCCATAACTGCAGCACATAATTCTAGGCGATGTAGCGTTTGTTGTTTTAGTGGAGCAACCCGAGTCTTGGCACACAATAACTGCACAATAACCCGTCGATCTTTAAGAGTGGCTCGGAGATAGGCAACTGCACCAAACGCCTTTTCAGAGGCATCCGAAAATATGTGCAGCTCCGTTGTTTTTGGGAGTTCCCCCTTGAATATGTGTCGGGGGATCTTGAAGTTGTTCAAACTGTCTAGGTCATTTCTCAATTTGCTCCAAATATTGTGAAGGTCCTCAGGCAATGGATCGTCCCAGTCTAACTTTAATTGCCATAACTGTTGAATAAACATCTTTGCCTGGACAACTACAGGTGCTAGAAGTCCAAGCGGATCGAATAATTTTGCCAGATCTGAAGTTGCTGTACGCTTTGGTATATTCTTCAATAATTGAGGATGATTTACACACCACTTTTTCAGATTGAACCCATGCTTTTTTAGAATTGCTATAAGTTCCCTTTGTATCTCAAGCGCACTGTGTAGACTATCGGAACCCCCAAGGCCGTCATCAACGTAAAAGTTATTTTTAAGCATGTGAGAACCATAAGGATAATTTATAGCGTTCTCATCAGCAATTTTCTGTAAACATCTTGTGGCGAGATAAGGTGCTGCTCGTGTCCCATAAGTTACAGTGTTAAGTTTGTAGTAGTTGATCGGCAACCCTGGATCTTCTCTCCAAATTATAAGTTGATATTGTTGGTTATCGGGATCAAGTAGTATTTGTCGATACATTTTTTCAATGTCCGTGGTGAATACAAATTTTGGCACTCGAAAACGTAGTAGGATTGAAAACAATTCACTCTGGACAGTTGGCCCAGTGTACATGAGGTCATTTAACGAGAGGCCTGATAATGTTTTGGCCGATGCGTCAAACACTACTCTTAATTTTGCGATGTTGGTTGTTGCTGATGTAACCGCTACTACATTTGAGGCAGTAGTTTTTTGTGAACTGGAATTTGATGATTTTTTCGCCTTCTGGTTGTCTCTTTTCTCCAAATGAAGCAATGTGTTGTGTCTGTTCTTACATTTTTTGCAGTTTCCTGATTTGCAGTATTTTGAAATGTGATAACTAGAGAAACAGATGACGCATAGACCTTGTTTTTGTACCCAGTTAAGTCGTTCTGCTGCTGATAATTGGAGAAATTTGTCGCAACTGTAAATTTTATGGCCACTTGTATTGCAGAATTTGCAATTGGATGAATTCTGTTCGTTTGACGTAATTACTGTTGAAACCGCTTTCTGTGGTGGTTGTTTTTCCCTTGGAATGATTGCCTCCATAGATTGGAATTGAAGTTCTAGGAATGATAAAAATTCGGCTATAACTGGAACATCCCTTGGTTTAGATAGTGACTGCATATACCTGATATGAGTATTTTTATCAAGTTTTTGGACCAATAATTGGACAAGGATTGCATCCCAAGAAGATGTTTCGATCCCCAAATTATTTAATGCCAGCAAGCACTCCTTTGTGGTATCATGCATAGCCTTGGTTCATTGTGCAGATGACGTTACGGGCTGTTGGTTGATTATTTTGTCTACTAAGTTGGCCACTAAAATTCTCCTGTTGTTGTAGCGGTCCTGTAGGGTTTTCCATGCAGTGTTGTAGTTTGTCTCGGATAGGGAGAATTGGCTTATTAGATGTTCAGCTTCTCCTGATACATTACTTTTCAAATACCACATTTTTTGACTGGCGGGAATCGGCTGTTTATCCACCATTTCAGAGAACAAGTCAAAAAATTGTCGCCATTTCAGATAATCGCCATCAAATTTAGGTATGGTAATTTTTGGCAAATTTACTGAGGAAGTTGACTGAATTGGAAGAGGAGTTGTATGAGTTGCACCAACGTTTTGTACCCTGTCGGCCATTATGGATATGTTGAGTGACTGCTCTTGAACCTTGTCGTTTAATTCATAAAATTGGTCGACATCAAAACCAGAATTTACTGCATCGTCAAAATTTTCGCATATCTCGTTGTATAGGTTCTGGAGCTGGTCCCATCTTTTGTTGATAAGTGCCATGTTGTAGTCGTAGAATTGGCGTGGTTGAATTTCACTGGTGGTGGTTACCACATTTATTGCTCTACTCAACAGTGTCATTGCAGTTTGTGCCTTCTGGATCAGGCCGTGATTTTTATTGGAGTTTTGTTGATTCACCGATGTGCCACCAGTGTTTTTAGTTGCTGGTGGCTTTTGTTTTATCAATGTCTTTAAACGATTAGCCTCTTCCGTGAATAGAGATATATAGGAGGTTGCTAATTCCTGTATTTTGGAGTAGTAATCTTGTGTAAAATAGTCATGCTCTGTTTTAAGTGTTTTAACATCGTCGAGCATGCGTAATTCCGTATCCCGGGCCTCAAATTCATCCCAGGCTTCTGATAAACGTTTTCTCAGTTTCTTAAAGTTTTCTGCGGTTGATTTTCTATCCACAGAATCCTTTTTGAAATTTCGTACTATTGATTGTATTGTTTCACCCGTTTTTTGTAGGGTGTCCAGTAACGTATTTGCCATCGCCATTGTAAATGATGTCTTAGGTGTTGACTATGTCCGGGAACTGATGAATCTTTTGAAAACAATGCCCGTTGTATATGTCCACAGAAATTTTGCTTAGTGGAAAATGTTGATTTTATTGGCAACAATATTGTGATGCCCGTTGTATGATTTTATTGGTCACCAATGTTATGGTGCCTGTTGCTTATGTTCCCAGAAAATTTCTTGGAACTGCTGATTTAGTCACCAATGTTATGGTGCTTGTTGTATATGTCCACCAAATTGAATTAGTGGGACTGATGATTTTGTTTGTATGCTAATGTGGCGTTTGTTGTTATGGTGCTTGTTGTATATGTCCACCAAATTGAATTAGTGGGACTGATGATTTTGTTTATATGCTAATGTGGCGTTTGTTGTTAATGCCCAACCACAAATTACTGGAACTGCTGGTCAAATCGTCGCGCCAATAGTAAGACGCTTGTTGTAGCCTCCACTGAAGATATTGATTTGCTGGGTAGATTCTTTGTTGTAAATCACCGCTGAACACCAATTTGCTGGGTAGGCACTGATGGGAACCTCAAAATTGCAAAAAACGGGGGTCACCAAAATGTTTTTTGGCGCCTATTTGTCCTTCGCCTGGTTGAAGGACTTGTAATTTTTTGTTCGCATCAATGTTATGATGCCTTTGTAGCCTCCGCTGAAGACAAGGGTAGGCTGCGTGTGCGTACAAATCACCAATAAAATTGTCTAAGCTCCTTACTACTGGTGGGGGAAGCTTAAAAATTCACTGGTGGTCGGGGTCACCAAAATGCTTGGAATGGGTTAATTAGTATGATTCAATTCAAACACATAAATTTGAACTGTACTAATTTGCTTCTGTGGTTTTTTACTTTCAAGCACTTGGAACTTGAACGTAAAGGTGATCAATGAATAAAAAGCAAGTTTTTATTACTGACACATTCCCATAAATTTTATTGGGGTATTTATACTAAAATTACTGACAAATAATGTCGAGTCAACAAATAACTTAAAATAATAAAAAATGTAATTTAATCTACTTAAAACGAAATTTACGTTGAATTGACCAATCAAACCAAAGTCACTCAAAAACAACTGCAGTTAATGCATGTGAAACATGATATTCTTTTATTAATTTTTATGCTTGTTAGCCAATGAAATAAAAGTAAAAACATTAAACGGATTCACAAATGTTTGTTTTAACATTAATAATTATTATGTGGGTTCACATGTGTTTAAACACAGATCTTATTAACATGTTCTCTAAGTACATTGTTCATCATCCTCTGGAATATAGAGGGTGCATTCTTCAACCCGAATGGCATGCGAATAAAGGCGTAATGCCCATTGTGTGTAGTAAAGGCTGTTTTCTCGCGAGCTTCCGGTTGGACCTCTATTTGATAAAACCCTTTTGTGAGATCTAGAGTGAAAAAATAATTTTGGCGTCCCATCTTATCTAATATGTCGTCAATACGTGGGATAGGGTATTTATCCTTCTTGGCAGCCATATTCAGTTTCATATAGTCGATAAAGATTCTCCACTCCTTATCGCCCGATTTGTCCCCCTTCTTGGGTACAATCCAGATAGGAGCGTTATATGGAGAACTACTATGCTTAATCAGTTTCATATAGTCGATAAAGATTCTCCACTCCTTATTGCCCGATTTGTCCTCCTTCTTGGGTACAATCCAGATAGGAGCGTTGTATGGAGAACTACTATGCTTAATCAGGCCCTGATCTAACATTTCTGTCATTTGTTTCTCTACTTCCGCGGCATGTATAATCGGATATCTGTATGTCATCTTGTAAATTGGTCCTGAAAGTCCTGTGTCTATTCTGTGTTTAATTTCGTTAGTTAAATTCAAATCGTCTCCCTTTTTATAAAAAATGTCATTGTTGTTCCGAATTAAAATCTGTATTGCGTCCCTCTCCTCCGAATTCAAATGTTTTGTCCTCAAGGGGCACTGTGTTCCCAAAGTTTTAAAGTTAAAAAGTTCGGGCAAATTTTCCAGTTCGCCCATTTCCGGTTTTCCCTCATAACTAATTTAAAATTTTTTCCCGTTAAGGATTAATGTGTTATCATTATAGTTTATAATCGCATTGTTTTCCTTTAAGGTATTATGGCACAAAATGCTATCGAAAAATCTATGGAATTGAAAAAGTCTAAAAGTTGTCTGTGAGTATACTCAAATGTTCCGTTGGTATAACTCCGTCACGATGGTCTCTGCCGCTGTTCTAATTTGTGTCGGAATCGTCAGTATCTTAATAAATTGAGGTGGACAATGATCTCGTTTGAGTAAATTTTCCGTTGATCCCGTGTCAATTAAAAGTCTTAAATTTTTGGTTTTGTTTTTGAGTAAGAGATAGGGTAACCCGAAGTCTGAGGTGAGCCTGTTGACTGAAAATTAATTTTCTCCCAATTGCTGTTAATCTCATTAGTATGTCCATATTCGGTACTGTCGTAATTTTCGTTAAAATTATAATCATGGTTTAAATTAGTGTTAATATTATTCTTACTACAATTCCGTGATTCTTGTTGATAATGGTTCTGTCTTCTGGTTTGTTGGGATGAATCAATGTCCATCGGTTCTGATCCTGATAGATGATTTTGTTGCCAGTTGTTCTGATGTGGTGGTGGCTGTTGCTGTTGTTGGTTCCTCGGCTGTAATTATTAATAAGTCTGTGGAGAGTACATTTGTGGTCTCCAGTTCTGTTGTGGTTGTTATTTTTTTGTTGTTGTTGAGGATTCTTGCTCTTATTATAGTTTTTTGATTTTTGTTCCTCGTTGGGGAATCCAGATTGGCTTAACTCATGAAGGGCTACTTCCATTGTTGTAGGTTTTAAGGCACACAAAACTGTCCACATATGAACAGGTAATCTAGTTGTGAAGTGTCTACACGATGCTTTTTTATTGAGCAGCGGCGAGAATCGGCCGCTCTCTATCCCCGGCGATGTGGCATCACCATTCAGCTAGTGGGAATGCAGTTCTTAGTTTTGCTGCTTTTGCTTGCTCTTCCCACTAGATGCATGAAAGCGACAGCGAACGGCTTCTTTTTTGGCACTTGTATATATAAATTAAAAAGGAAAGAACATAAAGGCTGTGAAAGTATATAAAGAAAAGAAATCAAGTGTGCTAATATATATAGGAAAAAGATATTATTTATTTAAAAAAAATTAAATTAAAAAGAAATTAAATTGAAATTGAACTAAAAGTTGAAAATAAATTTGGAGCTAAAATTAAAACAAAACGAAAAATCTTTTAAATTCAAAAACAAAAAAAGTGAGTATGAATATTGGTAGCCCAAGCTGGACTGCTTTCACCATTGGTCACAAAGAACCAGGAGTCACCCGTAACCCCAACATTTTGGTCCTTCTCCCGCGAAAATCTGGTGGAAATTTCGTGTGTTAACACATAAAGAAGGAAGACATATTTTTTCTCAACAACATAGAAAACCACGTAAGGAAAAAGTACAGTGTGGAGTAAAACAGGTGCGTAAATTTATATTATTTGAAATTTGAAAAAATGGAAAAGTTTGCCCATAATATTTTGTTGAGAACAGTGTGTCTTAAGTCCAATTTGTGGCTCAGATATTTTGAGGTTATAAATTAAAACGGGTTTTCAAGATAAGAAATAAAAAAGGCCATTTTAGTTATCCCGTTAACAATTATATTTGTTGTAAAGATTTTTTTTTTTGCTATTTTGGTGCCGTTACATTGTTAAACGTGTCTCAAAACGGGAAATTTGTTTTTCTTTTTCAATAGTTGTTTTTCTTATACCAAATTTTTCCGGAATAAAATAAATATGTCGGTTTTGGAAAAATATTTTAGCGCGGCTGAGGAAGATATTGAAACTGAGCCGCTGCTCCTAGAAGAGGATTTTTCGGCATATAAATTAGATGCCTTTGAATTTCAAAAATCCGAATTAAATCTTTATTTAATGGGGAAAATATAATAAAATTTATGAGGAGTGTTCCTTGTGTAAAATATTAAAAATACCATCCTTTTTATTTAACTAAACAGCCGCTTGTGCGACTGTTCTCTTCTGCTTATTTCGTCCAATTCATTTTCTTAAGAATACTTAAAATCTAAGTACCTAAAAATACACTAATAGTAATACACTTATACAAAGTATCATAAATATGATACATTGTTCAATGTCACTTACAATTAATTTATTAAGACATAGCTGGAAATGTGCTAGTCAGCATTGTTGCTTCAATAAAGTGTGAAGCTGGTGTTACATACAGAAGGTATGACTAGTCACACACAGTACACTTGACAACTATAGAGAAAGAGAAAGATTTAGTTACGGTTCAGCCAAAACACCCACAGTTAACTTTAGTTTTTAATATTGCCCCATGCCAAAAGGATACAGCTCAAGAAATAAAAAGGTTGCAAAGGGACATTAATAATTGTATGTTGGTCCTAAAATTATATGAATATAATAACGAATCTTGGGATGCGATTTTTATTATTCAATGTTCAACACGTTTGGCACCACATACTTTACACCTTTGGGAACAATCGGTAAAATACAAAACAAAGAACCATACTAGAAGTATGCTAGCAACAGCGTGGGTCAATATATGCTCAGGTAGTTCTACTCAGAGAATATGAGTGTTAATAGATCCTTGTTCGGATGAAAGTTTTATCTCTGAAATAATATAAAAATTATTAAAATTGCCCACTACTCCTCTTAAAGCCGCAGTCACAGGTCTAGGTGAAGAATTAGTTAGCATTTCAGAAAAAATTGGAACTTTTAAAATTGTTTCACTTTTTAATTCTAATTATGTTCTTAATATGGAAGCTCTGGTTATTTTTAAAATTACTGGCAGTGTTCCTACGCATTCTTTTAGCCTTAAAGTGGGCGCTGAGTTACCAAAACTCAATTATGCTGATCCGGAGTTTTATAAAAGCGGTCAAGTCGATCTTTTGTTAGGTGGCGAATTATATCCAGCGATTCTTCTTAAAGGGGTACAACAAGGTGTTTTTGAAACACTTGTGGCCCAAGAAACCATTTTCGGCTGGATTGTGACTGGTCCAACATCCAGTAATGCCCCTTTTCCAACAGTTAAATTGTCTTATATGACAAAAGTATCAATTGACGATCAGATGTCAAAGTTTTGGGATTTAGAAGAAGTATCTCGAAGTCAAATATTGTCAGAAGAGGATAAAATTTGTGAGGATATCTATCGTTCTACTACGGTGAGGAATACTGATGGGAGATATGTTGTAAATTTGCCCTTCAAAAATAATTGTCCGTCACTTGGTCCAAATAGGCATATTGCAGTTAGTCAATCTTTAAGAAATGAAAAATGTTTAATGCGTAGGCCACAATACGATGAGGCCATAAAGAAGTTTTTAGCTTTAGGACATATGGATGAAATTAAAGAATCATCAAGTGGTATTGGTTACTATTGACCTCATCATGAAGTTTTTAAACCAGATAGAACAACTACAAAGTTAAGAGTAGTTTTTAATGCTTCAAGTGCGTCGTCCAATGGGAAAAGTCTTAACGACATATTGCATGTAGGCCCAAATCTAAAAAACGATTTAGTTTCCCTTATTTGAAAATGGCGATTTTTTGAATTTGTTTTTAACGCTGACATTTCAAAAATGTACAGGCAAATTTTGATCAACCCGGAACATGCCCCTTTTCATAAAATTGTTTTTCGAAGCTCTGAAAATGATAAATTACAAGATTTTCATCTGTAATTTATCGCATTCGGCGTCAATTGTGCACCATATTTGGCTCTTTGTACCTTTTTAAAGTTGGCAGATGATGAAGAGCAGCGTTTACCATTTGGTGCCAGAATTCTTCGAGAATCAATGTACGTTGACGATGCCCCTGTCGGAGCCCATTCAGTTGCGGAGGCATTAGGTGCTCGTGATCAGCTGATTAATATTTTTAAAACAGCGGGTTTTGGACTACGGAAATATACATCAAATTCTAAACATATTTTGAAAAATTTGCCCTCAGAACATCTACTCAATTCCTCTTTTTTGTGTCTCGATGATAAAAGTACAGCTAAAACGCTAGGTCTTCGTTCAAATGCAGCAGTGGACCATTTCTATTTTATCACGGAAAAAATTCAACACAAATCATCATTTAGCAAAAGGGAAGTACTTTCAATAATCGCACGTCTGTTTAATCCAGCAGGGTGGCTGGCAGCAGTGATTTCATAAAACAGCAAAAATTCTTATGAAGCATATGTGGCTTGATAAGATTAAGTGGGACGACGCAATAAAACCAGTAACTCTGCATAAGTGGCAGGCCTTTATTTCGAAATATAACGACGTTGATACAATTACAATTCCTCGTTGGGTTCATTATTCTCCCAATTGTAATATTGAATTTCACGGCTTCTGTGACTCGTCGGAGGTAGCTTATGCAGCAACATTATACATAAGAATTAAAATTGGAGAGCAAATTACTTAAAATCTTTTGGTGGCCAAAACAAAGATGGCACCAATTAAAAAACCGTCATTATCCCGTTTGGATTTGTGCGGTGCGGTACTTTTGTCGAATTTAGTTGCCAGTGTTATGCCTTAATTACAACTGAGGGCATATCAATGTATTTGTGGTCAGATTCTACAGTAGTTCTAGCATGGTTAAGGAAACCACCGTGTAGCTGGAAAACATTTGTTGCCAATAGAGTTGTCACTATATTAGAAAAAGTAGGGAATAACAATTGGTTTCACGTAGCTTCTAGCTACAATCCCGCCGATCTAGCAACCCGGGGGATGGTCCCTTCGGAATTAAAAGAAAGTCTTCTATGGTGGCATGGACCTGAGCGGCTCAAACGTGAAAAATCATTTTGGCCCACCGGACCAGTTGAATTCGAAACCCTGGTAGAATCAAAAGGAGCACAAGTTTATTTTGCAAGATCGTCAGAAAAGGAGGATATTCTCACTCGTTTTTCATGCCTTGCAAGAGCAACTCATGTAATTGCGTACATGTTCCGATTTCTAAAAAAAAGCTAGTAAAAATAGACGCATAGGCGTACACGTTAAAAATATCGGATCAAGAGTTGACTTTCGTTAGAAATCGTTTGTTTTCATTGTCTCAACAAATTAATTTTCCGTGTGAACTAAGTTCTTTGTTAGAAGGAATAAAAATCAACTCTCACAGCCCTTTACTAACGCTCACCCCGTTTTTGGACAAAAATCATATTATTCGAGCAAATGGCCGCCTGGGTTCTTCCACAAGTTTATCCCTCAATGAACGACATCCCATTATAATTGCTTACGGTAGTGCTTTAGCCCGTTTATATGTCGAATTTATTCATAAATTGGTTCATCACGGTGGCCCGAGGTTAGTTCTTAATACGATTCGTCAAGATTGTTGGATATTAACAGCAAAAAACCTGATAAAAACTTGTAAACTGTAAAGTCTGCGTGTTATACCGAAAAAAGTGTCAAGGGCAGATTATGGCTCCTTTACCCGATGAAAGAAGTACTTTTAGTCGCCCTTTTACGAATACAGGCGTTGATTTTGCTGGCCCATTTGAAATTAAAAGTTTTACTGGTCGATATTGCAAAATCACCAAAGGTAATGTGTGTCTCTTTGTTTGTTTTTCATCTGTCAACCCCTGCCTTTATGGCTGCTTTGGCTCGTTTTATTTTCCTCTTCTCTGATATTGGTAGAAATTTCGTTGGAGCCACAAGGAAAATTGATGAGAATTTTGTAAAACACATAAAAGAGGTACGCGATAACGCTGTTTCAGAATATGGTCATCAACAGTTATCGTGGCATTTTATACCAGCAGGGGCCCCTCATATGGGAGGCCTGTGGGAAGCCAGTGTCAAAAGTTTTCAAATGCACTTTAAAAAGATATCAGGTCAGATTAAATACACCTTTGAAGAATTATCAACCCTGCTAGCTACTATCGAACTGTGTCTCAATTCAAGACCATTAGGCCCT
Source organism: Eustalomyia histrio (assembly GCA_949748255.1). Lineage (NCBI taxonomy): Eukaryota > Metazoa > Arthropoda > Insecta > Diptera > Anthomyiidae > Eustalomyia > Eustalomyia histrio. Next base: position 103,550,300 of record OX456526.1, read on the forward strand.
TTATCTGAAAACGTATATGAAGTATTAGCTTTAACTCCGGGACACTTCTTAGTAGGCTCTACGCTTATGACCCCCGCAGAACCAGAAGAAGCGCAACCGTCTGGCAACATACTTAACAGATGGCGAAAAGTTAAGGCCATGTAGCAAGAGTTTTGTCGTCTATGGAAAGAGGAGTATTGAAAAGAGTTGCACAAGCGCAGTAAATGGAAATCTTCTCAAATCGGCATTGAAGAAAACGATCTTGTCGTTTTAAAATATTAGCCAGTTTGCCCTAACGAATGGCGTTTAGGTCGAGTAGTGAAAATCTACCGTGGTTTCGACGGTAAAATTCGCGTAGCTGACCTTAAAATTCAAAATGGGCTTTTCACCCGACTAGTACATAAGCTGGTGCTTTTGCCACTAACCCCTCTTTTTTCGCCAAAAATTAATATATATATTTTCGTTATAGCCCCAAGATGTTTGATGGACTGTTCAACGCCAACTATAGTTGCCCACTGTGCTCCCGTCTGCACGCGATCCGACAATGCAAACTTAGAGCCGTTGCCCACCACGGGCTATGTACTAATTGCCTAGTACAATCACACCGCTTATCACGCTGCCGCAGTGTCGATCGTTGCCGCCGCAACGATCGACTCGAGCTCGGGCTCGAGAGACGCCCTTACTGCCACCGAGGCGCTGTGTTTGCGGTGCATTGTAAAAAATGGTCGTACTACGGTGACAGACTACCATCGGCTCTTAGAAAAACGCCGCGTAGATGTTGTTAGTGCTGTGGAGTTCCGCGAATACCCAATAAACCCAGCAGACACCGTGGAACGAGAAGAGGTCAGAGCTCGAGCACAAAAAAACGGTACGATTAAGGCTGATCCGTGGTGGTACGAAAGAGACTGTTTTTCGATGGTACTTGGTGCAGATTTTACCAAACAACTCCTCATATGTCCTGCTGTCGGTCGCTCTGGTAAAATATACGCCCAGGAGACGATACTAGGGCAAGCCTACTTCGGCGAAGGAATAGTGGTCAAACGGGATCCCCGTTAAGATGACGAGAAGTACAAGCTACGTGGCCCTTAATTTGCGTGCACCAGACGCAATGAACTCAAGGAGAGTTACTTTTTATTCTTAACTTATTAATTTTTTTTCCTACTTTGATGTAAATAACTTTATTATTTAATCTTATTTTTTCTTATTAATTTTGATGTAAATAGCTTCCACTTTAACTTGTAATTTTGTAAATTTTCTTTTTTTTTCTTCTCTTTATATATATTTATATATATGTATATCAAAGCCACTTTGGGTTTTGTTATTTTTTTATGACATACGGAGCTGTTTGTTGCACTGATGGTGCAAGTCGAGCTGTATGTCTACGCAACGTTATTTTATTGAGCAGCGGCGAGATACCGCCGCTCTCTATCCCCGGGATGTGGCATCACCATTCAGCTAGTGGGAATGCAGTTCTTAGTTTTGCTGCTTTTGCTTGCCCTTCCCACTAGCTGCATGAAAGCGACAGCGACGGGTTTTTTTTGGCACTAGTATATATAAATTTAAAAGGAAAGGAAAGAACATAAAGGCTTTGAAAGTATATAAAGAAAAGAAATCAAGTGTGCTACTTAATATATATATATATATAAAGGGTGTCCCAAGAAGAACGCAATTTTTAAATCTGGCAACATTCGAAGTGTCATTGTTTGACATTTGAACAATTGTTATTGTTTGCTAGTAGAAGGTACGAGGTTAGTAAAAATGGAGCGCTACACGAATGAACAACGCATTCTCATTGTGAAATTGTTTTACCAAAATGGTGAAAGATTTGCGGCTACAGTTCGCAAATTGCGATCAATTTGGGGTCACAATAATGCTCCAAAAGAGTCAACTGTAAAGAGATTAATGGATAAATTTGCCGAAACTGGGTCTGTTAGTGATGTAAAGACAACAACGCGCCATCGACCAGGTCGATCGACCGAAAATGTCGCAGCTGTACGTGATGATGTCGCTCAAACTCCATCCACCTCAATTCGACACCGAGCTCAGCAAATTGGTGTCTCCAAATCCACTTTGCAGCGAATTTTGACGAAAGATTTGCATCTTCATGCATACAAAGTTCAATTCACTCAGGAACTGAAGCCAGCTGACCATGGACAGCGAAGGGAGTTCGTTAATTGGGTATTGGAGAGACAACATGAAAATGCTGATTTTGCCGATAAAATCATCTTCAGTGACAAGGACCATTTTCATCTTGATGGCTTCGTCAATAGGCAGAATTGTCGCATTTGAGGAGAGGAAAATCCTCGAGTGATTCACGAGAAGCAAATGCATCCTCAACGTGTCACTGTGTGGTGTGGTTTTTGGACTGGAGGAATCATTGGACCTTTTTTTATGAAAATGAGGCAGGTCAAGCGCAAACAGTCAATGGTGTTCGGTATCGTGAAATGATAACCAGTTTTTTCTTGCCTAGAATTGAAGAAATGAATGTGGAGGGCATGTGGTTCTAACAAGACGGCGCCACATGTCATACAGCCAGAGAAACAATTCAATTGCTGCATCAGTCATTTTCCGGTCGTGTTATTTCGCGTTTTGGAGATCAGAATTGGCCGCCTAGATCGTGCGATTTAACACCATTAGATTTTTTTCTTTGGGGTTTTTTGAAGTCAATGGTTTACGCGAATAAGCCGACGACGACTCAAGCCTTAAAAGAGGAAATTGGACGCTGCATTAATGAAATACCGCAGCATTCATGCAAAACGGTCATTGAAAATTTCATTAAAAGATCGCGTGCATGCCAGCAAAGCCGCGGCGGCCATCTGCACGATATATAAAATTAAAACAAAACAAAAAAAATCGTTTACATACAAAAACAAAAAACTGAGCTCTTAAGTCTTCATACAACTGGTCAGTTGTTTAAAAACCTCCAAAGTTACTTTCCAACATGGCTTTGATTTCTGTCCAGTTATTAAGATGCAGATGAATCTCTATAGCTCGTCTTGCTGTTCCGGTCAATTAACATTTGACATACAATGCATACATTTGACATACAACGCCTGCTGATTGTAGGATGCAAGTTTCGGGATGATGTCATATACATTTATGTAGAACGTTGACAAGTCCTCTTTGAGTCCATCAAACCCTTGTATCTTCTCCAGATACGTAAGTGGGTTTATATCCAATGATCTACCCTGGGCTAAACCATTAGCTCCAGCTGCCAAACCAGCATTAGGTGGGTTGAGCGGCATTTTTATATTGTTATAGAAAGCCTCTGCGTGGTCTCTTTTTACAATAATAAGTTCGCTCAGAGGTGTAGGTTTTATTTACGGATTGTCACTTTTTACTTTTTTAGTAAACTTCACTTGCACGGATTTTACTTAATCGACTACTTTATATTGTTGGTTTTCCAAGACTAACTTTTCTTTATTTTTATGTACAACTTGTTGATCCAAGAGAAAAATAGTACACTTGAGCACATACAATAGCAGTTTATTCTTAAAACTAACATACAAATGCAGCGTAAGTGCTTAAAGTAAAGTAAACTTGTTAAGCAAAAGGCAATCTACTCATGGATGATGTCATAACAATATATATTGTTACAGAAATTTCTGTAACTAGAAATTTCGTACGCGAATTTTGACAGCTGGAAAAATCTAGTGTAGTAATAACTAAAAATAACTAGAATACCTGACTACTCATATTAATACGGGTACTTGGTAATGCAGCAGTTTAGTTTTAAATAAAGCGCTAAAGCATTAAGAACTAAAGTGTGGCTTACGTTTAGTCTATTTACATCGTGTAAATAAAGTGTGCTATTAAAGTGTTTCTGTATTTTTAGTGCCTATTATAAATAAAATGTGCTATAAATAATTTCAAACGGTGTTTATTATTTGCACTAAAGAAAGAACTCGATTTATTTAAAAGCGTAAAAATCTTAACAATTGGTGTCACAAGTGGGATTGCAAAATAATAAACAGTCAAGAAATTGGATTAGCTTAAAGTGGAGCAACTCAAGAAGGAATTGAGTAAGTTGGCGCTACCGACAGCAGGAAATAAGATCGAATTGCAAAAGAGGCTCATAGAGAAATTTGAGCGGCGTAACATTGACATTGCAACTTACGAATTTGACGAAAAAGAAGAAATTGAGGTTAGTACCCGTACAACAGAAGGTTACATGGAGTTCAGTACAATGTTGGCTGCTATAATGGAAAAAAATGAGAAACTGCTAGAAACTTCTAGAGCAGACTATAAAAACACTGCTGAAAATTTCTAAAGTAGACAACACCAAACTGATAGAAACTTCTAGAGCAGACAACGAGAAATTGTTGGCAAAACTTCAGGAAACTTCTAGAGCAGACAACATAAAAATGTTAGAAGCTCCGGGAGCAGACAACGAGAAACTGTTGGCTAAGATGGAAACGAAACTGCTAGAAACATCGAGAGCAGACAACGAGAAATTGTTAGCTGAGGTGGAAGAAAAGCTTCAAGAATCTTCTACAGCCACTAATGAGAAAATTGATAGATTTGACAAGAAGTTGTCCGACTTAAAGAATGGCGTGGAAGTACAAGCCAAAGATGTTGAGTGAAAACAACAAGATCTCGAAAATAAAGTAAATAATCTCCAATGTCAAGAGGGCCCAGTGCGAATTGTTCAGGAAAGTTCTTGTAGAGCAAAGGCTCCTACTTTTGATGGCAGCATACCGTTTAATGTTTTTAAGACAGTTGCTGCCAGAAATGTGTGGAATGACGAAGAAAAGGCTATATAATTAATTCTGTCCTTAAAAGGGAACGTAGCAGAAATTCTGGAAAGTGTGCCAATCACCTGCCCAAATAATTATGATGACATTATGATGGTACTGCAACGAATGTATGGTGGCGAACACAAAATGAAAATTTACCGAATGGAACTTAGAGGTAGACTGCACAAAGCAAATAAGTCGTTGCAAGATTTTGCAACAAAAATTGAGCGGTTGGTGCAGCTGCCGTATACGGCCGAAAATCATTCATTATTAGATGACTTCAAAATTGAAGCGTCTATGAGTGGAATTCGTGATCCTGATGTAAGGTACGCGGTGTGTGCTACACTAAAATCATCTTTTACGAAAACTGTTTCGTTTGCGCTGTCACAGGAGACTGCGAAAATAATTGCTAAGCCGTAAATATTTAATGTGCGAAACCTCGGAGTAATTGATGAAAAAGCAAAAGATATGAGCAACTTTCTGAGCAAATGGGTTCAAAGAGATGCTCACAGAGCTAAAAGAGGCAGTTTTGCAGGCATTAGGTGAAAAGCAAAACAAAACCGAGGATTAATGCTATAACTGCGGTAGAATATGATATTTTCAGAGAAACTGCCGAGCACCAAGGAAAAGTCCTCAGTTCGTTGATCAATTAGCACAGGAGTCACCGTTAAAACCAAAAAGAGCTAGCACTGCGGAACACGATCCAGCTCATACAAACGAGGGACCCACCATTTCCATATCAGTAATACAACAGGAGAAAAGCAATCTTACTGCTAACGGATATATCAGCGGCAGAAAGCGCATTTTTACTATAGATACAGGAGCATCAATGTCTGTCATCAGACCCGCGAGCGTATATTCGATGAAATTCCACTGATGAAGACACATTGGGCCCAGTGGAATAGCCTACAGGTGATAGGCCATTGCTTATACCGTATATGAGAAAGTGCAGACGGCAAAGCTAAAAATATGTTGACTGTGGTGCCTGCATCTAGAATAAACGAGGTATTGAAAGAGTTCCATGACGGTCCCTGAGGTGGTCATCTCGGTGTCACGAAAACCCTTGTAGTGTATGCATAATATTAGGTATAAGTGTACATGTCTACACTACAATGTATCTCGTTGCATATTCAGTTAATATAAACAAAGTAATTGGAGATCGATATAGGTTTTGTTTGTTAATGTATTGAAATGGACTAAAGTATGTCACTGGGGTGGTCCGATCTGATTTATGATATTGTGAGACAAGAAACACAGTGATAGTTAGGAAACTATCACGACACTTTTTTGGCACGTGTCACTGAATGCAACGGAATACATTGCAGTTTATTTATTTAGTTATTGAGTGTTCTTTTGAGAGTAAATCAAAACAATAAAAATTTAGAAGTATATAAGGAAACGTTTTAAAATCAGTCTTATTTTGACGAAAGATTAAAAACCTCCCGTCTTTTGATTCATTACATGGCGATCCTGCCAAAATCAAAAGTTTTTAAATTGAAATAAAAGCAATTTAAGTAAAAAGCAATAGCTGCTTAACTTTGCTTTATTCAAAGAAACATTTTTTGGTGGCAATAAATCCAACTTATGTTGCTTATGCACCGTTGGATCTATTAAAATGGATTTGCGGCTAAACAAAAAAAGAGAGAAATTTATTTTTCTAGACGAAAACAACCGAAGACTACCGAAGAAAGGTGGAAGAAGCCGAAAAACGCTGGGCCAAGCTACTGAAAGACGCCGATCCAACCGTGGCTCCAAAGCCTAGAGGGAGCAGCCGCAACTGGTGATTTTTCCACTCTCTAATACCAACAAAAGTAGAGGAAGAGCGCTACCAAGGGTAAAGAAACAGTTAACCATCTTTCATTGGTAATTTTCCAAACGATAAACTCGTCTCATTTTCTATCTCATTATACCCTCCACCATATATGGTGAGGGTATATATCAGTTTGTCATTCCGTTTGTAATATGTCGAAATATAGTTTAAAACCCCAAAAAGTATATATATTCGTGATCCTTATGCAATTTTAAGTCGATTTAGCGATGTCCATCTGTCTGTCTGTTGAAATGGCGATAAGACGCGAAGACGCAAGCGGGGATGCCAATATTTACCCAGATTATTGAACATCCTCCCGAGCAGTTTGGTATTTAAAATGAGCGAAATCGGTTTAGCGGTTCAAAAGTTATGAGTGAAAATGTGAAGGTACCTCTTAATTTTCCATACAAATTTGTACAATTTTTCTGTATCTATATTAATTTTCTGTAAAGTAAGTAAAAATGTTATTAAGTCTTCTTCTTGTTCGACTACATTTATTGTCTTTCATACTATGAGAATAATAACATTCTTAGAGCTATATGTGTGTTACTGTAATAACTAAGTTAACGTAAAAAGCAACATTGTTAAAGTCGCTAACAGAGCAGACCTCTGTAAATAACATTACTTAAACTAAACAAATAACATTACTAAAACTAAATAAGAAAACTTCTGTTACATAAATTGACAAAACATATTCATATAACAGTTCATCCACAATTTAGTATATACGTATATCATATTCAGCCCCTATGATTGCTGGAGGCTGGGCTCATATAGAATGAGGTAAGGTCCAGATGAGCTGGATTGTCGTTTATACGTCCATTGATGAAGTTTTTCTCGTTTTTGTATATTTGGCTGACAAGCAAATTATCGTGTAGCTCAAGTTTCTCAACAAATCTGGCTTGCAACGACATGGCGTACCTACAGAAGGGTAGAACATCGGCATTTTCATAGACGTAACTATTTAAAAATCGTTTTATGAAATTTTCATAATTTTTCCCGATGCATCTTAGGATTTTCCATTTAAAATATCTCCAATTCTTTGGCTACTATAGGAGATATAGTAAACCTGATTGGGTTTTTCTGTTAAGCTTTGTTGGTTTCTCGTTTCATTCCATAAAATGTATTTTTTGTTTTTGTTACCAAAGACATTTATATCTAAAGAAAGAACAAAATACATAATTGCTTTAGTGCCACTACTTTTGAATAGGTATCGCTAAATCAACCAAAACAATACCCTGCCCCATGGCTAGGTCCAAAGAAATTGATATATTAAGAAAGAGCAAAATGCATAATTGCTTTAGTGCCGCTACTTTTGAATAGGTGGCACCCCATGGCGATATAGCCTTGGATTAGGCTTTCAATTAATTTATTTACCAAAAATATTAAATTAACTACAAACGTCAAATTCTAATGCATTAAGATGTTACTTAATTTCAAAGTTAAAATTCCAAATGTTTGACGTAATAAAATAGTATTTTTTTTTTTGTTCCATTTGTATTTTTGAGAGTTGAGGGATTGGTAAATGTATATTTATGTTAATGTTTTCTTTTATAAAAAATACACATGAATAAAGTGCAATATTGTGCTCTTAAACATCTAAATGAATAATGATTTAAAAAATTAAGGTATAATATGCACATAAAACATATATTTTTCATAGTTTTTGGCAAATATTCATTTATGTTACGAAGAAAATAGAAAATCAATAATACTCTACTGCATATTGCAGCACAATATGGCTAATGGAGACTAGCTCTGCAGCAAAATATGCCTAATGGGGACAATGCACCTTCTGATGGGCCATCTATTGACAAATAGTTACAACTCATGTTATTTCTTTAACAAATTAATTTCTTTGTTGTATTCTCTCCATTAGACAAACACACTTAAATTTTTTAAAGAAAGAATATTCGTTGCAACTATTTATCAATGCGTGGCGCATCAGAAAGTACATTCTCTCCATTAGGCATATTCAGCTGCAGAGCTAGTCCCCATTAGCCGGAACAAAATTTAGCCCATACAAATTTAGTACAATTTCATAGTAGCGACTGGTACATAACATATTTTCTCATATTTTTTTCACCAGTGGCTTAGCAGTAAATATTTTGTATTCACCTCAAACATTTTTTCACCACTAAAATTTTTTTTCACAACAAAAAATTTTTTCACCTCTAAAATTTTTTTTCACCTCTAAATTTTTTTTCTTCCAAAAAAGTTCTTTTCACATATAAAAAAATTTTTCACCTCAAAAAATTTTTTCACCTACATAATTTTACTTCAAATGTTTTCTTATATTATTTGTATCAAAAACAGTAGAGAACATCTTTTTAGGATATTGGTGGAGGGTATTCAAAGATTCGGCACAGCTGAATTTAGCCCTTTTTTACTATTTTTGATTTAATTTTTAATTTCTTCTTTTTCATCTTTAGAAATTCTCTTTTCTTTAGAAGATTTGTTTATAAATTCTTTCAGCGGGTTAGCTTTGGGCTTAAACGTTTCTTGTAGTCTTTTATGTGTATTAGCTTCACCTATTTTTATGCTTCGAAATTTCTTCTTCAAAGCATTTCAAACCAAGAATAGATCAGAAACAGACCAAGAATAGATCAGTAACAGACCAAGAATAAATCAGAAACAGACCAGGAATAGATCAGAAACAAACCAGTAACAGATCAGAAACAGACCAGGAATAGATCAGAAACAGACTTGGAATAAAACAGAAACAGACTATAAAATGTACCAAGCTTATTTAGAATCAGCTGAATTCATAAAAGGATGTAATTATTTTGATTTTTTTTGGTAATCCTTTCGATTCAAGAGCTCAAACTTTACTAATGTCATCCTATTATTCCAGCATCCTTATATTTCAATAAGAACATTAAATGTCTTTCTATATCGACCAGCATTTAAGTTTATTTATTCATTTACAAATTAACTTATATTAAAATTATAAGCTAATTAATTTAAGGAGCAATAGCTGCATAGGCTTTCAACTCGAGATGGGTTAATTGATGATGTTAATAATCTTAAATAAACATAGATATTGGTTTTTTAAGAAATTGATTATAGAATTAATGCTGTCCAGGGTTGGATCGGAGATCATATCTAAAGGGTTATTGTGGTTAAAAATTTGTTTCCGAATGTTACGGTATTGGGGATAATGATATAAAAGATGTTCTGGGGATGGCGGGCCATGTGTGAATTGGTGTCCTAAACGAATTCTTAGGAATTTTATGAAATCTATTCTTTTTATTTTATTGATTTCTGGATTGGTAAATTTGTATATGTTCGTTTTTTCTTCGTTAATTGTTTTGTACCAGTTTGATGTCTATTGTCGTGTTCTACAGGTTGGTTGAAAAGAAAGAATACTGTTTTGTCGAAAGAAAGAATACTTGTTTTGTCGAAATGAAAGAATACTGTTTTTGTTACGAAATATATTTTTTATTCAATATAATCTCCTAGAAGCTCAATACACTTGTTCCAATGATCTTCCAATAATTTTATCCCATCCTTATAATGGTTTTCCGGAAGCTCTGCAAAATAACCGTCTACGGCTGCTATGGCCTCTTCATTCGACGAAAAATGCTTTTCACGAAGGAATTGTTTGAGATTTCTGAAGAGATAGTAGTCACTGGGAACCAAATCTGGTGAATACGGTGGATGTTCAAGCAATTCGTACTTTAATTCTTTGAATTTAGTGAGCAGGTGCATTGTCTTGATGAAAAATGATTTTTTTCTTTAAACCAGGTCTTTTCTCACGATTTTTTTCATCCAGCTGATCCAAAAGGCTGCAATAATATTCAGAGTTGATTGTTTTACCTTTCTGAAGATAATCAATCAACAAAATTCCTTTTGCATCCCAAAAAACTGATGCTGATCGTTTTGACTTCACCTGCTTTGGAGCTGAACAACCAGCTTCAGTCCACTGTTCTTGTTTCAATTTAGGATCATGGTGGTAGATCCAAGTCTCATCCGTAGTTATAAAACGACGCAAGAAGTCGGTTTTATTCGGCTTAAAACGCTCCAAATTAAGCTGAGAAATTTGTTTTCGATCCAGTTCTTGTTGAATTGTTAATGTGTGCGGCACTAGCTTTCCAAACAGTTTTCTCATACGTAATTCTTTATGTAAAATATGGAGTACTCGTTCGTCTGAGATGCCTATGGCATTAGCAATTTCACGCTTAGTCAAACTTGGATCTTCACTAACCATATTTAGTACCTGCTCAATGATTTCTGCTGTGGTTGCAGTTTTTGGTCGTCCTTCGCGTGGATCGTCTTCAAGGCTGGTACGACCACGTTTAAATTCACCAGCCCAAAATTCAACGGTGCGTTTTGAAGGTGAGGACTCCTTATACACTTCTAACAATTGTTCATAAATTTCTTTTGCTTTTAAACCCTTCAAAACAAAGAATCTAATGACTGCACGATATTAAATTTGTTCCATATTAAAAAAAATCAATGACACGTCAACTTCAAATGGCTTGTAAACAAAGAAAGAATTGACAGAATGACTTGCAACTTTGCATGTGTTCTCAGGACAGTTATATCAACTTGAGAAAAAAAAGTTTGGAGCTAGCGGTGCCATCTCTTGGTGAGCGCAGGAACTTTTCAACCAACCTGTATATAGTATTTTTTTGAGAATTCTAACATGTCTTTTGTGTTGTAATTTTCTGTTAAAAAAAGTGGCGCTCTGAGGGCATATTTTGCAATAGTAGCGGCGTACTCGTTTCCGTCGATGTTACAGTGGCCTGGTGTCCAAATTAGAGTTAAACAATTTTGTTTCATTATTAAGATGCTTCTTATGCGGGTTATATAGGGGTTGTTGTTATTTATATTCATAATCATTTTTAAGGCAGATAAGGAATCGGTACATATTACATACTTTCCACTTTTATTGCCTACATATTTGATTGCTTTTCCCGAAGTTCTTCAAAGAGAGTTCGAAATTGAAACGGGTTGTACTGATTTTTGTTAAGTTTTTGGAGTGACATATTCACACCGTTTTGGTTAAGTAACCATGGAGGCTTTTCTTTAAAATTACTTTTCAATTGAGACTAAATTGTAACGTATCGGAGTTTATTTTTAATCTAGCAACAGTGGAGGGAATTTTTGCGGTTAGTTTTGATTTACCGATTTTCTTCATAATAGAGTCCAGAAGTTTTTTGGGATTATGGTCAGCGGAATTTTTAATTGAGTTTCTAGGGGTGTTATGTTTGTATGACTCGTAGATGCATATTTTTACATGGAGTTGTCCTAAATGCTCCAATGGGACATCTGACTGCCGCATTCAGAATCTTGTTTATTCGGTTTAATTTTGACTTTGCACAAAATCCAAAAAATGGTAGTGAATATCTGATTTTTGATATTATTAATGCATTGATTATCGATATTAAGTTTAATGTATTGCAATTAAATTTGTAGTTTGATAAACATTTAATGACACTAGGTGACTTGTTTAGTGATTTTGTCAGATTATTTATATACGTATTCCAAGTATATCTTTCATGTAGGTACAAGCTCAGTATTCTCAAGTTTTCGACTTCGGTTAGTTGAGAGTTTTCGGCAGTTATGGTGTATTTTCATTGTCTTTTTCGAAATCCAACGGTACTATTGTTGTATGTTTCGTCTTTGATAAAATATTTGCAATATTATAGTCTATATAAAGAAGGTTATCTATTGTGGATCTTCCACGTATAAACCCGAATTGTCTGTTATTAAGTATGTAACTTGTTGTTTGATAGAAACCACCACAGTCGATCTACAATTATTTTGTCCAGAGTCTTAGCTAAACATGAGTTTAGTGAAAGAGGTCTGTAGGATTCTATTAATGTTTTGTCTTTTCCAGCTTTGTGTATAGGAACTACAATGCATTGAGTTATTTGTATGTGCTTGTAGAGGGATTTGTATATACTTGTAGAGGGATTTATAGTGGACGTAAAGTTTAAAATCGATTCTCTTTTTGATATCTTGATCTGTCCCCTCAGTTGTGCGTTTGTTTTTTTATAGTTTATTAAATTAGATGTAGTCATGTTACGTTTGAACGCATTACAAAGTAGATTTTTTTTCCGCTTAAGGTTTTCCAAGTCAGAATTCCATCAGGGAACTTTTGGAGCAGCTCTGTAACAAGTTAGAGGGATTGCAATATTTGCCGATTCTAAAATGATCCTACATATATTTGCAGTTTCTTTGTTAAAGTTTTCACTAATTTCCCTTTTGGATTCAAAACGAATACATTGGCCTCTGTATGTTTCCGAATTTGCATTTTCAAGTTTAAATTTTGGTCTAAACGAGAGTTACTATTATAGGGAAATGATCGCTAACATACAGTGTATTTTTGACATTCCATTTAGCGTGTGATGCAATCGTGGGAGAGCAAAAGGTTAGATCGACGTTGGTAAATCTAGAATGGGTATTAAAGAAGGTAGGTGAATCATCATTTAATAGTATATAATTTGATTCATTTATAAACTGGGCTAAAGTTTTCTCTTTTTTGTTGTTTGAAAGTGATCCCCATAATGAGTGCCAACTATTGAAATCTCCGGTGACTAGTGTTGGTGCATTGGTACTAAGTAACACATTTTCAAGATTGGTTTTTGTAAAATTTCTATCCGCGGGAATATGTATATGCCGATATTATTTTGAATTTAATTTTGGATTGAATTTCGACGCATATAGCATCAAAATCATTTGTTACAGGCATTGGCTTATGCTGCAAAGAATTGTGAACCAGCAGTGCTACTCCCCCATAACGGGTTGTAGATGTGTTGATGGAATAAACAGTGTAGTTAATAGGAACAGGGAACCCGGCGCTGTTATATACGTGAGTTTCCTGCAATGAAATAATTTTTTAATTGAAACGCTTGATCAGAATGTTCAGCTCATTGTAATTATTAGTAAGTCCGTTGATATTCCATTGAATTATATTAAGGGACATTAAAAATATATGAAATAATTCGTTAGTATTGTGTAGATAAATTAACTAAGTGTGAGAGAATGAACAAAATTAAAAAATTTTGTATAAAGAGGTGGTAACTTTTACATTAATAGCACAATTCGGTCTCCGCGCCCCGCCCGCAGGATCGACAGAGCCAATGTGCAATGAACAATCCGTTCGCTTGCACCATACGGACCTGGCGAGCCTACTAGTTAGGCCGTGGAGACCAAACTAACCCATCAATACTTACTAATATTGTTTAGACTAATTATTTTTTGTCGCTTAGTGGTATTTCCTGTTCCAGTTTGTTTTTTTACTCGATTACGTTGTCTTTTTGATGTTTTTAGAGGTAGAATATTAACTTTGTTCTCGCCGGTTTGTAAAGAGTTTTATGTTTCGGCTTGGTAGTGAATTTGTTGGTGGTGGCATAGCCTTTGCTGAAGTTGTTTTCATTACTTTGGGTTTTTGTTACTCTCCACGTTTATTGCAATGAAAAATTATATGTTGTTTTGGTGGCTGAGGCACAACTACTTGAGGGTGATGGATTTCTTTCATAATATTTTTTTACAGCTGTTCTTTTTTTACCTTTTCCAGAGTAATAATAGCCTGGATCTCTTTTTCTTTTAGAAACACACGGTATGTTTTGTTGTTGGGAGAGTGATTAAAGATCTTTTTGTTATTTTCTTTACAATTAATGCATGTTATTGGTTGAGTACAAATTTCATTGTTATCTAAGTTGAGGTGGAATTCATTTGAGCATCCACTACATAGTTTGTTGTTGCTGCAATTGTTAAAGTGGTGACCAAAACGTAAACAATTTTTGCATTTTAGAGGGAGTGGAATGTAAGGCCTATCTCTCACTCATTCATATCCTATTAATACTTCATATGGTAGATTAGTTGAGCCAGTTTTTCTCATGTAATATATTTAAAAATTTATTTTATTTTCCTGTTTACAATGTAGAATTCTTATTCTTGAATAAATTTAAAAGTATATAAATATATATATATATATATATGTACGTATATGTAATTTTAAAACAAAATATTATTTTTTTTACTTTTGTTTGGCAATTAAATTTGTATTTATATTTTAAAATGTTTCTTTTGTTCTTACATTATAGCAAATCAATTTTAGTTATATGTATGAATTATATATTTTAAAGTTTTTCTTTTGTATATTTCTTTAATAAATTTGTATGCATTGTCTTTGTTTTATTCTTAATTCTTATTGTTACATTTAAATCTTCTATATTCGTAATTTCGTATGGACCATGTTATGGTGATTCATCCTTTCCTCTATTTTTTAATTTTACTAGTACTAAATCTCCTAATTTAAGATCTATACTATTTACCTTATTATATGAATCTATATTTCTATTTCTCTTTACTATTTTTAATAGTTTTCTGGCATTCTCTAATGAAAGTTTTAATCTGATCTTCATTTCATTCGCGTAATTTTCCAAATTATATACCCTATCACTATGCAAAATCTTTTCGACCGGCATAGTTGGTAACTTGCCAAAAACTAACTCAAATTGGGAATATCCTAAATCAAATGGTGAATATCCACAAATGATAAGAAATATTCGTTCAAAACTCTTTGATTCCTTTCGACAGTACCAAGTGTTTCATGATGATATGGTATGGAAAATTTCTGTTCTATTTTCAATAGGTTGCATATTTCTTTCAGTAATTCATTTACAAATTCCGTTCCTCTGTCGGATTTTAAAGTTTTAAATATGCCGTATTTCAATATCAGATTTTCTGTTAAGCTTTTTGCTACAGATTTAGCTTCTTTCGTCCCCATCGGGACTGCTATTACGTATTTTGTTAACTCACATTGCATTGTCAATATGTATCGATAGTTTTCAGAAGGTCTTAATGGTCCAACCATATCGATTACTATAGTGATAAAACTTTGGCCTGGTGTGTCAGTAACACATAGTGGTTCCTTAGTGTGCCTTATTTGTTTGTTCCTTTGACAAAAATCACACGTAGAAACATACTTTTCTATCATTTTATTCATATGCTTCCAGATATATTTTTGCTTTAGTTTCAATAGTGTTTTTCTTATTGCGAAATGTCCTCCGCATGGTGTGTTGTGATACAATTTTATTAATTCTTGTTTCTCTTCATCTTTTGTTATTCTCTGAGGATTACTGTATAATAGAATTCTGACGTCATTTTCCTTACTTTTATTTATTTTCTCCTTTAGTTTTTCTTTATCTATTCTTTTAAATATTTCGTCACTATTTTCTAGTGCGAACTTTTTGAAATTCAATATGTAGTAGTTTCTCCAACATTTTATCTAAATAAATGGGATTATCGCTACATCTGACTGCAGCTTAATCTAAAGCATCATTGTTTTCAATACTGAATTCTCTAGTCGACTTTTTTAATATAAACTTCAATTTTCTTGCAAGTTTTATAGATCTTATGGATGTACATTCCCAAATTTTGAGTTGACCAGGCTCATTGGTATCTGTATTACCATTTTCCTCATTATTCTCCTTTTCATTTTCTTTTCCTTTATTTTGTATCATTTGTTTCTTCATGTTCCTTGTCATTACCAGCGTTTTCTTAATTTTTTCATCAACTTTTAGAGGTATCATTTCCATAAATGCATCAGAGAGGAGAATTAAACAAAAAAGTGCTTTATTTTTTTTTTAAGAAAAGAAACGAAGATAATTTAGAATTTTGAGAAGAGTAAGACCATAGAACTTTTAGAGGGGAATGACTAGAATTTTGTAAAGTTAATAGAACATTTCAATCAGAATAGGGTACATGGACATTGTATTAATAACAGACTATAGGAACAGATTCAATGGGGATGTCTATGGGATTATTTGGAGAATCGTCAAGACACTTGTTGGAAAATTTGTTTTGTCTGGAGATGACTGAGGACGAAGTCAAGCGTATTTATCAATTTTTTTGTACGATCCACTCTTATGGATCGTCAATCATCAACTCTTCAAAAATAATTATTGTGGGTTTAAACACTACCTATCTTGTTCATATTTCCTATTTTATTTGCTTCCCATTCCTTCAGCTCCTCAGTTTGTCTCTAAATGTGCATATATAATCCTATAATACCAGAAATAATTAAAGCTATCAATATTATTGTTGAGATTTTCATTATCCTTCATCAAATAGAATTCTCTTCAGAAAACCAACCTATTCTCGAAAACTTCTATATCAAAATCTATTGTCGTTTCTGTTAAATGACCTTAAATTTTGTCTTCTGTGCTCAACACCAAAAATTCCAATAGTAGAATCATCCATATAAAATCCATATTATGCATTTAAAATCATTAAAAAAATGTTTTTTCTTATAGTGCATTTAACAAAAAGTTTTCTTTTTTAATTTATTTTATTATTATTTTTGTATTCATATTACTTTTCTTAAAAATTCTTTTATTTTTTTGTTCTTTTTTTCTTTTGATTATTTATATTTTTTTATCGTTTTCTTGTTTGAATTAATTCCCTTTTTTTCAATTTTCTAAAAAAATATTTTTCTTACTTATTACTTTCGTTCCTTCAGCTTTCCTGGCGGGTTTGGCTGCCTTGCCTTTACAGTTTTCATCAGTAATGCTGGTAATAGTTTCAGTATTGGCTTCATATCTTTTTTATGCTTCATTTTAAAGGCTGTTGTTCTTCATTATAGGGTTAGTTTTTTATTTTTATTATTATATTATTTTTTTTTGCACTTCCCTAAGTTGGCACATGGGCGAAGTCGCCTCCGTTGCCTTCAGGTGCTCATCTAGGATGCACTCTGTTATATTATTATTATATATATGTACATATTTTTTTATACCAATTTGGCCGGTTTTCCTTTTAGGCTGTTCCTCCTTTTGTTGTTCAGCCTCTAATGTTGACTTCTTGGCCACTAATTTGACTTCTTGGTTGTTCCTCCTTTCGTTATTCCGGCTGGTCTTTTTCCGACACAGCCCTTCTACTCCCAGGCGTTGGATTAGGTGCCAAAACAAATTTCTTCTTGTTTTATTTTTCTTCCGGTGCTGGATCTAGGAGCACAGTGAAAGTGGTTTGCATGATCGCCATGTAAAAGATTAACAGGACTAAATAAAACAATAGTCGTGTTAACTTTATGAAGCGTTTTTAAAGATTGCCCTTTATTGATAAATTGTTCTCGCTTGTATACTATTTTTACATTGGTTTTTAAATTTTAAAAATTTGCCCTGTTGCACTCTATTGCGTTGTTGTCAAAAAGAATTCCAAATATTCGTTTGACACACTTAAAATTATTGTGACATTAAATCAGCGGTCGGCAGAAAGAGAGAATATGAATGTATTGGTGTTTTACACCGTAAGAAATTATTTTATCTTTCTAGATAAAAGAATGAATGAATAAATTAATAAATGAATTAATCGATTAGAGAATATCCGTATTTACTGAATTAAAATAGTTCATCTTTTTGTTTTCTCTAGTATAAAAAATAAAAATTCATAATAACCCATGTAAAAATCGAAATGAGCATACATGATCATACATGGGCCTGTATATGATCATACATGGGCATACATGGTTATATACGCCCATATATTGTTCAATATATGACCATACATGATCTCATATATGATCATATATCTTCGGATCTGAAATTTGAGGGTATATGGACGTATATGATCATATACAAGCATACATGAATAATATATGAGCATGTATGATAATATATGCACATATATCACCATATACCCTCAAATTAATAATTTTTTGATTGCATACATGAGGCACTCTGCCTCATTTAAAGAAAATAAAAAAATTCTTACCACTCAACGTTCCACATTTTTAATTTAAAATGTAAACGAAAAGCAAAAAAAAAACCTACATTAAAAAAAACCTATTATAAAAAAAACTAAATTTTTAGAGTGTACTTTATTTCTTCAACATAGCGGCATATACTTGCTCTGTTGAAAGTTAGCGTACTACTGAATAAAATAATTCTATTTTTTGTGAGATTTGTTGACATTCGTGTAGTGTACGTGTAAATTGCCGATTGCGTTCGGCCTCTGAGTGCTATAAGTGCCGATCCCTGCATTAAATCAATCATTTACATAGGAAACAATATACAAACCAAGAAACAAATATTCCATACAAAAATTAACCGTAGTGTCGATAACCCAATGCTTGTAATAGAATACGCAAGAATTTAACGTAAACAATTATACTTTGTAACTTTAACATGACAACAACAAACACATACAGTACAATAGCTCATATTTTGTATGCACAGTATGACACGTATTTGTGCGTACACTACAATTGATAGTAATTTTGATGAGGGGGGGGGGGGGGGCAAGCCCCACATCTGGTGGATCCTTCATTGCGAATATAAACGTTTTTTACTATTTTTATAAAATATATATTTTTTTAATATACAACTTCACAGAAAAGAAAAAATATTTTATTGGTAATAATAAGTGATGATTTTGACACTGTTTTGATTTTGGTTAAATTTTGTATGCGCTGAGAGTTGTGTTATTTTAACCGAACTGACATGAACTGATCATTTAAGTTATCATATTTACATATTGTTAAAAATCCATAGTTAATTTTCCAGCATTCTTGACATATTTTACGAAATTGTTCAAAGGACATATCCGTTCCAAATTGATCACTATGTTTAGGTATTCGAGTATAAGTTTGGCACAAATAAAATGAATCCACATTTTTTTGACGACCATACAAAATACGTATATCATTTTGATTTTCACATGCAACGTTATCAAATATAATTATTGAGTTATTTTTAGCTTCATCTGGTGGAATAATACTTTCATTGATAGAAGGAATGGGTTATCCTTTAATCGCTGATTCGAGTTTAAGTACTCATATTTAGGTTGAAATAATCATTTCGAATATAAATAGAGGTTTTAGAATTTTAATTCATTTCTTTCCACAGTTCTATAGGTACTCTTATAGAATTTGGTAATAGAGAACTGTGTTTTCTTCTCATATCTGTACTTGTTGCGGAATCTACATTCCTAACAACTAAAACCAAAGTTTTAAATTTCCCTTTTATTAGTTTCCAGATTATATAAATTGGTGTAACAATATCATAGAATTAACAATCATATGCATTCTGTCACTGGGAGTGGATTAGTAGAAAGAGTTATAAATCTCTACCATTTGAACTTCATTTACCGGGTTAAGAATTTTGTGGACCAGGTACTAAGCTAGAAAAACGTTTAAAGAGGGGTGATAAGGGGATAAATCCGTTGGATGCTGCTTGCAGAGAGCACGATATTGCTTACTCTTCAAAATAAGAAAATCAGAAAGCGATATAATACTCGAAAATCGAGCCTGGGAAAGAGTTTTATCGAAAGACAGCAGTATAGGAGAAAAAAGAAACTCATATTTTGTAACTAACGCAATGAAGGCTAAAGTCAAACTCGGCATGGGTCTAAAGTCAAAAAATAAATTTGGAAAGAAAATTTTTGGCACAGCAATACGAATGGCTAAGGCAACTTTAAAGAAAGAAAAACCTAAAGATATAAATTACGCAAATTGCTCCTAAAGTTTTAAATAAATCTGAAAGAAAAAAAAAATAAAAGTTGTTATACCTCGCATTATCAATGTACCGAAAGTTGGAGGCTTCTTACCTCAAATTTCTCAAATATAAAGATCATAAGGAGTACTTCGATAGATTTGAAAATTTGCAGCTACCACTTGAATTAGTAGCATATTTGGGGTCTAATATAGTGTACAATTATAGACGACATCAAAAATATAATTCATTTAATTGTGGTCACTTATGCCTGAAATTTTTGAATGAAATTATTAATAAATAAAAACACAACTTTTTTTAATGTATTTTAATATTTTTATTTTTTGTTGTTTAATACAAATTCGTAATTTCATCTCCACAGCGGATATTTGCAACTTTCAGGATCAATAAATTCATTTAGATCAAATAAGTCCAACTCTAATCGGAAGTGTTTATCGTCTACTGCAGGTTATTTTTTGATGAAGTAATTGCCCGATGATAACTCCTTTATGCTATAACTTATGATGATAAGTTATAGCATTAAATCTTTTTGGCAGAAAGATGACACAGTTTTCTCCCTTAATCTGGATACTTCCCCATTTTTTGTTTGCACTTTAATTGC
This sequence comes from Eustalomyia histrio, assembly GCA_949748255.1. Classification (NCBI taxonomy): domain Eukaryota; kingdom Metazoa; phylum Arthropoda; class Insecta; order Diptera; family Anthomyiidae; genus Eustalomyia; species Eustalomyia histrio. Next base: position 103,570,889 of record OX456526.1, read on the forward strand.
TTTCAATATTTTATTTATGATTTATATCTTTAATATGGAGAATTGGTTTGTTGTTGAGGTCATCAAATTTGTTGTTGGTTGTTGTTTCTTTGACGACTTTTTTAAGAATGAGACTTTCACATGAATTAAATTATAAATTAACTTCTTGTTATATATTAAAAATACTACAATAAATTGAATGGACCAATATGGAAAGAGAAATAAATTTGTTTACTGTTTTTTTAATAACGGATTAATTCTTCACTCTCTATTTCAAAATATTGTGAAATGTATTCTAAAGACACTACAATAAATTGCTTACTTTATTTTCATAGTATTGTCAAATAGTTTAAATATTCACTTTATAAATGCTGAAGGTGCAATAAATAATTATTTCTAGATTCAGAAAGAAAGAACGACTCAGACGATTAAGATGTCAATTCGGAAACAAATTGTAGAATTCCTTAATGAATATAAGGAGTTTATGTGTCTAGAGGATTTACACTTCTGATTAAAGAATGCTGATTATTTGAAATTATATGACAATAAAAAATTGTTAATTCAGCGCATAGAGAGCATTAAGAGGATTTTATATGGTCTGACGATAGATTAACTGAAGGACCTGATACATGTAGTTGCATCATCTATAAATTTAGAGAAAATTCAGTCAACGATCTTATAAATCTCTATCATAAACATCTATGTTGTGGTTGCGGACAAATCATGTGGTTCTTGATATATGGTAGAAGAATCTTGAGAGACAGCACTTTTTTGTATTTTTAATTTTTATTCTTTTCCACTTTTTTAGTTTATACAGTTTAGTTTCTTTTTCTCTTTTATATTTTAGTTAAATATACAAGTTTTTTCTTTTATTTACAGGTTTTATTTTTCCATTAAAATTTCACTTTTCTTTAAGTTTTCTTTCACTTTTTCTTTAATTTTCAAAGTTTTTTTTTTTTTGTTATATATTATCACTCTGGATTTCCTTTTTTTGTTCTTTTCTTTCCCAATTTTCAAAAACGAGTGAGCAAAAAGGCCGGTCGCTGTCATTTTCATTCAGCTAGTGGGAAGAATAAGCAGCAAAACTAAGAACTGCATTCCCACTAGCTGAATGGTGATGCCACATCGCCGGGGAAAGAGAGCGGCGGTATCTCGCCGCTGCTCAAAAAAATAACGTTGCGTAGACATACAGCTCGACTTGCACCAACAGTGCAACAAACAGCTCCGCATGTCATAAAAAGAAGAACAAAACCCAAAGTGGCTTTGATATACATATAGATATATATAAAGAAAAGAAGAAAAAAAAGGAAATTTACAAAATTATAAGTTAAAGTGGAAACTATTTACATCAAAATTAGTAAGTAGGAAATAAAATTAAATAATAAAGTAATTTACACCAAAAAAAAATAATAATAAAATAAAAAGTATCTCTCCTTGAGTTATTGCACCAGGCGCACGTAAATGTAGGGCCACGTTGCTTATACTTCTTCGTCATCTTAACGGGAATTCCGTTGGACCACTTTTCCTTCGCCGAAGTAGGCTTGCCCTAGTATTGTCTCCTGGGTGTATATCTTACCAGGGCGACCGACAGCAGGACCTATGAGGATTTGTTTGGTGACATCTGCACCAAGTACCATCGAAAAACGGTCTCTTTCGTACCACCACGGATCAGCCTCAATCGTACCATCTTTTGCGCTTGAGCTCTGACCTCTTCTCGTTCCACGTTATCCGCTGGGTTTATGGGGTGTTCGCGGAACTCCACAGCACACACAACATCTACGCGGCGTTTTTCTAGGAGCCGATGGTAGACTGTCACCGTAGTAGGACCATTTTTTACAATGCACCGCAAACGCAGCGCCTCGGTGGCAGTAAGAGAGGATCGGGCTGTGTTTGGATCGATAAGCATGCGCGTCTCTCGAGCCCGAGCTCCGGGATAACCAATGACTCTTGCTTGAGCCGTCATTCCAAACCAGGTCGTGCCTGGAATCGTTGGGTGCAGCAAACTGTTGTGATCTTGCATGCAGCGGCGGCAACGATCGACACTGCGACAGCGTGATAAGCGGTGTGACTGTGCTAAGCAGTTTGTACATAGCCCGTGGGCAACAGCTCTGAGTTTCTCCTCTATTGGCATTATTAAAAAACGTGTGCATTATCGGATCGCGTGCAGACGGGAGCACAGTGGGCAACTATAGTTGGCGTTGAATAGTCCATCAAACATCTTGGGGCTATAACGAAATTATATATATTAAATTTTGGCGAAAAAAAAGATAGGTTAGTGTTAGAAGTTATTGTTATTATTGAGAGCTACGTGGCAAAAGCACCAGCTTATGGACTGGTCGGGGGAAAAGCCCATTTTGAGTTCTAAGGTCAGCTACGCGAACTTTATCGGAACCACGGTAGATTTTCACTACTCGACCTAAACGCCATTCATTAGGGCAAACTGGCTCATTTTTTAAAACGACAAGATCGTTTTCTTGAATGCCGATTTTGTTCTGCGGGGGTCATGAGCGTAGAGCCTACTAAAAAGTGTCCCGCAGTTAAAGCTAATTCTTCATCTACGTTTTCAGATAAAGGGCCTAATGGTCTTGAATTTAGACACGATTCGATAGTAGCTAGCAAGGTTGATCATACTTCAAATGTGTATTTAATCTGACCTGACATCTTCTTAAAGTGCATTTTAAAACTTTTGACACCGGCTTCCCACAGGCCCCCCATATGAGGGGCCCTGCTGGTATAAAATGCCACGATAACTGTTGATGACCATATTTTGAAACAGCGTTATCGCGTACCTCTTTTATGTGTTTTACAAAATTCTCATCAATTTTTCTTGCGGCGCCAACGAAATTTCTACCATTATCAGAGAAGATCTTATTAGGACAACCACGGCGGGAAATAAAACGAGCCAAAGCAGCCATAAAGGCAGGGGTTGACAGATCGCTGACAGCCTCTAAATGAATAGCTTTAGTTGAAAAACAAACAAAGAGACACACATAACCTTTTGTGATTTTGCAATATCGACCAGTAAAACTTTTAATTTCAAATGGACCAGCAAAATCAACGCCTGTATTCGTAAAAGGGCGACTAAAAGTACTTCTTTCATCGGGTAAAGGAGCCATAATTTGCCCTTGACACCTTTTGCGGTATAACACGCAGACTTTACAGTTATGAATGACAGTTTTTACCAGGTTTTTTGCTTTTAATATCCAACACTCTTGACGAATCGTATTAAGAACTAACCTCGGGCCACCGTGATGAACCAATTTATGAATAAATTCGACATATAAACGGGCTAAAGCACTACCGTAAGCAATTAGAATGGGATGTCGTTCATTGTAGGATAAACTTGTGGAAGAACCCAGACGGCCATTTGCTCGAATAATATGATTTTTGTCTAAAAACGGGGTGAGGGTTAGCAAAGGGCTCCGAGTCGATTTTCTTTCCTTTTAACAAACAACCAAATTCACACGAAAAATGAATTTATTGAGACAATGAGAACAAACGATTTCTAACGAAAGTTAACTCTTGAGCCGATATTTTTAACGTTTCATAGTATACGCCTATGCTTCTATTTTTACTAGCTTTATTTATAAATCGAAACATGTACGCAATTACATGAGTTGCTCTTGCAAGGCATGAAAAACGAGTGAGAATATCCTCTTTTTCTGACGATCTAGCAACATAAACTTGTGCTCCTTTTTATTCTACCAGGGTTTCGAATTCAACTGGTCCGGTGGGCCAAAATGATTTTTCGCGTTTGAGCCACTCAGGACCATGCCACCAAAGAAGACTTTCTTTTAATTCCGAAGGGACCATCCCCCGGGTTTCTAGATCGGCGGGATTGTAGCTAGAAGCTACGTGAAACCAATTTTTATTGCCTACTTTTTCTAATATAGTGGCAACTCTATTGGCAACAAATGTTTTCCAGCTACACGGTGGTTTCCTTAACCATGCTAGAACTATTGTAGAATCTGACCACAAATACATTGTATATGCCCTCAGTTTTAATTGAGGCATAACACTGGCAACTAAATTTGCCAAAAGTACAGCGCCGCACAATTCCAAACGGGGCAATGACGGTTTTTTAATTGGTGCCACCTTTGTTTTGGCCACCAAAAGATTTTAAGTAATTTGCTCTCCAATTTTAATTCTTATGTATAATGTTGCTGCATAAGCTACCTCCGACGAGTCACAGAAGCCGTGAAATTCAATATTACAATCAGGAGAAAATTGGACCCAACGAGGAATTGTAATTGTGTCAACGTCGTTATATTTCGAAATAAAGGCCTGCCACTTATGCAGAGTTACTGGTTTTACTGCGTCGTCCCACTTAATCTTATCAAGCCACATATGCTGCATAAGAATTTTTGCTGTTATAATCACTGGTGCCAGTTACCCTGCTGGATCAAATAGACGTGCGATTATTGAAAGTACTTCCCTCTTGCTAAATGATGATTTGTGTTGAATTTTTTCCGTGATAAAATAGAAATGGTCCGCTGCTGCATTCCAACGAAGACCTAGCGTTTTAGCTGTACTTTTATCATCGAGACACAAAAAAGAGGAATTAACAAGGTGTTCTGAGGGCAAATTTTTCAAAATATGTTTAGAATTTGATGTCCATTTCCGTAGTTCAAAACCCGCTGTTTTCAAAATATTAATCAGCTGATCACGAGCAACTAATGCCTCCGCAACTGAATGAGCTCCGACAAGGGCATCGTCAACGTACATTGATTCTCGAAGAATTGTGGCACCAATTGGAAAACGCTGCTCTTCATCATCTGCTAACTTTAAAAGGGTACAAAGAGCCAAATATGGTGCACAATTGACGCCGAATGTGACCATTTTTGTTGAAAATCTTGTAATTTATCATTTTCAGAGCTTCGAAAAACAATTTTTTGAAAAGGGACATGTTCCGGGTTGATCAAAATTTGCCTGTACATTTTAGAAATGTCAGGGTGAAAAACAAATTCAAAAAATCGCCATTTTCAATTAAAAACTACTCTTAACTTTGTAGTAGTTTTATCTGGTTTAAAAACTCCATGATGAGGTAAATAGTAACCAGGACCACTTGATGATTCTTTAATTTCATCCATATGTCCTGAAGTTAAATATTCCTTTATGACCTCATCGTACATAGTTTTGTATTGTGGCCTACGCATCAAACATTTTTCATTTCTTAAAAATTGACTTACTGCAATATGCCTATTTGGACCAAGTGATGGACAATTATTTTTGAAGGGCAGATTTACAACATATCTCCCATCAGTATTCCTCACCGTAGTAGAACGATAGATCTCCTCACAAATTTTATCCTCTTCTGACAATATTTGACTTCGAGATACTTCTTCTAACTCCCAAAACTTTGACATCTAATCGTGAATTGATACTTTTGTCATATAAGACAATTTAACTGATGGAGAAGGGGCATTACTGGATGTTGGACCAGTCACAATCCAGCCGAAAATGGTTTCTTGGGCCACAAGTGTTTCAAAAACAAGGGGTACAACACCCTTTAAGAAGAATCGCTGGATATAATTCGCCACCTAACAAAAGATCGACTTGACCGCTTTTATAAAACTCCGGATCAGCATAATTGAGTTTTGGTAACTCAGCGCCCACTTTAGGGCTAAAAGAATGCGTAGGAACACTGCCAGTAATTTTAGAAACAACCAGAGCTTCCATATTAAGAACATAATTAGAATTAAAAAGTGAAACAATTTTAAAAGTTCAATTTTTTCTGAAATGCTTACTAATTCTACACCCAGACCTGTGACTGCGGCTTTAAGAGGAGCAGTGGGCAATTTTAATAATTTTTGTATTCTTTCAGAGATAAAACTTTCATCCGAACAAGGATCTATTAACACTCGAATTCTCTGAGTAGAACCACCTGAGCAAATATTGACCCACGCTGTTGCTAACATTACTTCTTTTGCTACCCTAGTATGGTGCGATTGAGTTACATTATACACACTTGGATTATAAGTGGACTGTATTTGATTTGCCTGATTAACAGATTGGGAACCACTGTTGAATTAACTTTGCCTTCTATTTTTCTCCGTAAAATCTCTATGCATTAATGTATGATGTTTTCTTTTACATTTAGAACAACCGTTTTGACTTGAGCAATCACCGTACATATGGCCAATAGTAAGGCAATTAAAACAATAACGATATTTTTTCAAAACAGAAATACGATTTTTATAGTCCATATTTAAAAACTTATGACATGAACTAATTGCATGAGCATTTTTGCAAATTTGGCAAAATAATTTATCAACTTTTATATGGTGGGTCTTTAACTGTTTTAATTTTGTATTTGTGTGAGAATTTCCCTGAGAAACCATTTGAGAAACGGATTGGGAACTGCTGGACCACTGACTGTTTCTAGAAATACCATTAATTATCGATCAGAGAAAAAGGTGTCCAATTCTTCCCATTTCGACATCTTTGTTTTGTCTTTTACCGATTGTTCCCAAAGGTGTAAAGTTTGTGGTGCCAAACGTGTTGAACATTGAATAATAAAAATCGCATCCCAAGATTCAATATTATATTCATATAATTTTAGGACCGACATACAATTGTTAATGTCCCTTTGCAACCTTTTTATTTCTTGAGCTGTATCCTCTTGGCATGGAGCCATATTAAAAAGAAAACTTAACTGCTTGGTTACTAATACCCTTTCATTTTCATAGTTTGATTTTAAATTATTCCACGCAACCTCAAAATTTCCTGATGTTATAGCTATATTTTGATATATTTCTCTAGCTTCACCGGCAGTTTTTTGAAATAAATACGATAATTTCAACTTGGCTAAGTCGTGGGCTATTTATTATAATAGCAGTAAATAAATCCCGAAATGTGGGCCACGATAAATAATCGCCATAAAAAATACCAGTGTCTACTTGAGGTAGGGGCAAAAAATTTCCTTGGTTTGGAACCACTGCATTGGAAATTTCTTCAGGAAATTGTTTTCTTGCATTTGAAAGTATATTAATACAACGTACGTATGCCTTTCGGAACTGTAGGTTATTTGCCTGAACCGTAACTAAATCTTTCTTTTTCTCTATAGTTGCCAAAGAACATTCCTCATAAATTTTCTTATATTTTCCCCATACTTTATTCAATTCTGATTTTTTGAATTCAAAGGCATCCACTGTATATGCCGAAAAATCTTCTTCTAAAAGTAGCGGCTCGGTTCCAATAACTTCCTCAGCCGCGCTAAAATATTTTTCCAAAACCGACATGTTTATTTTATTTTATTTCAGAACAATTTGGTATAAGAGAACAACAAGGCAAAAAAAGTTGAAAAGAAAAACAAAATTCCCGTTTTGAAACACGTTTAACAATGTAACGGCACCAAACTGGCAAAAAAAAATATCTTTACAGCAAATATAATTGTTAACGGAATAATTAAAAATGGCCTTTTTTATTTCTTATGTTGTAACCCCGTTTTAATTTTTAACCTTAACACACTTTTCGCAACAAATTAATATGGGCAAACTTTTCCGGTATTTCAAATAATGTTAATTTACGCATCTGTTTTATTCCACACTGTACTGTATTTTCTTACGTTCTTACGACTGTTGTTAAATGGGAAAATGGCTTCTTTTCTCCAGAAATTTCCACCAACTTCACGGAAGAAGGACCAAAAATGTTGTGGTTGCGGACAAATCCTGTGGTTCTTGATATATGGTAGAAGAATCTTGAGAAACAGCACTTTTTTTTGTATTTTTAATTTTTAATTTTTATTCTTTTCCACTTTTTTAGCTTATACAGTTTAGTTTCTTTTTCTCTTTTATATTTTAGTTAAATTTACAAGTTTTTTCTTTTATTTACAGGTTTTATTTTTCCATTAAAATTTCACTTTTCTTTAAGTTTTCCTTTCACTTTTTCTTTAATTTTCAAAGTTTTTTTTTTTTTGTTATATATTATCACTTTGGATTTCCTTTTTTTTGTTCTTTTCTTTCCCAATTTTCAAAAACGAGTGAGCAAAAGCAGCAAAGCTAAGAACTGCATTCCCACTAGCTGAATGGTAATGCCACATCGCCGGGGAAAGAGTGCGGCGGTATATCGCCGCTGCTCAATAAAAAGTGTCGCGTAGACAATCTGAATTTTAAATAAAAGAAAAAAAAATAACAGAAATTATTATATTATACGCATATAAATTTATAAGAAATGTTTAATGAAATTTTAATTTAAGAATTATTTAAAAAGGAAGTAAAATAAAACCAAATACATAAAACGAATTTAAAGTATTGTTTTTTATTATACACAACTAAACAAACAAGCAAAACACTAACATATTCGAATTACCTCTTTATTACAAGAAACAAAAACTAACAGATTCGAATTTCATTAAAACATAAAAATTTGTAGATTATTGAAAATGTCATATTAATAAATAATTAATCTATGACCTACTCGTACATTTTTATGTGGAATGTATATACCACAAAAAAAAATAAATAAATAAAAACAAAAATAGAACATAAATACAAGAAAGAAAAAATGCAAATTTCCTCTTAATACAAAAAAAATATGTAGATCCATGACTTTCACTTGATCCTAAAAATTGTGCAGTCCAAAACAAATCTCATATTAATAAATATATAATTTATGACATACTTGAAAAAAACATGCACATGTAGAATGTATATACCACCAAAGAATAGAAAATAAATACAAGAGATAAAAAGAATTAACCAGCGACCACAGTAAACTATATAAATTCAAACAGATCCTTGTCACATCACATCTAACAAACACATACAAGACAATTTTCCTATTACCAACCACCCTTTTACATTATGAGCATACAACCGACGACCACAGTACACTACATAAATTCTAAAAATCCTCGCCACACCTTCTAGCCAAACAAACACAAAAATACAAAAACCCATTAAACCATTTTTATCTCTCATAGAAAAGTAATAAAAACATTTTCAACTTTCATAGAAAACCCATTAAATCGTTTTCAACTCTCATAGAAAAGTAATTAAATCATTTTCAACTCTCATAGAAAAGTAATAAAACCATTTTCAACGCTCATAGAAAACCCATTAAATCATTTTCAACTCTCATAGAAAAGTAATTATATCATTTTAATCTCCCAATTCCCTACTACTTATAAAATTGTTGAATGTAACAAATAAACTTATGACAGTAAGGAACTTGAGAATCGAAACTGTTCCACTCAGTAACTACGAAATCTGCTCTATAAACACTAATCAAAATTGGACGAATTGGAAGAAATTTTAAATATATTGCATCAATATCAGTCAGTATTCGATTTAGATGATGAAGATTTGACAACTAACGATTTCTATAAACAAATGATAAATTTACACTACAACACTCCTGTGTATATTAAAAAATATCGATTGCCACAAGCACATACAGAGTAAAATAATTCACAAGTGCAAAAGTTGTAAGAAACCAGCATAATAGAACCGTCAATTAGTCCATACAATGCACCTCTTTTATTAGTTCCGACGAAAAGACAGACTGAACTTAATAAATGGAGATTAGTTGTTGATTTCAGAAAATTAAATGATAAAATCATTAATGATAAATTTCTTTTGACACGATTAGATGATATACTAGATAAATTAGGCAGAGCTTTTCTATACGTAGACGATATAATAGATATCGAATGTAGTCTCAAACATCAAATTGCTAGTTTGACAAAGGTTCTTGCACGTTTACTGAAGTACAATTTGAAACTTAACGCTAGTAAATGTTGTTTCTTGAAACCCGAAGTAACATATCTTGGTCACTTGATAACTTCTGATGGAATCAAACCAGATCCAGAGAAATTTGATGCAATAAATAAATACCCAATACCAAAAAATGCTGATGAAAGAAGATTTGTAGCATTTTGCAACTAACATAGAAAGTTTATAGAAAATTTTGATGACATAGCAAGCTGTTTAAATCAGTTATTATACAAAAGGAGTAAAATTCGAATGGACAGAACGTTGTCAAATAGCATTCGAGACATTAAAGCAAAAATTATTTTGTCCACCAGTTTTACAGTATCCTGATTTTGAAAAGTCTTTAATACTCAAAACAGATGCGTCGGATTTCGCATTAGGAGCTGTATTATCACAAGGAATAATTGGAGAAAATAAACCAATATCGTATGCTAGTCGTTCACTAAACAAACATGAAAAGTAATATAAAAAGAATTACTCGGTATTTACTGCGGTATACAATTTTTTCGATCTTATCTACAGTGACGAGCAAAATTGTTATATGGCATATCATGTTCAGAAATACTGCTCAATATTTTTACTTGTAAAAGAAAATCCAAAATTTTTTTAACACCATTTATTTATAATTCTCTCCTTAAAATAGACAACAAATATTATTAATTATATTATGACTACTTAAGAAAAAAAGGTAAGTTAAGAAAAAATTTAAAATGTAAAATTTTTGCACTTTGTAATTTTCAGCATGGAAGTGATTCGTCTTTTCTGAATATTTAATATTTCGTCCACAATCCTTTGGCTTTTTGAAGCTCCTGTATTCGAATTGGCATTTTATCGCAAAAATTTGCCACCATTTCATTGGGAATATACTGCCAAATATCCTGTACCCGAATCCATAGCTCGTTAACACCTTTTGGGGGTTCAGAATATTTTGCCAGTTTAGATTTGATGTAACTCCAAAAATTCTCGATTGGGTTCATATCAGGTGACTGCGCTGGCCATTTTAGAGTAGTAAATTTTTGATTATTCAACCATTCTTTAACGATTTTCGCTGTATGTTTAGGGTCGTTGTCTTGCTGAAAAACACGCTTTCAGGAGAAAGACCGTTTTTTCGATTGCAGCCGGCAAATTGTTCTTCAAAATTGCTAGGTATTGTTCTTTTCTCATAATTCCATAAATTTTTACTTACGGCCCGACTCCATTTTTGGTAATACAACCCCACACCATAATTGAACCATCACCATGTTTCATTGCTTGGGTAACTTGGTTTGGAGATATAACGTTAGGATTCTTAGTCCAGTACCAAGACCGACCATCGGACTCAAATCGATTTATTTTTGTTTCGTCTGACCATATAACCTAAAAAAAATTATATATTTTTCTTAATTTCTCAAAATGCAAAAGCAGTGTTTTTATATTACCTGGCTTCAGTCGGTTGGTGTCCAATTTTCAAAAGTTTGAGCAAATTCCTTGCGAAGTTTTATATATATTTCTTTTCCGCTGCCTTTAAGCCTAATCTCTTCAAGCTTCGTCGAGCTGTCCACTCGCTCGCATTAATATTTAAAGATTTAAGAGCTTCTTTTGGCGTCACAGCACTGTCTGCAGTAACTAAATTTGCCAGATGCCGACTAGTGCAGTCATCTATTAATCTTGGACGTCCAGGACCAGGAGCTGAGGTTTCTATTTTATGTTTTTTTTTTAGTCTGTACACGGTTACATGGCTAATTTGGAACTTTTTTGCAATTTTTCTTGTGGATTCGTTATTTTTCAATAATTCTATTATTTCACGCACTTTTGATGGTTCCATTTTAAAAACACGTGTAAAATAATGTTGACTATTAAAAATAGCGGTAAAAAAATAACTCATTGTATGTTTATTTTTTTTTTTTATTTGAGTTAATGAGTGTCATTATATAGAGTGCAAAATTGTTACATTTGAGTTATTTTTAAACAATATTTTTTTAAGTTTTATCTATAGAAAGCCTATACCCCAGTAGTTCATAAGGAAAAAAACTTACTTGCATATTTCAAAACAGCTCGCAAAAACAATATCAAAGTTTAGTTTATTAAATCATGTAACATTTTGCACGTCACTGTATATGGTAGAAAATTTATAGTTGTGACTGACCATCGTTCGTTAGTTGCATTATTCTCACACAAGAATCCTAGTTAAAAATTAACAAGAATCAGTTTAGAGCTATCTGACTACGATTTTCAGATAGTATACAAAAAGGGATTAACGATACATGCTAACACTCTTTCCACAGTTAGATTCTGAGATGTTAAAAGAGATGATACCAAACAAAATTGATGACACAATCAAAAAGTCGCTGGTGATAACAAGAAGTATAAAAAACAAAATGATGCAAAATGAAGCTGAAAATTATGAAAGAAAAAGAAAAACTGAAAAAAATTAAAAGGATAGTGCAACTCCTATTGAGCCTGATCAACTCAAAATGTTAGAATGTACATCCATAAATGATATAAAAAGTAAATTGAAAAGTTTAAAATTGAAAACAATCATGCTTTAAATGAAACGGCCGTCTGATAGTAGTGATAATACCGATTATTTAGATAATATCCCTACAACAGTGACGGTCATTTGATCCACCATCCGATGGTCATTTCTGACGGGTAAACACATCAGGAGTTTCTATCATTTTATTAAGGGCAATATGAAAAAACTGATGTAAACATTCGTGTCCGTGTGATTTTGTTTCTCTCTCATTTGTGAACTTTATGAACTAGTAAAAAATATATCTGAACTGCTCACTCCACAGTATTTTACTAATCAGTAATGATGTAAACATCGTCATAGCTGACTAGTCAGCATTGCCATTGCGTAACATTTTTTATTAACAAAGTCTTGTTTGAAAAATCCCCACAATTCCATAATATATAAAATCAAAATTTTTGCATTAAATTTATTAAAAAAAAGGACAAAAAAACTAAAACTTTTGAAACACATACTCTGATGCCAAAGTAAGATTAAGTAAAAAAGAAAATTTAACAAATAGTTTATCGACATTTGGTATGAAAAACCCCACTATGGCAATGCCGACACCAACAATTAAAACAAAATTGCTCTTGTAGCAGTTAGAAAATAATTTTTGTAGGGATGTTGGAGAAACTACCTTCTGTTTTAAGCAGGTTGAAGAATGTCGTTTTCGCACTAAAGAAAAGAGACGAAATATTCAAAAAAATAAGCCATGAGAAAATAAAAAAGTGATAAATGAAAGCAAAGAGAAAAAAATTTGCTGTATACGAATCCTAAGGTGCGTGTTAGTTAAAGGTAACTTTAGCTAAAGTTAGGAATAAATTGACCTTTAACTTTTTTTGGTTATTACAACTTCCTTAAAAAAAAAAATTAAGTTTTTTGAAAATATGGCATTACCAGAGCAAAACCCGTTTACTTTTGACAAATTAAAATGGTTCTTTAAAATACGTAGTGGCAACGACGTACTTTCGTTTATTTATTTACTTATAACAAACAAAAAATACAAACGAAAAGCAATTGTGTAAAGATAAAAATGTGTAAAAGATAAAAATGTTTGTTGTAAAAAATTTATATTGCCGACGCCGAACACAGAAATAAACCAAACAGCTAAGATACGGTCAAAAAACTACACGGCAACTACACTGCAGAGCATAAAATGTGTCAACTTTAAATGCTTAAACCTTACGTTAAAAGTTAAAGGTAAGATGAACTTACCTTTAGCTTATCGGTCACTTTTAGGTTAAAGTATACTTATAATAACGAAAAACTAATAATCTGTCCGTAAACATCCTAACTTTAGCTATCTGCAAGTTATAATAACGGGCCTAAGTGTGATCAGTGCCAAAGAAACAAACAGACAAGACACACAAAAGAACCGTTGTGTACTACTGATACACCAACATAGAGTTTTAGCACTGTAGTTATCGATACAGTTAGTCCTCTCAGAGCTAGTTTTTTGGATGTGAGTTAAACTTCGTTTAATGGCTTGTTAGTAAACTGAAAATAAATTTAAACTGGCTTTCAGCAGTAGCTTAAGACTTGATAGATAAGGTAATGCTGCCATATTTTATTCCAACAAAATTTTATATTTTATAGCCAAACATATGGTAGCCATGAAAATACTTAATAAAAAATCAAAACAAATATTTTTTCAAACAAAAGCACGTGTTCACGAATATAAATAAATTATTTAAACGAGTTCTAATTGTCTTAGGCTATAGTCTTATTTTAATTTGCATATGTTTCAGAATCGCTAAAATCTTCATAATATGAGGAATAATCCATTTTTTTTAATTTGTAAACATTTTTTAGTATTTACGAAACAGCTGATTTATTTAGAGACGCTTTTCATCAGCTGTGTGTTTTGACTTCTGTAACTTAGGTTTAACTGGCCAATCTTGCCCAGCTAAACTCAAATTAAAACAAAATAAACTGGATCTCAAAAACAGCATTCCAAGTTTAAACTAAGTTAAACCAATAAACAAGGTTGAACTACATCCAAAAAACTAACTCTCATGCCAACAGAAAACAATTGATATATATATTGACAATGCAATGTGAGTTGACGAAGACTCTAGTTGAGAATTTGATACTGAGGTATGGGCTTTTCAAGACACTAAAATCCGATAGAGGCACTGAATTCGTAAATGAATTAATGGGAGAGGTATGTAAACTCCTAAAAATTGAACAAACATTTTCTACTCCTTACCACATGAAACCTTAGGAACTGTTGAACGCAACCATAAGGTTTTGAATGAGTATTTTTTATCATTTGTCAACAATGACAATTGGTCTGAATGGGTTCCATATTATTTATTTGCTTATAATATAACCCCAAATGTTGATACGATTTTTTTTTATTTATTTACTGCAACTAGTTATAATAACTAACAAGCAATTTAGTACAATATATATTATTAAAAACAAAAGAATTTATATTTTAAGTATATTAAATATATGAAGTTGTTACACGACTGAGTCTGAGTCTGCGCTCCACACCAATGGGATCAGCAAGGGATGATGCTTCCGTATTAACATGGCCTCTCAATCGGTTGTTGTGTTTGTTTGCAATATTGGCAATTTCTTGCATTACGGTATTCACTCCAAGATCACGATGAAGATCTGCATTTCGGATATACCATGGTGCGTTGACGATACTTCTAAGTACTTTATTTTGAAAACGTATTATGTTTATATTTTTCTTGTTTGTGCATCCCCACAATTGTGCACCATATGTCCATATTGGTCTTAACATTTGATTATATAACATTAGTTTATTTTCAATTGAAAGATTTGATTTTCTTCCTATCAACCAGTTTAGCTTTTTCCACTTCAGTTGCAGTTCTACATTTTTAATTTTAACGTGCTCATTCCAGCGTAATTTCGCATCAAGTGTCATACCAAGGTATGACACTTGATTTGTTTGTAAAGTCAACATGCGTTGATTTGGAACTGTTTAAATTAATGCGCCATTTTTTGGTCCAATCTAAGACCGAATTTAAAGCTTGTTGTAATTTTTGTTTTGCTTCATTCTCAGTTCTTTCAATTGATAGAATAGCTGTGTCATCAGCAAAAGTAGCCATAGTCGTTTCAGGAAATTCTGGTATATCACTGGTGTATAATAGATATAAAAGAGGACCCAATATACTCCCCTGTGGAACTCCTGCTTTTATTTCTTTTAGTTTTGAATATTCATCTTCGTATTTTATGCGGAATAATCTGTTTTCCAGATATGATTTTAATAACTTGCAATAAGCCTTGGGCAGTTGTGTTGTGAGTTTTGCTAGGAGACCCGTATGACAGACTTTGTCGAAAGCCTTTGAAACATCTAATAGCACTGCGGAACAAACCTTTTTTTCCTCTAGAGCATTTTCAATTACATTAGTTATACGATGAACTTGATCAATAGTCGAATGTGCGTTCCTAAAGCCAAATTGATGTTTGGGAACTATGTTTTTGTGTTCTATAATTGGTTTAATGCGATCTTTCAATATCTTTAAAGGTTTTCCAGGCTTTGGTATCATTATTACTTCAGCTACTTTCCAGAATGATGCTTTTGCGAATGAATTAATCGAATTTATCATTTAAAGTTGTAATCTCATCCCTCAAAGAACGTTCATCAAGAGTGGGCAGATTCTTACCACAAGAAGAGCATACAAACGATACAATTATGAAATCTCTCATAGCTTTAAGCTCATCATCAGAAATATCAGCACAGGCCGCATGATACCACAAATGGCAGACTTTACATTGAGCACCACTCTGGGTTTTTGTAAAATTTGCATGGCAAGCACCACATTGGTCTTTTTTACCGCCAGCCATTGCAAAGTATATAAAAAATAATAATTCTCAACTAAAATGGAGATTCACTGGATTCAGCAAAGCAGAATACAAAAAAAACTGAACCAGAAAGCAGCAACAATATAAAACGACGAATGAAAATAATGTATCACGCTGTAAGGCACCAAAAAAGTATAGAAATTACTGCACCGGATGAATTTAATAGGAAAAGTAGTTTTTAGCAATTCAAATACAATATTTTGCAATTTTTTTTTTAATTTTACGTTATAATAATTAAAAAGCAAGAAAAAATATGACAGCTGTTTAACACACGTCTACTCAGGCATAGTGTTGCCAGATTATCCCAGATTTTACGGGTAATGGGTTTTTAATTATTTCGGTATTTCAGTTATTTCTATGCCGATATTTTGAGCAAACGGGTTTTCATTTATTTCGATACCGATATTTTAAGGGTTACGTTATTTTAGTTTTTTCTTGATCAGACTTTGCAAAGATAGATATATGCACAGCGAATATATTTTTGGATCTGGTTACCTCACATCGCCTCCTAGTAGATATATTTAGAACTAACGACAACAATTTTTATAATGCACCACACATGGTTTGAAATCACTCAATGAAAAAAGTACAAAAAGTATGTATAGGATTTTAAAGCCCTTATTTTATTTTTTTACAAAAATTGAGGTAAAACTTAACACGTTCGCTGCCATGTGACCCACCGGTGGTTCACAAGAATTTTTTCCGTAAGGCCATGTGCACCACCGGTGGGTCACACGCTACCTAATATTATAAAACAGTTTTCAGTGCGGCCTGTGAACCAAACACTTTTTTCTCTTCATTGGCACCTACCTGAAAGCTTTATCTTTGTTATACAAAAACAAATTTTTGATTTGAGACACTAATTTAGAAGTTATTTAATTTTTTTTTATTCAAAAAAAGTATAAGAAAAATTATTTCATGGCTTTAGAACTTAAAAAAACACTTCATTTTCATGGAAAAATAAAACAATATTATTTTTACTGATGTTTGGTAAAACATTCCAAGCAAAATGCAGGATTGCCTTCACAATCTCTGCACGAGGTTGATACTTTCTTTGACTTTTTCGCAGCAACGCTCCTTCCTTCAATTTTGGATAAGTTGTCATAGCAACTCAAACATCGCTTTCTTGTTTTTCTGTTTGTGCTGTCTCTTGTGTCGAATTCAATTTGTGTTTTATTGGATTTGAAGTTGACGGCTGCTGCTCAAGTTTTATATCGCAAAGAGCTTCACAAATGGATTGCCTGAACTTGAGGATCGTCATATTTTTAGTATTTTTATAAATTATTAAGGCGTTCACAACTGCTTTTGAAAGCAGATATTCGAACGCAATTTTGTGGTACCATCTAATGGTTTCCCTCAATGGGGTGAAATAACAGGCCATTTGGTCGGATATGTCGATACCTTGTTTTGCATTATTGTAATATATAATTACCTTCAGCTTCGTTATTTCGTCTCCTTGTCTTTTTTCCCTGTTGGGGCTTGCTCTAGACCATGCTTTGTGCTAAGCATAAGTACTTCACGCTTGTCTTTCCATTTTGATATTACAATAGAAGAATTTTCACGCCCTATGATTTCAGATGTTTTCAGCTTAGTCATGGTAACTTCTTTGGGATTTCCTATTCATTTTTTTCGAAGAGTTCCAATAAGGTGAGTTTTACGAGCAAGTTCATCCTTGGTCTAGGTATTTATCTGCTAGATCTAGAACAATTTGTGTACTGTGTGATGTTGACGTTGTGGGCTTACCCCTTTGGTGAAGAATTTCATTTTTTCCTGCGTAAATTGAACTTGTGTACGTGTAGCCGCTTGGATCACAAAGTTTGTACACTTTGACTCCATATTTGTGGGATTTCCCAGGATTATACTGCCTAAATTTAAGTCTTCCTCGCAAAGGAATCATTAAATCGTCAACTGCCAATATTTCACCCAGGCGTCTAGCATTTACGAAATTGTGTTCTAGCATTGCTAACAATTTACTCACTTTTCCTAAGCGATCACTTCCAACCAAAGAATTGTCGGAAAAATGGATAAATTTTAAAATCAACTGAAATCTATTTCTCGACATCACTTGCGGAACGAATGAATTTCTGTAGAATCGGTCAGTCCTCCAGTAGTGGGAAATGGATGGATATTTTACGACTCCCATATACATTACTAATCCCAAAAACTTTTTTATTTCGGCTACTGTTGTACCTACCCATTCCTTTGTACGAGACATTCGTGTAATCGTATTGTTTTGTAGGAAATTGTTGGCATTTAAATTTATTTGAGTCACAATAAGATCAAATATTTCCTCAGTGACCATTATCCTAAATGCATCAATGGGACGGAACGTTGATTGCCCTCTTTCGATACCAAATGTTGGAGCTTCGCCAAAAACGAAGGTATTCAAAGAGGTTCCACTTACAGGAGTCCACAGGTTTGCTGAAACGAAGGGCATATCAGGTGCATCCGGAATATCTTCTTTAACTGCCGAAGGTTCTGAGTCTCTTGAAAAGTTAGATCCACTTGATTCAACTTCGGATGGAATGTAATCCTCTGAGTCCGATCCCTCAAAATCGACTTCAGCAGTGTCGGAGCCTTCGTTCCTATCTCGGTTTCCATAAAAAATGGTTGGATTTATTCCAGAATTGTTGTTTGCCATTTTGATATCCTATTTTTTATTCCTGAAATTCCTGTGACCACCGGTGGGTCACGTGGCACCATCTGCTCTTCTGTAACACTTGAGTGCCGCGTGACCCACCGGTGGTCACATTCTAAAAACACATTAAAAACAACACAAACGTAAAACTGAAGACACAGAACGGTTCACTTACACTTAACATACACTTTTAAACAAAAAAAAAAAACAATTTTGGCACACTGGTAGCTTTTTTTATAATTTACGGCGGCAGCGAACGTGTTAAAAAGATACAGAATTTATTTTTTTTTTTGAAAAGCGCAGAATTTACAGTTAATCATAACTATAAACAGTTATATCTTTTAAATGCATACTATGATTTTATTAAATACTTACGATATATGGAAGTTTAAAGACATGGGGAACTTTAATATAAGTCCAACAACTTTTTTAAATAGTTCTAAAAGTTGGGATACTGAGTACTTAATACCGGCGGTTGTCGGGAACACGAAACTTAAAGTACGTACTCAGTACTTCTAGAGTTGCATTTTTTATATGTAAACGTAATTTTGCACCGAAAACATAAAAATGCAACCCTGTTTTTGGGTCTGAAAGATAACTTGGTGCCTACACCTGACATTATTATAAATATTTTTCTATTTGCAAACGTCATTCTCAATCGCAGAGTAACGGGACTTAATTATCTATATTAATATTAAGGGTGGAGAACACGTATTTATGTTAATATTATATCTACTCACAATTTTCAGTCAGCCGTGTAGTAGTCATTTGTTTATTAGTGTTTATTCGCGTTGTTTTGCTTCATTATATTAAAAATCCGTTTTATAGCATTTTGTAAGAAAATTTAATTACCTACCAAATGCAATAATAAGTTGTTTATATTATATTATAAATATTTGAATTTTTCTTTTTACCTTTTAACGGCGTCCTATTGTTTATTTATGTGTATCTGGCATGATTTCGACAGCTGCTATTATGATATAAAGGGTGTCCCAAGAAGAACGCAATTTTTAAATCTGGCAACATTCGAAGGGTCATTGTTTGACATTTGAACAATTGTTATTGTTTGCTAGTAGAAGGTACGAGGTTAGTAAAAATGGAGCGCTACACGAATGAACAACGCATTCTCATTGTGAAAATGTTTTACCAAAATGGTGAAAGTTTTGCGGCTACAGTTCGCAAATTGCGATCAATTTGGGGTCACAATAATGCTCCAAAAGAGTCAACTGTAAAGAGATTAATGGATAAATTTGCCGAAACTGGGTCTGTTAGTGATGTAAAGACAACAACGCGCCATCGACCAGGTCGATCGACCGAAAATGTCGCAGCTGTACGTGATGATGTCGCTCAAACTCCATCCACCTCAATTCGACACCGAGCTCAGCAAATTGGTGTCTCCAAATCCACTTTGCAGCGAATTTTGACGAAAGATTTGCATCTTCATGCATACAAAGTTCAATTGACTCAGGAACTGAAGCCAGCTGACCATGGACAAAAAAGGGAGTTCGTTAATTGGGTATTGGAGAGACAACATGAAAATGCTGATTTTGCCAATAAAATCATCTTCAGTGACGAGGCCCATTTTCATCTTGATGGCTTCGTCAATAGGCAGAATTGTCGCATTTGGGGTGAGGAAAATCCTCGAGTGATTCACGAGAAGCAAATGCATCCTCAACGTGTCACTGTGTGGTGTGGTTTTTGGGCTGGAGGAATCATTGGACCTTTTTTTTATGAAAATGAGGCAGGTCAAGCGCAAACAGTCAATGGTGTTCGGTATCGTGAAATGATAACCAGTTTTTTCTCTCCTAGAATCGAAGAAATGAATGTGGAGGGCATGTGGTTCCAATAAGACGGCGCCACATGTCATACAGCCAGAGAAACAATTCAATTGCTGCATCAGTCATTTCCCGGTCGTGTTATTTCGCGTTTTGGAGATCAGAATTGGCCGCCTAGATCGTGCGATTTAACACCATTAGATTTTTTTCTTTGGGGTTTTTTGAAGTCGATGGTTTACGCGAATAAGCCGACGACGACTCAAGCCTTAAAAGAGGAAATTGGACGCTGCATTAATGAAATACCGCAGCATTCATGCAAAACGGTCATTGAAAATTTCATTAAAAGATCGCGTGCATGCCAGCAAAGCCGCGGCGGCCATCTGCACGATATATTGTTCCATACATTACCTCATTCTGTCTACTTTACGATATAATAAAGTTTCACGATTTTTTTTAAATATCTGTGTTTTATTTAAAATTTAAAAATGCCCTCCACATTCATTTCTTCAATTCTAGGCAAGAAAAAACTGGTTATCATTTCACGATACCGAACACCATTGACTGTTTGCGCTTGACCTGCCTCATTTTCATAAAAAAAGGTCCAATGATTCCTCCAGCCCAAAAACCACACCACACAGTGACACGTTGAGGATGCATTTGCTTCTCGTGAATCACTCGAGGATTTTCCTCACCCCAAATGCGACAATTCTGCCTATTGACGAAGCCATCAAGATGAAAATGGGCCGCGTCACTGAAGATGATTTTATCGGCAATATACCCAATTAACGAACTCCCTTCGCTGTCCATGGTCAGCTGGCTTCAGTTCCTGATTCAATTGAACTTTGTATGCATGAAGATGCAAATCTTTCGTCAAAATTCGCTGCAAAGTGGATTTGGAGACACCAATTTGCTGAGCTCGGTGTCGAATTGAGGTGGATGGAGTTTGAGCGACATCATCTCGTACAGCTGCGACATTTTCGGTCGATCGACCTGGTCGATGGCGCGTTGTTGTCTTTACATCACTAACAGACCCAGTTTCGGCAAATTTATCCATTAATCTCTTTACAGTTGACTCTTTTGGAGCATTATTGTGACCCCAAATTGATCGCAATTTGCGAACTGTAGCCGCAAAACTTTCACCATTTTGGTAAAACAATTTCACAATGAGAATGCGTTGTTCATTCGTGTAGCGCTCCATTTTTACTAACCTCGTACCTTCTACTAGCAAACAATAACAATTGTTCAAATGTCTAACAATGACACTTCGAATGTTGCCAGATTTAAAAATTGCGTTCTTCTTGGGACACCCTTTAATAGAATTATTTGCAATAAAACACAATTTAATAACGTTTTTATTGGAATAGAAATGGTTTCAAACAGAAAAAATATTTATTAGGGTCTTTGTATATTCCTTGTGTATATGACTCACATGAGTTAAACAACAGCTTAAACCATATTCTCCAACTGAGCAACAATTATGCGAAAAGTTTCAGTAGAGATTTAGATGCAGCCTCAGATGCCATTTTACCTCCCAACAACTGCAATTTAAGTAATGATGAATTAGATGTGCTTATAAATACATTTAGTAATACACTTACCTCAATACTTGAAAGCCACTTCAACAAAATGGAGATAAATGACCAAAAACAACAGAATCCTGATAACATCAATAAATTTTAAAGTTAAGTATGCATGGCAGAAGAACCTAAAGAAAATATATCACAGAACTGGATATAGAATTAGCAGCGAGTATAAAATTCTTACTAAACAGATACAACTGTTAAAAACAGTTATTAGTGAGCTTATAAATCTTGAAGATGCTAAACATTTGAGACATAGACTCTCAAAAATAACACCAGGTCCTACTGCCGTTGCGTATTTCGGTTCGTTGGTAAAAAGAAGTCTCCTTTTTGCCAGCAGCTCATACACAATGATACTATCACTTCCAATAGTTGTCAAATTTCAGAGATTTTTAGAACTCATTATACTGCTGTTTTTCAAGAGGCAAATCCTGAAAGACTGGTTAACAATATAGAGAATCAAATCTTATCATATCTTGATAGACTACCGCAACATATCTATACAATTGATGACACGTTTCTGGCCGATAGGAATCTCAATAATTACCATTTCACAAACGCGAATAATATCAGAATGCACATTAACAACATTAATACCAAAAGGTCTTTTGGCTTTGATGGCGTTTCCAATTTTATAATTTAAAAATTTCCTGATATAACACTAAAACTATTAGCTGCTATTTTTAACAATTGCATTAATAACGGCTATTACCCTTCGGTTTGGAAAAGCGCAAAAATACTTCCAATTAAAAAAAAGCAGGACAGTAAAAAGCCTTAGGATTTTCGCCCAATATCCCTTTTATCCAACATTGGTAAATTATTTGAACACGTAATTAAGGAAAAACTAGAAAATGAGTGCATTGTGGAACCAATGTCAGAATTTCAATTTGGATTTAGAAGATCTCACTCAACACAACATGCATTGTTGAAATTTCACAATCATGTAACTTGCAACTTAAGGGATAAAATATGCACGTTGGCAATATCATTGGATATAGAAAAGGCGTTTGATTCGGTTTATCATAATGGAATCCTCTACAACTGATAAATCTTGGCGTTAACCCATTTCTGGTTTAAATATTTTGCAGCTACTTTACTAATAGAAAGTTTGGCGTCCAAATCAACAACATTACCTCAGAACTAGGACATCTGAAAAGTGGGGCTCCCTTCCTATTTAACATTTTCCTGCATGATTTTCCTCACCAATCTAGAAATTCAAAGGCTATTTTATACGCTGATGATTGCCTTATTTATACACACAATATATCACCAACACTAGCTCTAAAATCTGCTGCATTTCACCCTTCGGGTAAATGTCCTAGATATGTGGTGCCGGAAAGTAAATCCCTTCAACTTATACTAGACGGCGAAAATATTCAATTTAAAAATTCAATAAAATATCTGGGAATACATTTTGATAAATTATTGAAATTTAACGCCCACGCTAGAAATCTCTTGGGAAAGGCGAAAAAGATGGAATGTTTGCATCGCTAATGAACACCACATACTTACCTAAGAACACCAAGCTTTTACTCCCAATCTGGTTTATTATATCTCCTATAGTAGCCAAAGAATTGGAGATATTTGAACGAAAAATCCTAAGAAAATGCATCGGAAAAAATTATGAAAATTTCATAAAACGATTTTCAAATAGTTATGTCTATGAAAATACCGATTTTCTACCCTTCTGTAGGTACGCCATGTCGTTGCAAGCCAGATTTGTTGAGAAACTTGCGCTACACGATAATATGCTTGTCAGCCAAATATACGAAAGGGAGAAAAACACCATCTGGGCTGGATCTACATATCTTTCTCCTGTCGGTATAATCAATGGACGTTTTGACGACGATCCAGCTCCTCTGGACCTTCCCTCATTCTATATAGGGCAATCATAGGGGCTGAAGACGATAAACGTATATACTAAATTTTACATGAACTGTAATATGAATATGTTTTGTCAATTTATGTAACAGAACTTTTGTTATTTAGTTTTAGTAATGTTATTTATTTACTTTTAGTACTGTTATTTACAGACGTCTGCTCTGTTAGCGACTTTGAAGCCGAAAGCAAGCCTTGTCAATCTTTTAATTTTGTACTTTTTTTTTAAATATTCTATCTCACTTTAGCACTGTTGCTTTTTACGTTAACTTAGTTATTAGGGTAAGACACATATAGCTCTAAGAATTTTATTATGCTCATAGTATGTAAGACAATCAATGTAATCGAAAAAGAAGAAGACTTAATAAAATTTTTACTTTTTGTGAAAAATTAGCTGGCAACATTGTGTATGCAATATTAATGACAGCTGTCGTTTTTAACAAGTTATCACTCCTCAGTGCATGCACTTTATGAAGAAGAGGATAAACTAACAGCGCTATTCAAAAAAGAAAATCTTAATTCATGTTTTATATACAAACAGCGGTATTCATAAAAAATCTTAATTTAAGTTTCAAATACATATTAGTTTAAAACATTTTAAGCCTAAAAAAGGTTTATTAAAAATTCGTATTCATAATCAGTATTTTAACTAATAAACGATGGCAACACTGTAAATCAATGATTACTAAACCATACGGTACTCGTTTCTATGTATTTCTTTTGTCGTTTTTCAAAAAAATATTGATTTTATTGCAGATAAAAAAGTATTCAAATAATCGGTCTTATTTTCTTTGTTTTGATTAAACAACACACCACTAGTTTACATTTAATAAATAATATCAAAAAATATTATTTCTGCTTAAATTCTTTATCCGGAGTGGAAAACGTGTAGCTCCTCTTGTTGTAAATTTTCGTCTGACGATATTTTTTTTAATTTGGGCAATAGTTTCTATTATAAACAAAATACAATTAAACATATCACATTTTTTAAATAAAAATGAAATGGTTCTTACCAATTCTTTTGATAAAATATAGAATGTCCATTATTTATTAAACAAAAACAAATAACTTCTTTTAATTAAATGACAATTTTTTGCAAAAATTTTTAAATGAACGGAAAATTCTAACAGCGGTATTCATAAAAATTTTAAACAGTATTTCAAATCAATTTTAAGCAAAATTTGCTAAAATTGTATTCATAAACGAATTTTAGCTTTAAATACCTTTTTTAAACCTTGTTTAAATAAACGAATTTTAAAATTGGTTCGACCCTATTTTCTTGCTTTGTGTTTATTTTCATTTTAAACATTTTTGCAAAAAAGTGTAATTTAAACAAAAGAAGTTATTTGGTTTTGTTTAATAAATAATGGACCATCTATATTTGATGAAAAGAATTGGTAAGAACCATTTTTATGTATATGGAAAATGTGATATTTTTAATTGTATTTTCTTTATAATAGAAACTATTGCCCAAATTTCAAACAATCGTCAGACGAAAATTTACAAAAAGAGGAGCGACCCGTTTTCAATTCCGGATAAAAAATTTAAGCAAAAATAATATTTTTGGATATTATTCATTGTGTTTTATAGTGGTGTGTTGTTTAATCAAAACAAAGAAAATAAAACCGGTTGTTTGAATACTTTTTTATCTACAATAAAATCATTATCTTTGTAACACTTTTATTGAACATTTTGTTTTGACTCTTTTTCTTTTTTTAGTTAATAAACAAGTTTTCATAAATTTTTTGTTTTATAACAATACTTTTCTGAAAAACGACAAAAAATATATAGAATCGAGTACCGTATGGTTTAGTTATCTTTGATTTGCATCATTACGATTAATATGACAAATAAAAAAATACAGTGTTGCCATCTTCAAGTTAAAAAATCATTAAATCGGTTATTAGTTAAAATACTGATTATGAATACGAATTTTCAATAAACCTTTTTTAGGCTTAAAATGTTTTTTAACTAAAATGCATTTGAAACTTGAACTAAGATTTTTTTATGAATACCGGTGTAAGAACGGAAAATCCTAACAGCGGTATTCATAAAAATTTTAAACAGTGTTTTAAACCAATTTTAAGCAAAATTTGCTAAAATTGTATTCATAAACGAATTTTAGGTTAAAAAAACCTTTTTTAAACCTTGTTCAAATAAACGAATTTTAAAATTGGTTCGACCCTATTTTAAACCTATTTTAAGATGACATTATTGCTTTGTGTTTATTTTATTTTAAACATTTTTGCAAAAAATTGGCATTTAAACAAAAGAAGTTATTTGTTTTTGTTTAAAAAATAATGGACCCTCTATATTTGATGAAAATAATTAGTAAGAACCATTTTTATATGGAAATTGTGATATTTTTAGTTGTATTTTGTTTATAATAGAAACTATTGCCCAAATTTCAAACAATCGTCAGACGAAAATTTACAAAAAGAGGAGCGACCCGTTTTTAGTTTTGGATAAAAAATTTTAGTGTGTTTTGTAGTGGTGTGTTGTTTAATCAAAACAAAGAAAATAAAACCGGTTATTTGAATACTTTTTTTTTCTACAATAAAATCATCTATGTAACACTTTTATTGGGCATTTTGTTTTGACTCTTTTCCTTTTTTTAGTTAATAAACAAGTTTTCATAAATTTTTTGTTTTATAAAAACAATATTTTTCTGAAAAACGACAAAAAAAATACATAGAAACGAGTACCGTATGGTTTAGTAGTCATTGATTTGCATCATTCAAGTTAAAAAATCATTAAATCGTTTATTAGTTAAAATACTGATTATGAATACGAAATTTTAATAAACCTTTTTTAGGCTTAAAATGTTTTTTAACTAAA
Organism: Eustalomyia histrio; assembly: GCA_949748255.1. Taxonomy (NCBI): domain Eukaryota; kingdom Metazoa; phylum Arthropoda; class Insecta; order Diptera; family Anthomyiidae; genus Eustalomyia; species Eustalomyia histrio. Next base: position 103,597,624 of record OX456526.1, read on the forward strand.
ATGCATTTGAAACTTGAATTAAGATTTTTTTATAAATACCGCTGTAAGGGTCGAACCAATTTTAAAATTCGTTTATTTACATAAGGTTTAAAAAAGGTATTTTAAGCTAAAATTCGTTTATGAATACAATTTTAGCAAATTTTGCTTAAAATTGATTTGAAATGCTGTTTAAAATTTTTATGAATACCGCTGAAAGTAGTTAAAGGTTTATTAAAAATTCGTATTCATAATCAGCATTTTAAGTAATAAACAATTTATTTTTATACCCTCCACCATATATGGTGAGGGTATATATCAGTTTGTCATTCCGTTTGTAATATGTCGAAATATAGGTTTAAGACCCCATAAAGTATATATATTCGTGATCCTTATGAAATTTTAAGTCGATTTAGCGATGTCCGTCTGTCTGTCTGTTGAAATGGCGATCACGACGCGAAGACGCAAGCGGGGGTGCCTATTTTTATCCAGATTATTGAACATCCTCCCGAACAGTTTGGTATTTAAAATGAGCAAAATCGGTCAAGCGGTTCAAAAGTTATTAGTAAAAATGTGAAGTTACCTCTAAATTTTCCATACAAATTTGTACAATTTTTCTGTATCTATTTTTGTTTTCTGTTAAGTAAGTAAAAATGTTATTAAGTCTTCTTCTTGTTCGATTACATTTACTATCTTACATACTATGAGAATAATAACATTTTAGAGCTATAGTTGTGTTACTCTTAATAACTAAGTTAACGTTAAAAGCAACAATGTTAAAGTCGCTAACAGAGCAGACCTCTGTAAATAACATTACTAAAACTAAATAAATAACATTACTTAAACTAAATAACAAAAGTTCGTTACATAAATTGACAAAACATATTCATATTACAGTTCATGCAAAATTTAGTATATACGTATATCATCTTCAGTCCCTATGGTGGAGGGTATTCAAAGATTCGGCACTGCCGAATGAGGATGGCAACACTATATTTTTTATATGTCACATGAATCGTATGATGCAAATCAATGATTATTAAACCATATGTATGGTACTCGTTTCTATGTATTTTTTTTTTGTCGTTTTTTAGAAAAAAAGTGTTTATATAATATAAAGAATTTATGAAGACTTGTTTATTAATTAAAAAAAGAAAAATAGTCAAAACAAAATGCCAAGTAAAAGTGTTACATAAGGTTTGTTTTTTTCGAATTTTATATCTACATATATCTACAACGACTTGTAAAGAAAACGACTATCCCTACTTACCTGACCTTTCCTTATTTTTTGTAAACAAATATAATTTGAACATCTGGGGCCGCCTTTGTACGAAAGCTGCTTTCGTATATGGACTTCGCCGGAACTAGAAATAGGGTAATTATATTGTTCGCTCTGCTCTACCTTTACTTGCAAACACATAATTCATATGTTAGCGTTTGTTGTTTTTAATATTTTATCAAATTAAAAATTTCAAATATATTTATGACAAATATTTTTGTTTACATTTAAAAGGGAAAAGCCAATAATTTCTTAGGCTTGGCAACCAGTGTTGCCGTTTTTGGTTATTTTTAACCAAAATTGGTTACATTTTTTCTAATGTGGAGATGTGAACTTTTTTTCATTTTGGTAACTTTTTTTGGCAATCAAAAATAAAAATTGTTTTTTTTCTGTTTTTATGGAATATTTATATATAATTCAAAAAAAAACCTATATATAATGATATTATTGTAGATAAAAAAGAATTCAAGTAACCGGTTTTATTTTCTTGTCTTTGGTTAAAACACATACCACTAATTTACTTTCAATAAATAATCTCAAAAATATTATTATTTCTACTTAAATTCTTTATCCGGAATTGAAAATGGGTCGCTCCTCTTTGTAAATGTTCGTCTGACGATTTTTTTAAATTTGGGCAATATTTTCGATTATAACGAAAACTTACAAAAAGAGGAGCGACCCGTTTTCAACTCCGGATAAAGAATTTAAGCAAAAAATAATACATTTTTATATTATTTTTTGAAAGTAAACTAGTGGTGTGTTGTTGTACTAAATAGCACTTTTACTGGGCATTGTGTTTTAACTCGTTGTAATTGCTTAATTAATAAACAAGTTTTCATAAATTTTGTAGTTTATAAAAACAATATATTTCTAAATAACGACAAAAAATACATAGAAACAAGTACCGTATGGTTTAGTAATCATTGATTTGCATCATTACGATTAATGTGACAAATAAAAAAATACAGTGTTGTCATCCTAAAGTTAAAAAAAACATTAACAGGTATTCATAAAAAAATCTTAATTCAAATTTCAAATGCATTTTAGTTAAAAAACATTTTGAGCCTAAAAAAGGTTTATTAAAAGTTCGTATTCATAATCAGTATTTTAACTAATAAACGATTTAATGATTTTTTAACTTGAAGATGGCAACACTGTATTTTTTTATTTGTCATATTAATCGTAATGATGCAAATCAATGACTACTAAACCATACGGTACTCGTTTCTATGTATTTTTTGTCGTTATTCAGAAAAATATTTTTTTTATAAAACAAAAAATTTATGAAAACTTGTTTATTAACTAAAAAAAGAAAAAGAGTCAAAACAAAATGCCCAATAAAAGTGTTACATAGATGATTTTATTGTAGAAAAAAAAGTATTCAAATAACCGGTTTTATTTTCTTTGTTTTGATTAAACAACACACCACTATATAACACAATGAATAATATCCAAAAATATTATTATTTTTGCTAAAATTTTTTATCCAAAATTGCAAACGGGTCGCTCCTCTTTTTGTAAATTTTCGTCTGACGATTGTTTGAAATTTGGGCAATAGTTTCTATTATAAACAAAATACAACTAAAAATATCACATTTTCCATATAAAAATGGTTCTTACTAATTATTTTCATCAAATATAGAGGGTCCATTATTTATTAAACAAAAACAAATAACTTCTTTTGTTTAAATTCCAATTTTTTGCAAAAATGTTTAAAATAAAAATAAACACAAAGCAAGAATTTCATCCTAAAATAGGGTCAAACCAATTTTAAAATTCGTTTATTTAAACAAGGTTTAAAAAAGGTATTTTAAGCTAAAATTCGTTTATGAATACAATTTTAGCAAATTTTGCTTAAAATTGATTTGAAACCGCTGTAAATCGTTTATTACTTAAAATACTGATTATGAATACGAATTTTTAATAAACCTTTTTTAGGCTTAAAATGTTTTTTAACTAATATGTGTTTGAAACTTAAGGTTTTTTTATGTATACCGCTATTAAAAAACGAGCTTCTATATTCTGACTATTTTTTTTGACGATGTTTTCAAATCAATTTGACGATTTTTTTTAACAATCAGAAATATGACGATAAAAGTTATCTGGCAGCTTTGTCCGCGAGACTATCTTCTGCTTTGATCCGTGAATGAAAATTGTTTATATTTTTTGTGAATTAATTTTTACTTCTTATTTTTTGATTCGTTGATCTAATTTTTTTTTGTATCATTGGAAATAATTTAGAATCAATTCATTAAAGGTCTGTCTACCTTGAAAATATAATGAACACAATTTTTTTTCGTTCGCCGAAATATTTTATTCGGTTTATTAATTTTGGAACAAAAAGTAAAAATGGTCTAAACAAAGCTTGTATAACAAGCACAATGGTGAAAAGTTCTGCAAATCTTTCTATAAATCGAAAAAAGGTTATGAATGGCGCAGGATTTTATACGACATTTTCATTGTCTTTGTTTGGTTTTTTATCAAGAAGTGAAGAAACCCCTGAGGACAAACTTATTACTACAATCAAACTTTCAATGTTATGCATGCAAAATGAACAATATGACAAAGCGGAACAAATGTTACATCTGGCATTGCGAATGGCCCAAGATTTGCAAAGCAAAGATGGAATAACATATGTATATGATATCATGGCAAATTTAGCAATGGAACGGGAACAATTTAAAAAGGCAGACAAGTTGTTTACCGAGGTCATGAAAAGATTATTAGGAGACGGTCATTCTGATGAGAGTCCAAAGGTAATAAAAAGAGCCTCAAGATAAGTATAATAATTGCCCAAGTAAAATAAGATAATCTGGCGCAATATTTAATCGTATCCAATTTTATTTAATGTCTGCCCTTGTTATATAATATCTGCCCTTAGATGATCTTATTTCATCCGAATAATTGCAGATCAAATTAGGGCAAAAATTCACTGCTCAAAAAAAAAAAAAATTAACTGAAATAAAAAAAATTTTTTTTATCTTCCATTTTTGAGGCCAGGGCCTGTGAGGCCCCCAGGGGCCAAAAACTGGTAACATAGTGTTGGTACTCAAATGAAAGGAAATTTCCTTAGAATCTTAAAAAATATTTTTTTCTAACCGGCCCGCAGGCCCCCACCGCAAAAAATAGAGATGTTTAAAAAATCGCGCGATCTAAAAAACGGGAGATTTAGAAAATTTTTTAATATTTTTGGGAAATCAGCCTCTTTAAAATTATTTTTTTTTGTGTATTGGGACCAGGCCTTATTGAGTGCACCAAAAAGCGCAGCAGGGAAAAAATTAATTTTTAATTTTTTTGCGAAATTGCCTCAAAGGGGTCTTAAATGGTTCGAGACGGAGCCACATATCATGGATCAAGAAATAAAATGTAATTTTGAAGTAAACGCGCTGAAGGGAAAATTTTTTTCGAAAAAATCTATCTAATTTTTCTAAAACTTTTTTAATTTTTTGGAAAAAGAGTTAAATGGATAAAGAGGGAGCCATTAGAGTATTCAAAAAACCGCCCTTTTGAAAAAAAAAACAAGTAAAAAGGGCTAAATTCGTCTGTGCCGAATCTTTGAATACCCTCCACCATAGGGGCTGAAGATGATATACGTATATACTAAATTTTGCATGAACTGTAATATGAATATGTTTTGTCAATTTATGTAACGAACTTTTGTTATTTAGTTTTAGTTAGCGACTTTAACATTGTTGCTTTTAACGTTAACTTAGTTATTAAGAGTAACACACATATAGCTCTAAAATGATATTATTCTCATAGTATGTAAGACAGTAAATGTAATCGAACAAGAAGAAGACTTAATAACATTTTTACTTACTTAACAGAAAACAAAAATAAATACAGAAAAATTGTACAAATTTGTATGGAAAATTTAGAGGTACCTTCACATTTTCACTCATAACTTTTGAACCGCTTAACCGATTTTGCTCATTTTAAATACCAAACTGCTCGGGAGGATGTTCAATAATCTGGGTAAAAATAGGCACCCTTGCTTGCGCCTTCGCGTCGTGATCGCCATTTCAACAGACAGACAGACGGACATCGCTAAATCGACTTAAAATTGCATAAGGATCACGAATATATATACTTTATGGGGTCTTAAACCTATATTTCGACATATTAAACCTATATTTCGACATATGACAAACTGATATATACCCTCACCATATATGGTGGAGGGTATAAAAATTGTTTTAAGTGGGCTTTTAAGACTGTTGCCAAATGGCAACAATTTTTCTCACAGTATAAGAAAATTTACTTTTTCGTGTCGTTTTAAGAAATTTTGTATGCACAAAGTTCAAGTAATTTTTTTAACAGTTTAATTGTATTTTTTAAATAAACTTATAAAAAATAATCTTTTAATAATTCATTTACAACAAAAAATGTATATTAATAAAAAATAAAGTGAAATTATATAATACAACTTAAATGAAATAATTTATATATGAGAAAGTTTTCTAAAAATAAAATAACAAAAACTATAAGCAAACGAATAAATGTTCATTTATTTATTTAAGATTGTGGTAATTATAAAAACAATTTCGATACTTAATCGGTATACATAAATGTACATCGCATTTTGAACACTTGTACCTGGAGTATCCTTGACAGCCGTTATGTTTGCATCTGCTTTTATTTTCTATATAAGCTGGCCAATGTTGATTTCCGTCAAAACGCACAGAAGCGGAAGGTTTTGTTTCATTGGCTTTTTTGAGATTGACGGGCTATCCAATTCCTCTCCTCCTGTAGAATTTTTAGATAGAGCTAAAAGCCCATCGGCAATTTCATTTCAAAAACGTAAGAGATCCATGTAATCTTTATTACTTCCATTGTTATATTCATAGTCTTTGCGGTACTCAAGCCAGTAGTTACATTTAACCATATCAATGAAATGGTCAAATATCTTAAGGGTCCACTTTTTGGATCGAAATCCTATACAGCGAAAGTAAAAAATCTAGCTTATCCACTCCGCCCATACTTTTATTATACATTGCAATTACAGTGGTTCACAGCTTATTTCAACCACTTAAAATTAAATTATTTAACTGTGTATAACTTCTATGCAAAGCAAAATATCAAAACCATTTAAATGCAGTTTTATAAATATTAAAATTTTGAGAGAATATGTAAAATAAAAAACTAAAAAAGTGGTTCTCCAAATTAGCTAGAATATGAAACGTAGTTATGAAACACAATTTCACGTCACAGCTTATTTCAACCAGCTAGTTATTTACATTTATATACATATTATATTTCTAGGAATAGCGGTAAATTTTTATGTGTATTCTTTGTTGTCATGTTTGCAATGATTAAGATCAGTTTTTAGTATGCTTTCGGCAGTCAAGTGGTTAACAGGTGCATTTTTTACAATGGGTCGACGTACTACCATAGAACAGCGTGAGTTGGTCATCAGACATTTTAAAAGTGGCCACTCGCGGCGAAAAATAGCCGAAATGGTTTGTCTAAGTGATTCTACAGTACAGAGCATAATATCTCGCTTTGTGCGTGAAAATAGAATTCATAATAAGGAAAGAAAAGCACCCAAGAAAATTTTTAATGAAACTGACGAGCGCTATATCGTTCGAAAAATAAAACAAAACCCCAAATTATCTGCTCCAAAACTAGCTGTTCAAGTTAAAAACGAATTAAATAAAACGTGTAGTGCAGAAACTATCCGTCGTGTGCTTCGCAGCAATGGTTTTAATGGTAGAGTAGCACGCAAAAAACCGTTTATAAATAACAAGAATCAACAAGCGCGGCTAAATTCGCCAAAGATCATATTACGAAAGATTCAAGCTTTTGGGAGGAAGTAATATATGCCGATGAGTCTAAGTTTAACATTTTTGGCTCGGATGGCCAAACATATGTATGGCGTAAGCCCAATACAGAGCTCCAAAACAAAAACTTAAAGGCTACAGTAAAACACGGTGGGGGCAGCGTCATGGTTTGGGCCTGTATGTCAGCAGCTGGGGTCGGAAACTTGGAGTTTATTGAGAGTACGATGGACAAAAATGTTTACCTCAATTTATTGAAATCAAATTTGTTGCAAAGTGCCCAAAATCTGGGTATAAATAAGTCATTTCGGTTCTATCAGGACAATGACCCGAAACACAAGTCGGGAATTGTCCAAACATGGCTTATTTGGAATTGCCCGCACTTGATGCAACCGCCTGCACAATCACCTGATCTTAATTGCATTGAGAATTTATGGGCAATTTTAGATCAAAACGTCCGCCAACACCAGATTTCCAACAAAAATTACCTTAAAGCTGCGTTAATGGAAGAATGGGCAAAAATAACTCCTCAAACTACCCGAAAGTTAGTGGAATCGATGCCGAAAAGGCTTAAAGCTGTTATAGACCAAAAAGGAGGCCATACTAAGTTTTAAAATGTTTAAAAATTATAGTATTTTTTAGTTTTTTTTTGTTGTTTATGTTAGCTGGTTGAAATAAGCTGTGACTATTTATGTTCCTTTATTTTTTTATTTTAGTTTGTAAGTTTTATAGAATGAATCTTGAAGACTGAATAAAGTTGCTTTTTTTAAGCTATGAAAATATTTTGCAAGCCTGCATATAAATTTTTTTGATATCTCGTTTCGTTTAAAAATTATAGCCACTTTAAGTTCTAAATATTTGCTGGTTGAAATAAGCTGTGAACCACTGTACATGTGGCTGAGGTATTGCAATTTTTCTTCAATAGTTCATCACAGCATGTTGAAGACATTACTTGCACTATGCCTCAATCAAACCATCTAATAATAAATAAATTATTTTCTCTCTCTATGCGAAAGTCATAACTGCCTCTTCCTTCTTTTTTTAAATCTTACTCTGACTTCAGTGGGACCCTATTTATTCTATTAGCTCTTATAGATCCAGTAGACCAAATCTCTTTTTCTCTTAAAAGTAGGATTAAATTTAGAGTGGAAAAGTAATTATCAAAAAACAGTTTGAAGTTTTTGTTTTCTGGGATTGTCTTTGCTAAATGGATAACAATATCGGAGCGAAATTCCAACTTTGTAACACATAAAATTTTGTTTTTGTTCTGGTAAATTTCGAAATCGTGCAAAATGCCAGATGAGCTGCACAAACAGAAAACCTTTATGTCCCATTTTATGGGCTTTTTGGGCATATATTGTCTAAGCGCTGTTTTACCTCTAAAAGGAATCATCATTTCATCAATGCAAAGATTTTCGTCTTTTGGTAGTGTGTAAGACTTTTTGGAAAACATATTTATTATAGGTCGAACCTTGTACAGTTTGTCATTAGCTATCTCATTCACAGAAAATTTTATATTGTTACGAATAGAATGAAACCTATTGATCCACTAATTATCTCTAGGGCAAGAAATTTTAGAAACTCTTCCCGAGAAAGATTGAATGAGGTTCCGTTTTTAATCATAACTGATTAATGTGTCGCTAGAACTATTTCGTCAATAAAATTTTCCGTATAGTACTCCAAAAAATATTTTACAGGTGTTTTTTGGCAACGGGGAGGATGCTCACTGCTGAAATGTGCTTCTCGAGTTGCCCAAGAACATTTTCTTCAACGAAAGTCATTAAATTTTTTCACAACAAACTCAGAAGTTTTATTTTCAACATTGCCAATCGTTTTCAATATTGTCATAGGTATTTTCTAGTGTTAACTCCTCCCTTATAAAATAGTAATTTTTGTCAAAAGTTTCTATTAAGTCTTGTAACACATCTTCTGAATCATCATCAATATCTGATAATTCTGAGTCTTCAAAATTTATCAGGATTTTTTTAATATCGCTCTCTTTCATACGTCTTGTCACGATGGCAAACAAAACACAAATGAAACTCATACAAAAAAATAACGTTTCTTGGTCAATTATATACACAAAACAAATTTGTTGCCATATGGCAACAGGTTGATTTTAAAAAATTGCTACATACTTATGCGGGCTTAAAAGCCATACTTTTTTGTGAAATCACATAAACCAATGTGTTTTTATTAGTTTTTTATTAAATTTTCTTTTTAATATTTTATAATAATATTAAAAAAAAAAATTTATAAAAAATAATTTTCTTTTGTGAAAATGGTAAGGTATATGTATATGAGCTTAGTCTGATTTGGATTATTCTCATGTAAATTTATCTAAAATATCCAATTTTCACATTTTTTGTTCTCCTAAGATATTAAAAAATAATAATCAACAAAAAAAATTAAGATATATTAAATAAGAACAAAAATATTTGTCACAAAAGTGGATGTTGCCATATGGCAACAAAATAGCGAAAGGGTTAATTGTTTTTATTACAAAAAAAAAAAAAAAAAAAACAAATTTAATATATAAAGTAATAAAAATAGAAGAATGCATTCTTTGAAAAAAAAAAAAATATATATATATATATATATATAAATTTGTAGTCAGATTTCTGTTAAAAATTGTACAATGTTCTTCGTTTTAGTATACGCACATCAACCCTTTGCTGAGAGCGAACAGATAGCTTTGAACGAACAGAGCAGCAACAATAGCAAAGGTTGGATGAACCAAGAGCTTTTTCTTGGAACAAAGCAAACAATTTGTCCTAATGAGCAATTACTCCAACAAGATGGAGAAAATAAAAACAACTTTTTATATTAACTTTACATTTATTCAAAATTCACTCTTGTTTATTTTTGTGTGATATCTAACCTAATGTCGTCACAGAGAGCTTAATTAAGAATGCCAAAAAACATATTTTTACAAGTTAAGTTAAAAAATAACATGATTTTTATAACTGTTTAACTCTGCGACTAATCTACATTTTTTTGCATAGGTTTTTACTAAACATTTTTTTTAAATAGATTTGATATACATGTAGCAATAAACGGTACATTAGATATACTTAGATAATTTTGTATTATTCTTTGTTTCTAATTTTGTGCATAACCCCTGTTGGCAATTTATACGTAAAGACTCCAACGTTCTCCCCACCTTGAAAGCAGTGCTTTCAAATCTAAAAGCTGGTGTCAATAGGAAGTTTACAAAGTTTCGTGATTGCTCTTTTAAAGGTACCTTCTGCAGTTTTCAGTGTAACCACACGAACCATACCGTCTTCGCCTGGACTGCATTCAATTACGCGTGCTAAAGGCCACTTCAGCGGTGGGATATTCTCTTCTTTAAGCATAACTAGATCGTTGACTTGAATATTTGACTTTGTTGCCGCCCACTTAGTTTTCAGTTGCAGTAATTTCAAATATTCGTTTCGCCATCTGTCCCAGAACTGTTGCTGAATCCATTGTACCATTTGGTACCTTTTTAACGATGCTGGCTTAATCGTTAACATTGATGGTTCTGGCAACGTTGTAAGAAGGCGACCAACTAAGAAGTGCGCTGGTGTAAGAGGATGAAAATCATGCGGATCGGACGATAAAGGTGTTAGTGGACGACTATTAATAATTGCCTCTATTTGGCAGCAAACTGTGTGAAGTTCGTCATAAGTAAGTATAAGGTTACCAACAGTGCGTCGAATATAATATTTTGCCTGTTTAACAGCGCTCTCCCACAGCCCACCAAAGTGGGGGGAGCGAGGCGGTATAAATTTCCAAATAATACCTTCTTGACGACAAACCTTCTGAACCATTTCGTTATGACTCTCAGTCAAAAAAGATTGAAGTAGTTCTCTTAGTTCTCGATTGGCTCCAATAAAATTTGTAGCATTGTCGGAGTATATTATCGAGCAGCGACCTCTTCTAGCTATAAATCTTTTAAGGGCACTTATAAAAGCTGCAGAGGTCAGATCTGGAACCAACTCTAAATGAACTGCTTTTATTGAGAAGCAAATAAAAACGGCTAAATAAACCTTCGAAGGCGGACGACCTCGAATTTGGGATGTTATAAAAAATGGGCCACAGTTATCAATTCCAGTGATGCTAAATGGAAATGATTGTTCTACTCGATGAGTAGGCAGAGAACCCATCACTTGACATTCTGTGGTTGGACGGCATCGATAGCAAAGCACACATCTATGAATAACTTGTTTTACCTTGTTTCTAGCATTGATAATCCAAAATTGATCGCGTAGAATGTTATGAAGTGTTAGAGGTCCTGCGTGCAAATGCTTAACATGAAAATAACGAATGATTGTACTCACATAAGGATGATTACTAGGTAGGAGTATGGGATGTTTCGTTGAAAAAGGCAATGAAGAATTTTTGAGCCTTCCTCCGACGCGAATTAAACCATTGTGAAGAAATGGGGACAGCTGTAATAACCTCGAGCGGCAATTAAATGGCTTATTCATCTTTAAACTCCGCACTTCATCAAAAAATGTTGATTGTTGTATAATTTGGCACACCAACGTTAGGGCGTTATTCAACTCATCCAAACCAATGGGTCCATACTGTATTTTTTGTTTTCGACACACTTCGATGAATCTTCTAACGTATGCAAAAATTCGTAGCGATTTTTCATAATTATTTGCATATTTATGAGTGCTTACTATGTCTTCGGACTGTACGGCAATAAAAGTGGCTTGACTTTCAACGATCGGAGGTTCAAGTTGCGGGTAATGTTCCTTAGGCCATCTATATTCATCATGTAGTAATAAGTCTGGACCCTTAAACCAAAATGCTTTGTCCAGCCCACTGACAGTGGTACCTCGTGATAATAAATCGGCTGGATTCAACTCCGATGGTATGTGGCGCCATATGCAATCTGATGTCAGGTGCTGAATTTTTGTGACCCTGTTTGCCACAAACGGAGGCCACCGTGAAGGTTCTCCAGCAATCCAAGATAAGGTAATTGTTGAATCAGACCAACAAAAAATGTGCTGGGGGGTTGTGGGAAACCAATTTTTTACAGACTGTAGCAGCTGACCTCCAAGCAAGGCAGCACATAACTCTAGCCTAGGAAGACTAACTTCCTTTGTGGGTGCTACCCTTGACTTAGCACACAACAAATAAGATTCAATTTTATCTTGACGGTTAGTCACTACATATATACAGGCGCCATATGCCTTTTTGCTTGCATCTGCAAAAACGTGAATGTTAGTATATGCATTAAAATCTACGTACCTTGGTATTTTTATTTGACCAATCAGATTTAATTCATTTCGAATGTGCTTCCATTCAAGAAATATGTCATGGGGTACACTTTCATCCCAATGCAGTTTTAGTTTCCAAAGATCTTGCATCAACATTTTACACCGTACTATAATGGGGTTGATGAAACCTAACGGGTCAAAAAAGCTCGCCATGTGAGATAAAATTGATCTTTTCGTTGTATTTGGGTTTTTCTGTTGTTGTGGGTACGAAAAACTGAACACATCTTCTGTTGGAGCCCATTTTAGGCCTAAAGTTTTAACGTACTGCATATCGTCTACTTCTACTATAGCTTCTCGTTCTGATTGAGGAACATCTGCTAAAATAGGTTCACTGTTAGATGCAAATTTCCTAAGAGGAAACCCACCACCTAGCAATAAAGCCGTAACTTGTCGTTTAATTTCAATCACGTTTTCCTCTGTATCGCTGCCAGTCATTAAATTGTCGACATAAAAATCTTTAAGTGTTACCTTTGCACCAATCGGGTAATTGGTGACCTCGTCGTATGCAAGTTGTTGAAGACACTTTACAGCTAAGAACGGTGCGCAACTGGTTCCGTAAGTGACGGTTCGAAGTTTGTAGGTCTGCAAGCTTTTATTACTATCTTGTTTCCATAAAATACACTGCCACTTCATGTCTTCTTCATCAATTAGTACCTGCCTGTACATCTTGGCAATATCTGCAACTAAAACAAATTTGTGGTAGCGAAAGCGAGACAAAATGGTAAACACATCATCTTGAAGAGTTGGCCCAACTTGCAGCAAATCATTTAACGATTTTCCATTTGTCGTAGCACAGGATGCGTCAAAAACAACTCGTAGACGTGTTGTACTACTTTCGGGCTTTATGACACAGTGGTGTGGGATATGGTAGGATGCGTTACTTGTTGCTGTCGGTGCCATATGGTTCATAGAAATATATTCATCAATGAATTCGGTGTATTGTCTTTGAATAAATTTATCGCGTTGCAACTTCGCCTCTAAACAATTGAATCTACGTTGTGCTATTTGTCGAGATTCCCCTAAAGTAGGAGGTGTTACCTTGAATGGAAGGCGGACAATAAATTTGTTTGTATGTGGGCACCTTTTAGTTGTCTCCTTAAAGAATTTTTCACATGCAGCTTCTTCTACTGATAATGATGGCTTTCCATTTGCTTCGCAGTTCTCTAATTTCCAAAACGATACTAGTAACTTATCTAATAATGGTTCATTTGATGACGATATTAATTTGTTGTATTTATAATTTAATGACGATGATTCCTTATCTGTTGTTTTGTTTTGTAAACAATTGTTTTCAATCAGGCACACAGCTGATTGATTTACATCTGTTTGTTGAGGTGAATTGTACAATGGTATTGAACGTGGTGAAATTAAATTTGGTTCGTTGCTAGCAGTGTCAGCTGATCCTGATACAATCCACCCCAATTTGGTTTTTATAAAGTTTGGTTGATTTTCTAACCTTATTTTACCAACCATCATGAGATTCCAGAACACATCTGCACCCATTAGCAGATCAATCGGACCTGGAATGTTGAAATTGTCATCTGCTAACCTTATGTTTGCGGGAATTTGCCAATTGCTGATGTTTATAAACCGTTGTGGATGACACGATGAAATTGACGGTAAAATGACTGCTTCAAATGTTGACGCAAACGCTGTTTTAAGAGATTTAGCAGTAATAGAACAGGAAAATTTGGCGCTCACTGGCGTTGTATCACCAATACAACCAATATTTAAGTTGATCTTTTTTCGAGCTAGACGTAAATGTTGTACCATTCGTTCTGTGATAAAGTTTGATTGCGAACCAGAATCCAGTAGGGCTCGTGCAACTATAGTAGTGCCACTTTGACTACAAATGTCAACAATTGCAGTTGCCAAAATAACAAGATTTTTTTCTTCAGATGTATGAAGAGACACCACCGATTTTGTATTGTTGTTTTCTGTATTAAGATGAAATTTCGTAGAATTTTCAGCAAATACTGTTGTTGTATTCGGTGTTGGTGCTTCCTTGTGTAGTAATGTATGATGAGCTGCACTGCATTTTTGACATCTGTTTACTGAAGGGCACGAGCTTGCTATATGGTTTACTCCAAGACAATTTAAACATAATTTGAGCCGTTTTGTTATCCTAAATCGATCTGATACAGTCATATCAACAAACTTACTGCAACGAAATGGACTGTGGCTTTGTGTTGAGTCACATATAACACATCGGGGGTGCTGACTTGACGTAGTAAACGATGTTGTGTGGTTTTTTGGTGAACGAATATTGTGTTGGTGTGTAGAACGGTTTTGCAGATGTTCTTTGCTAGTAGATGGGCGACTATTTTCAAAAATTTCAAGAGTTTTACAGCGTCTCTCTAAAAAGCATGCTAAATCATTCCAGCTCGGTATTTTTAGCATTGTCGATGAAGTGCCTTGATTCTGAGAAAACGATAACTCATCCTCCCATTTTATTTGCGACTCTGTATCAAGTTTAGACACTACCAACTGCATTATTATCCCATCTGCGATTTGTTGTTTGCTAGCAATTGTTTCCAAAGCTCGCATGCTTGCGTTTATGTTGTCGATAAACAATTGAAGTGAGAACACACTAGGATTGTTTACTTTTTGGATTTCAAAAATCTCCAGCAAATGGGATTGAAATAATTGTTTTTTATTGTCGTATCTGTTCTTAAGCAATTCTAATGCCTGTTGATAGTTGTCAGCTGTAACTTCTAACGATTGTATAAGACGTGCGGCGGTGCCTGTCAAGCAAGACTTTAAATATTGAAACTTCGACTTTGGGGAAAGCTCTGGTTTGTCATGAACTAGCGAACAGAACATATTATAAAACTCCAACCAATCTTTAGGAGTACCATTAAATTTAGACAATTGTAGAGTTGGTAAATGGGGATGATGAGAACTAGGTGATAGCTGAGGTAATACATGGGTGCTAGAAAACGTATTTTCACCGACGTTCACACGATGTAAGGCCAAACGCTCCAAAATTGCTGATTTTATTTCAAAATAAGTTTGCTCAACAACCATTCGATGGTTTTGTGTAATCTGTGATTCGTCTAAGGACTCCAAATCCATTTGAACCTTTTCAAATGATTCCAGTTGACGTTCTAATAGCGAGAGTTTTACTTCTAATTGATACGCGGACATTTGACACAAGTCGCCTATATTAGTTTTCGATGACTGAATATGGGCGATCAGTTGATCGCGCTGCAACGATTTTGTTCGAATACTACCGAAGCCACTATAGGCACCGGGCGAAGGAGTATGTTCCGTATCATCGCCCGCCATCACTTATCTTGTACTTAACGCTCGCGATTATAAACTTATTTGGGATTTTGCGATACCGAATGATTCGAAATATCCGGTTCGAAGGACCGTGGATGAACCAAGAGCTTTTTCTTGGAACAAAGCAAACAATTTGTCCTAATGAGCAATTACTCCAACAAGATGGAGAAAATAAAAACAACTTTTTATATTAACTTTACATTTATTCAAAATTCACTCTTGTTTATTTTTGTGTGATATCTAACCTAATGTCGTCACAGAGAGCTTAATTAAGAATGCCAAAAAACATATTTTTACAGGTTAAGTTAAAAAATAACATGATTTTTATAACTGTTTAACTCTGCGACTAATCTACATTTTTTTGCATAGGTTTTTACTAAACATTTTTTTTAAATAGATTTGATATACATGTAGCAATAAACGGTACATTAGATATACTTAGATAATTTTGTATTATTCTTTGTTTCTAATTTTGTGCATAACCCCTGTTGGCAATTTATACGTAAAGACTCCAACAAAGGTATTGTCATACTAAAAGCGAAAAAAATACGTCACCACATAGGCATGACGTCACCAAAGTCGGCACCCAATCATAACTAACCAAAGCAAATCGCATTTCCCAACTGAAGTTGTGTTCACAATTAATTCTAGAAGTGGTGGCAGCTCCGTAACAATTTGTTTGTTCATAAGTATAACGGTAAAGTACAGTACCAAATAATTATCAATAACAAAGTGTATCAGCAAAAAACAATTACTTGTAACGTTAAATATTCAAAAGTTTGCAATGGGAAGAAAACTTCAATTGAAACGCGTAAAATTATAATAGATTTGCATAAAAAAGGCAAATCTTTGCGTGCAATATGTAAAATTGTTGGAAGGAACCATTGCACAATTAAAAAATCATCGAAAACCACGCCAAATACAACACCGTGGAGAAATTGCCTGGTTCAAAGCGACCAAAGCGTCTTACAGACACGGAAATAAGAGCTATAGTTAGAGAAGTAAAAGCGAATCCCACTTCCAGTGCTGTAAAAATTGCTGAAGATATTACAAAAACTTCTGGTAAATCAGTAAGCGCTAGTACCATCAGAAGATCACTGCACCAAATTGGCTTACATGGTAGAGTACCACGTAAAAAGCCTTACATATCGAAGGTCAACCAAGGTAAGCGTATGAAATTCGCCAAAAAATATTTAAATGAGCCCCCAAACTTTTGGAGAAACATTCTTTTTACCGATGGAAGTAAATTTGAAATATTTGGTGTCAAAAAACTTCCAAAAATATGGCGGAGCAAGAATGAAGCCTTTAGTGATAAATGCGTTATCAAAACAATAAAGCATGGTGGAGGCTCTTGTGTTGATCGAATCTACAATGAAAAAGGAAGATTATCTTGACATTTTTAAAAACAATGTAGCCCCTAGTGTGCAGAAATTGGGCTTAAAACAGAGCTGGGTATTTCAACAGGATAATGATCCCAAGCACTCCTCCAAAATTGTAAAGGAGTGGTTGTTCTATCGTACTCCGAAAACACTTGATCATCCACCACAATCCCCAGACCTTAATCCAATTGAGCACCTGTGGGAACACCTCGATAAAAAAATTAGAAAAAGGAACATTTCTCGCAAGGATCACCTTAGGGCGGTAATAAAGGATGAATGGAGTAAAATTTCACCCGATTTCACAAAAAAACTTGTTGACTCGATGCCTAGAAGATTACCAGCTGTGATAAAGTCCAAAGGCCAACAAACAAAATATTAAATTTAAACTTTTACTTATTATTTAAAAATGTGTTTACTTTATTTTGACGCGAAAAAAACTGGTCCATTTCTCTAAAAAGTGAATTATTTTCTTATGTGCCGTATTTTTTGTTAACGTTTTTAATGAATACAATTCAGCTTTAATTACCCATGAATTATGTAATATTTTTTTAATGAAACTTTGTTTATATAAATATAATAAAAAAATGTTTAAAACAATATTAGGTGTTTACTTTATATTGACGCTCACAGTATATATTAATTTAAATTTAATTTTTTTATTGTATTTCATTTCACCAAAAAATTAATTTAAACCAATAATTTTTAAAATGATATCTTAAAAATTAATATTATAAAACTATATTCATATCAAATGAATAGAGATCATTAAGTTTGTAAATTGGTAAAATTAGGTACGTTAGTAATTTGAACGTTTAAAACGTTTGTCATTAAATAAGTTTTTTTAATATTACATTTTAAATATGTAAAAAGAAAATCAATTTCTCACTTCTAAAATAATATTTTAGAAATAATATGCAATTTAAATGTTTCAAGACCATTTTTTTGTTTGCTTTTGATAAAGCTAGAAGTGGAAAATACTCTTTTACTAATAGTAGATGTTGGACAAATAGTCAAAAGACAATTATATAAATTTTCCAACTTTTCAGTTCTTTTGTCGCATTTATCAAGATATGAAATGATTTTGTACAGTCTTTTTTTAGGATTTTGAATATTGTTTATTGTGTTATTTAGGTCAGAAATTAAACTATTTGAATTTGGAATATCCAAAGTTGAGTCTTCATCGGAATCTATCAGACATAAATCTAAATCTTCATAACCAAAAAGTGTTAGGGAAAAAAGTTTATAAAAGTGTTAGGAAAAAAAAAAAAAAGAGACCAAGTAACCCAGTTGGTGATGTAATTAAAAAAACCGGTTAACCGAACAAAAAAGACCGGTTTTCGGTTTTCTTCGAATTTACAAAATATTCGAAACCAATCGGTTAAAAAAAAAGAAACCGGTTGACCGGTTTTCGGTTTCGGTTTTTGAATACTCTAGGAGCCATATATCATGGATCATGAAACGCGTACATATACGCGAAACATATTAGTGTGGGTACTCAAATGAAAGGAAATTTACTTAGGATCTCAAATACGCATTTTGTATAAACGTATTTTAGATATATATATATATATATGTATTTGAGATGATTTGTGTAAAAATTAAGATGAGATCAGATTATTTATATTCGGTGGAAATTGAGTGTGAGTCTGTCAATTTTATCATAAACGAGATCAAAACTGGCAAGTGTGTGTAAACGTTGGGTGGAGTAGTGCCAAGGTAAATTATATATTAATTTAAGTACCTTGTTTTGAGCTACTTGAAGCTTTTTTAAATGGCATTTAGCCGATGTGGACCAAACCGGAGAGCAGTAAAAAATTATTGGGTGGAATATTGATTTGATAATCAGTTTTTTGTTTTCGATATTCTGTTCAGACCTCCTGCTTATTTTTGGGTACATCATCCTTGTAATTTTATTAATTTTGTCAACAAGATAAGGTACTTATATGGTCGTTGAAACAAAGTTTAGTGTCAAGCATGACACCCAAGTATTTTACGTTTTTTTCCGAGGGGACATCGTGATTCATAAATTGAAGGGGGATTTGTGGAATGAAACACTCCTTTCGTTTTCTCGTGAAATATATGGCTTGTGTTTTCTCAAGGTTAACCAAGATATTCCATTTGGTAAAATATTTGTTCATATTGGTTAACGCACATCTGAGCAAAGTATTGAAGTATCATCGGCAAAGATTGATGTAACGCAGTTCGAAAATAATGGAATATCTGCAGTGAAGATATTATACAAGATAGGTGAAAGGCATGATCCTTGAGGACATCCAGTAATTATGTTGGTTTGTTGGGAACAAGTTGTACCCAAGTATATTTTAAACGACCTGTTGTACAGAAAACTTTGGATAATTTTTATAATTTCCATCGGAAAGTTGCATTTTTTTAATTTAAAAAAAAGTCCGTTATGCCAAACAAAATCAAAGGCAGCCTTTATGTCTAGGAGAACCATTCCCGTTGATTTGCAGTTTTGAAAATTATTTTTCACAAGTTTTCTAATTCTAAGTAAAGGTTGGGAAGTGTTATGCTCTTTCCTAAAACCAAATTGTTGTGAAGGAAGGATATTATTTTCATCAATAAAACAGTTTAATTTTTTTTTTTATTATTTGTTCAAGTATTTTACTTGTAGAAGAGAGTAGACTTATTGGCATATAAGACACTGGAGTATCTGCAGGCTTGTTTGGTTTTAGTATTGGTATGGTCTTGGATATTTTCCATGAGTCGGGGAAATAGCACAGCTTTAAGCATGAGTTGAATATTGTTGTAAGATTTTTTAAGCATTTGTTATTGATACCATCCCCTCCAGGAGATTTTTTGTTTTTTATTTTTTTATAATGTCGGCTGTTCTTTGATTTATAAAGAAACTCATTAACAGTATTATTTATTTCAGAAACTGTGGGTGTATCGATAAGGTGTGTCGAAATAGAGTGGTTCGATTTAAAGCATAGAGCCAGGATTTCACACTTTTCTTGCTGGGTGTAACATACCACGTTATTGTGTTTTAGAATTGGAATGACTTTTGATTTCTTCCTAAGCATTTTTGATACTTTCCAAAAAGGAGAAGATGATTTGTCAAGTGTGGACAACATATTATTCCATGAATGATTTCTAAATTGTTGTATTTCTTAAGTAATGCTTTTGTTTAGTCTGGACATTTGTTGGTGGTCATCAATGTCCCTAAAACGCTTCTAGTTCCGTCGATAAAAATTTCTAATTTGTATCATTTCTTTTATGTTGTTGGGTAATGGTTTGTTAGGGGTTGATATTCTGCGTTTTGGTACACAATCATCGATGGCCATTTTAATGGTTGCCTCAAATTTATTTATCATAGTGTCGACTTGTATACTGTTCATTATTTCATTTGCATCAGTTGTTGGAAGATTCCTATTAATGTACTTGGTAAAACGGGTCCAATTTGCTTTATTAAAAGCATAATAATAATTATCAACTACCTCGTACCTCATATTTAATGCGGTGATGATTGGGATGTGATCCGAACTTAGATCATTTATAACTCTGACCGCGGTCATATTTTGTGGCAAGTTTGTTAAATAAAAGTCTAATGGGATGATTGCTTATTCGGGTCAGTAGGTATGTAAGTGTGTTCGTGTGGGAAAACAATTTGAGTTTGATTTAGCTGGGTTTTATTATATAGAACGTTACCCCAACAATTACTTCGTTGGCAACCCCAATATCTGTGTCTGCAATTGTAGTCACCACCTAGAACGTAGTTACTATGAGCACTGGTTAGCTTACGAAGGTCTGACTTAAATGTATTGATTCTAGTGTGGTCCGCACCTGATGTGCCTCTTGGAAAATAAATATGAATTTATTCGTTACCAGTTAAAATTTTGATTCCTATATTTTCAATTAAAGTTGTATTTAAAATGGGTAATGGCTGATGCTGAATATGTTTTTTTACTAGGATTGATACACCCCCTCCCCTGCCTTGTTGGCGATCATGTCTGTAGCAAAAATAGTTTTGATGTTTTATTGAATACTTATCGTTGAGCCAAGTTTCACATATAAGGCAAATGTCAACATTTTGATTTACCAAAAACTGGAATAATTCATCTTTTTTGTTGCGAACGCCACAAGCGTTCCATGATGTTATGTTTATATTGGTATTCATGAATACAAAAACTTACAGGCAAGGTTTGTTATAACCTCAAATTGGTCTTCAGGAGACCTGCAATTTTTTAAACTAGAGATCAGTTTAATATATATATATATATATATATATATATATATATATATATATATATATATATATATATATATATATATATATATATATGCGCTGTATCCAGTAAAATGTCTTCAGTGTAAACAGTAGAATAACGAAAAGTTTAAGGACAGTCCCCAAAGTAACAAAATGTCTTCATAGTAACTTGTGGAACGAAAAACCGTCCCCGCAGCATGTGCTGTGCACATATATATATATATATATATATATATATATATATATATAAAGGGTGTCCCAAGAAGGACGCAATTTTTAAATCTGGCAACATTCGAAGTGTCATTGTTTGACATTTGAACAATTGTTATTGTTTGCTAGTAGAAGGTACGAGGTTAGTAAAAATGGAGCGCTACACGAATGAACAACGCATTATCATTGTGAAATTGTTTTACCAAAATGGTGAAAGTTTTGCGGCTACAGTTCGCAAATTGCGATCAATTTGGGGTCACAATAATGCTCCAAAAGAGTCAACTGTAAAGAGATTAATGGATAAATTTGCCGAAACTGGGTCTGTTAGTGATGTAAAGACAACAACGCGCCATCGACCAGGTCGATCGACCGAAAATGTCGCAGCTGTACGTGATGATGTCGCTCAAACTCCATCCACCTCAATTCGACACCGAGCTCAGCAAATTGGTGTCTCCAAATCCACTTTACAGCGAATTTTGACGAAAGATTTGCATCTTCATGCATACAAAGTTCAATTGACTCAGGAACTGAAGCCAGCTGACCATGGACAGCGAAGGGAGTTCGTTAATTGGGTATTGGAGAGACAACATGAAAATGCTGATTTTGCCGATAAAATCATCTTCAGTGACGAGGCCCATTTTCATCTTGATGGCTTCGTCAATAGGCAGAATTGTCGCATTTGGGGTGAGGAAAATCCTCGAGTGATTCACGAGAAGCAAATGCATCCTCAACGTGTCACTGTGTGGTGTGGTTTTTGGGCTGGAGGAATCATTGGACCTTTTTTTTATGAAAATGAGGCAGGTCAAGCGCAAACAGTCAATGGTGTTCGGTATCGTGAAATGATAACCAGTTTTTTCTTGCCTAGAATTGATGAAATTAATGTGGAGGGCATGTGGTTCCAACAAGACGGCGCCACATGTCATACAGCCAGAGAAACAATTCAATTGCTGCATCAGTCATTTCCCGGTCATGTTATTTAGCGTTTTGGAGATCAGAATTGGCCGCCTAGATCGTGCGATTTAACACCATTAGATTTTTTTCTTTGGGGTTTTTTGAAGTCGATGGTTTACGCGAATAAGCCGACGACGACTCAAGCCTTAAAAGAGGAAATTGGACGCTGCATTAATGAAATACCGCAGCATTCATGCAAAACGGTCATTGGAAATTTCATTAAAAGATCGCGTGCGGGGACGGTTTTTCGTTTCACAGGTTACTATGAAGACATTTTGATTCTTTGGAGACTGACCTCAAACATTACATTAATCTACTATATACACTGAAGACATTTTACTGGATACAGCGCATATTATAGGGACTTTTTTGGCTGAATATACAGATGTCTTCAAAGTATGCACAATGAATATATATATACATATAATATATATATATATATATATATATATATATATATATATATATATATATATATATATATATATATATATATATATATATAAATAAATTATAAACTGAATACAAATTGACAAAAGATTTTAAAATTACTTTGACAAAATCTTTAAACAGTTTTAAACAATTTTATAGAAATTTAGATACCTGAATTTAGTTTAGATTTTCACACAAAATAAAACATTTAAAAACAATAAACTTCATATATTTTTTTCTAATGATTTTATTATTTTGTTGTTTTGTTGATTTTAAAACCCAATATTGAATAATAGTAGATAAGGATAGTCGACGTGTAAATCAACCTTCAATTACTCATTTTTTAGAAAACGTTCGAAAAAGGATAAAACGCGTTAAATAAAATAAGCAAGGCAATTAAGAGGTTTTTAAAAACTTAATTCTTATATCCTCCACCATGTATAGACGTGTTATTTATTCGGTCCGTGAATTTATTAAAATATCGGCTTATTAGTGTTTAAAAAAATATAAAAAAACAACAGCGCTTGGACGCTTAAAAAATATTATATTTATTACATAAAAACAAATAAACCGCGTTCAATTTAAAATTTAAATAAAAATATATATAAAAAACCCTTAACAAACAGGGATATGTCTTATTTGTTTTTTTATTTTTTTTTTTCTTTTCTTTTATATAAAGAAAAGAGCATATGAGCTCTATAATTCAAGAAGAAGTGCAGAAATGCCTACGTTTTTCTAAAGGGAGATAACATCAATGTTAATAAAAACATTAGTGATCCCAACTACAACAAAAATAATTTAACCGCCAAAACAATTGAGAGATCCCGTTCATGTTCTCCTTTACTCTCATGTGAAAAAATTAAAACCAATGTGCCAACAAAAACTACATACAGTTTAGTATTTAACAACAACACACAAAACACTGTCTGCTTTGACTTCACCAAAACCTACAGCTACAACATCAACAAATAGTGAGATAATTAAAACACCAACAACATCTGCTGCTACGTTAAACAGTGAGCTCAATATTATGGCTCAACCTAATAACTTAAAACAGCCCCAAAGTATGCTTCAGTTTCCGTCAGTAAGTAGTTTAACTATTATCCCCTCAACTGGCGCAATACCCAATGTTGCCAGTCATCATTACCCCCAAACCATTAGTACAAACTGGATTAGACAGGTATGTTATAATAGTTAAGAGAAAAAGAAGCCCAAAATCGGCTGAAACAGCTCCCTATCCTAAGCTTAGTAGAGATGAAATAAATGTCACCCAATCCCATAACCGTTTTGCCATACTGGAAAGCGAAAATAATGATGCCCCGGTGATACCTAAACCACAAAGACCTCCCCCTATCTATCCAAGAGAGCAAAATTCAAATGAATTTGTTAAAACCCTAGTCAGCCTTATTGGGGAAAACTCTTTTTACATTGTGCCAATAAAAAATGGCAAAATTGTTGAAACTAAGATTCATGTTCAATGTGAATCCGATTTCAGAAAATTAGTATCATTTCTTACCAGTTGAAGAGCAGCAAAGGTCTTCAGATAGTGATTAAGGGTATTGAATCATACGTTGACCCACTAGAAGTAAAGAAGGCACTCGAAATCAACGGCTTTAAAGTTAAGTCCGTTGTTAATATTAGAAACCGGGATTAGCTCCCCCAACCCCTTTTCCGAGTTGAATTAGAGCCTGGCGATATCAAGTTAAAGAAAAATGAAACACAGCCTATTTATCAACTTAGGTACTTGCTACACTATAGAGTTACAGTTGAAGCACCACATAAGCGACGAGGACCCGCGCAGTGTACGAACTGCCAGGAGTATGGTCACACTAGGTCATATTGTAGACTACATCCAGTTTGCGTAGTTTGCGGTGAGCTGCATATCACAGCTGACTGCACCAAACCAAAGACAGTAAATACTGAAAAAAAATGTAGCAATTGCGGTATCACCAACCAACAGTGCTTCATACTCTGAAGTTCTAAGAGGACAACCTCAGCCGCACAAGTCAATCTAAATGCTCCATTTTCTCAATCTGAACCCCAGACACAAAATTTCAGCAGACTTGAAGCAACTATTGAATCCCTGGTTCAAACTGTTACTAACTTTACAAACTCAATGAGTAATATGATGCAAGAGATGATGAGAAATCAGTCTATTTTGATGCGAGCTTTGTTAACTATACCATGAACAGTTTGAAAATATGTTACTGGAATGCTAACGGCATATGCAAACATAAAGAAGAGCTCGAGTATTTTCTCAGAAATCAGCAAATTGACATTATGCTTATTTCTGAGACCCATTTAACCCTGAGAAGTTCATTTTCAATTCGCGGATGCACAATGTATGATACTAAGGACCCAAGAGGCAGGTCATGTGAAGGATCAGCTATTCTCATTAAATCTAGATAAAAACATTTTCTTATGTGTGATCTTTGCGAAAATTATCTTCAGGCCACTACTATATGTTTTGAACAATTCGAGAAGGACTTGGTGATTTCGTCAATTTATTCTCCCCCAGATTCTCCATAACGGTTGATCAGTACACACGCTTTTTCGAATCATTAGGACCGCGTTTTCTGGCAGCTGGGGACTATAATGCCAAGCATACATTCTGTGGGTCACGGCTTGTTACCCCTAAGGGCCGTGTTTTGTTTAATACAATTTCTAAACTGGGTATGGATGTGATCTCTAGTGGAGAACCCACGTACTGGCCAAGAGATCGTCGAAAAATACCATATCTGATAGACTTTGGAATAACAATGTCTATTTCAAGAGATTTGGTCCATGTAGAACCATTATTGGATCTCTCATCTGATCACACAAATACAGTTGTTACTATTTTAAACCCCCGAGGAATTGTACCCCCCCTGGTGTCTTAGTACTGACAGGCAATACAACAGATTGGTTGAAATATAAAAAATTTATCAGTAGACATTGCTCGGAAAACATACCGCTAAGAACACCGGAAGATAACTACCTCTCGATTCAAAATTTTGAACTAAATCTCAAACTTGCTGCTCAACTTGCTACCAAACCCCCCCGACACAACAGACAAAATATTATTTTGTCTGCCGATGTCGAACGACTCTTAAATGAAAAAAGAAGAGCTCGAAGAGAGTGGCAGCAGCACAGATCTTCTCAGCTAAAGGAACGGTTGAACGAATGCACTAAAAAATTAGGAAAGCTACTTAAACATAAGAGAACTGCTTCATAAAACAGATATCTTGAAAATTTAGATCCAACATCAAGAACTGACTACTCATTATGGCGTGCAACGAAAAATTTAAAAAGACCTCTCTTATGTAAGCCTCCTTTGAGAAAATCAGACGGAGGTTGGGCCAGAAATGATACTAAAAAGGAGATCTGTTTGTAGAACATTTAAGAAAAGTTTTCACGCCAAATATAACAAGTTCTGTAACATAGTTGCCACTGATTTTACCCTAGGACCGACCAGCTATCCGATTGATGTTTGAGATGAGAGAGGTCGAAAAGGCTATTTTTGAACTAAACCCCAAAAAAGCTCCTGGTATCTATGGAATCGGTAACAAGATGCTTTTGGACTTATCCCGTATAGCATTAAAGATAATTCTCTTTATTTTTAATGCTATTATACGCCTTGAGTACTCTCCCCCAGAATGGAAAGTTTCACTCGTTAAAATGATACCCAAGCCAAGCAAAGATCACACAAAAGTGTAATCGTATAGGCCTATTAGCCTTTTATCCAATTTGTCAAAGCTGTTCGAGAAAATCCTAATGGAAAAAATAACTGTTTATGTAGAACAAAACAACTGTATTCCAGCACACCAATTTGGCTTCAGGAGAAAACACAGCACCATTGAGCAAGCCCGCAGGCTAGTTACTGTTGTCAGAAAAACGTTCGAGGAGAAAAAATACTGCTCTGCACTTTTTATCGATGTTTCACAAGCTTTCAATAAGGTTTGGCATGAAGGTCTACTGTTTAAAATAAAACTTTTGTTACCAACAAATACTCACAAGCTACTCGAAAGCTATAAAACAAATCGAAAATTCACTCTTGCTGAAAAAAGTTTTGTCAGCTTTCCTCAAGATATACAAGCCAGAGTTCCACAAGGTAGCATTTTGGGTCCTCTGTTATATATCCTTTATACTTTAGACATGCCATTAGATATTAATACCCACACGTCGACTTTCGCTGACGATACTGCAATTTTAAGCGTCCATGATGACTCAAAAATAGCGTCTAGAATGTTACAGACTCACATTTCACAATTGGAAGCTTGGTTGGATAAGTGGAAAATTAAGGTGAATGAACAGAAATGATTATTAAAATTAATAATCTAAATATACCTCAACACACATGTGTGAAATATCTCGGTATTCACCTTGACCGTCGACTCACGTGGAAATATCATATAGATGCGAAAACTTACTTAGACGTACTAACGAAGTTGATGCAAAATCAACAATTAACTTAAGTGTTATACTCAAAGGCTGCACTAATGGAGTCTCTTGCACACTCCATGACAGATTTCGTATATGAGCCTGAAAGTGGCCTAGTCTTTCAAGCTTGGTACAACTGTTTTACGCATGTTTTTGAAAGAGAAGCTAGCATTTCTAAAAGAACAGACAAAGTGACATTACTGTGGAAAAAAAGTCCAATCAGTTGCACGAAGGTTTTCGAAACTACGTTCTACCTAATAAACTTTTTAAAATGACTCTCAAAGAAACCGGGGCAAAGGTAACCAAACTTTTTGGAAAAGTCGACACTGAAGTAAGCGTTATCGATGTTACGGCTCAGAAAAGGGGATAACGAGGATTTCCTAGAATACGCCAACAGAGTAAATCCACAGTGAATTATTCAAATTAAGCGAAATGAAAACTGACCAATTTAACCCTAGAATCATAAGCAGTCTTAAAATTTAAGATTAAAAAATTAAAATTGGATGTTGACAACACCTTCAGCAATACATTGTATTGAAGGTCAGTGTACCTTCTTTTTTTTGAAGTGAGAAGTTGTGTTGTGTGCAAAAAAAGTGTTTTATTGCTATAAAAACAAGCGAAATAGCGATAGAGTCGAAAATTTTACGACTGCTTAGCTTTAATGTAGTTTTTTCTCATTTAAATTTCTATTCAAAAAATAATTTTTATCGTTATCTCTTAAAGAACCATAAATATATAGAAAAAATATGCGCGACCTCTTAAGCAAAATGATTATGCAAGAGGTATTAGAAGTAGAACAGAAAAGCGGATCAGAAACTGAGGATAATATTGAAAATTATTTTAGTGCATCCGAATCAGAGTATGTTTGTTCTAATGATGAAAGTTCTGATTTTGAATGTTCTAAAAAAGCTAAAATTAACCAATGTTGCACGACAGAACACTGAAGACGTCAGCATAACCCGACAATAAATCATGGAGCAGTACTGTAACGAAAATCAGCAGGTAAGAAAGGATATTCCCGTAAGCCTTCTAAAAAATGAAAAAAAAAAAACAAAAACTATCAATTTTACAACGTTCACTTAAACAAATGATATGCTAAATATTAAATATAAAGATTTCTGAACAGCAATTGGAGTCTCCTGAACCAAAAACAACCATTTGTTTTATATGTCCAGCTAAAAAACGTGGAATGACGACGCTATACTGTAAACACTGCAAACGAGCCTTATGCGCCGAACACCGAGCACGTTGCTGTATATGGTGCGATGACGACAACTAATTTCATACCAAATTTTCATAATTTTTGTTCTTTAATGTCTATTTATTAGTTCAAATGTAATAAATCAAAGAAAAATTAAAAAATAAATGTGTTTTTGATTGCAATAAAAAAATTCGTAAAATGTACGAGTGCTTATGATTTACTTAACTCCAAACAAAGCTTATGATTCTAGGGTTAAATGCCTTATTTTAGTCTTGGGCCTGAAGTCAAGCAAGGACAATGACATTCGTAGAAGTATACTCAAATTGTTGGATGGATCAAAGGATTCCATGAATCTTGTGATTGCCATATGAATGACACAGACAATTCTCGACCTCAGAACAGACAAAATTACAAAGTTGTATGTGCTATCGATAAAGCTGCAAAACAGTATACAAATAATATTCCGAAAATTCCGTGTTGGCTTTGTGGAGAATAGGTTAAGTTTTGTCCATTTAATAAACACAAATGCTCAAAATGTCATCAAATCGGACATAAGGATAATTATTGGGTCAGTGCTTAAAATGGATACTCTCATAAAACACTACACACTGACAACAACAAAAATATTAATAGTAATACTTCAAGGAAGTTTACCAACATTTTAGCAGTGTGTCACGACAGTACCGTATTTAGTCACTTTGATTTGTCAGACGCATACCTGGAAGTCGAAGTAAATGATGAAAGCAAGGATTTACTTACTGTGAATACAAGCTGAATTATTTTTTTTTGTATTGATTGCCAGGCCGAAAAAGTTTCCATTTGGCCAACAAGACTCCAATAAAAAATTTGAGGCCGATCGGATAACGCTAATGTCTGCCCAAATTTCATTGAAAAATTTAAACAAACTTTATATGGTGAAATATGGGGTTTTTAATCAAAATACGTATGTTTAAGCAACTAAAAATATTTTTTTTGGATAACAGTTTCTATTAAGTTACAACGGTTTTCATTCGAATTTTACGTCAATTAAATGTTGTAGCTGACATGGCATGCACAATGTGCACATGAATGCTGAGTAACTTATCAACTTTTGCACATTTTCTTTCTTTGTTTTTTGTTGTAACTGTGTCCCGTTACTTTGTTTGCCTACAACAACAACAATACATATGTTCGTTTGGATAATGCTCATATGTTTAAGTAGATGGTTGGTGATAAAGAAAACCATCCCTATATAGTCCTTTCTTGCTCTCTCTTTAATTTACTATAGGTTAAAATATTTTTGACTTGTTAGCTTTTAAGAGATCATATTTTGAAATAGAAAACAGTATCTTACAAACAAACAAGCAGTTCAGTCGTGTTTATTCTGCACACTTCCCATCCTATATATAATACGTTATCCATATCTAAGTAATTAAATATAAATTGTTGTTTCGATGTCGGTTTTACCATCTATTACATCAGCTTCGGAGTTACCATCGACTACATCCATGATGGTTACTCGCCTTAAAAGGAAACGCTGCAGAAATTCTAGAGAAATAATTATGACGACATAATGGTAGCACTGCAGCGGAAGTATGGTGGCGAATACAAAAAAGAAATATACAGAATGGAACTAAGAGGTAGACTGCAGAAAGCAAATGAATCGTTGCAAGATTTTGCAACAGAAATTGAGCGGTTGGTGCAGCTGTCGTATCCGGGAGAAAATCATCCATTATTAGATGAATTCAAAATTGAAGCGTTTGTGAGGGGAATTCGTGATCCAGATGTAAGGTACGCGGTGTGTGCTACACGAAAATCGTTTTTTGCAGAAATTGTCTCATTCGCGCTGGCGCAAGAAACTGCTAAGATAATTTCTAAGCAACAAATATTTGATATACGAAACCTTGAAGTAACTGCTGAAAAAGAGGAATATATAAGCCAAGTTTATAGAAGCAGTTAAACAGGCAGTTATGAAGGCATTAGGTGAAAAGCGAGGCAAACTGAAGGACAAATGCTACAACTGCGGTAAATTGGGACACTTTTAGCGAAACTGCAAAGCACCAAGGAAGAGCCTTCGGGCCGATCACCGATTGACCCAGCAGTCACCGCTAAAACTAAAGAGAGCTAGCACTGCGGGGCATGATGCAGCTTGTGGAAATGAGGGCCCCACAATCTCTATATCTGGAATACATCAGGGAAAAAGGAGTCTTACTGCTTGTGGATATATCAACGGCAGAAAGCACATTTGTACAATAGACACAGGAGCATCATAGTCTGTCATCAGACCCGATTTAGTTAAGGAGGCAATTGAACCATTGTATGGGGTGAGACTGCGCACAGCTACTGGGGAGACTGGTACTGTTTATAACAAAGTGATATGAGAGTAACGCATATTCAGTCAAGTGAAGCCTGGTCGGCGGCGCAACAGAATGACCCCATACCGTCAAAAATTATGTCAGCCAAAGCAGAGGACAGGAGGCCTACTCGTGAACAAATATTAGCTCAAAGTCCGCTAATTAAAGCGTATTGGCCCCAGTAGAACAGTCTACGGGTAATTAATCACTGCTTATACCGTATATGGGAAAGTGCGGACGGCAAAACTGAGACAAAGCTAATTGTAGTGCCGTCAAGCAAAATAGACGAAGTGTTAAAAAAGTTCCATGACGGTCCCAGTGGTGGTCATCTCGGTTTCACAAAAACCAGTTAAAACAACGATTCTACTGGGTCGGCTGCCAGCAAGCTGTAAGCGACTGGATAGCAAATTGCGCGCAATGCATCGCAGCTAAAGGACCAGTAAGAAAAAGTCGTGGGCAACTTCAACAATACAACTCGGGTGCCCCATTTGAGCGGATAGCAATGAATGCAGCAGGCCCTTTCCCTGTCAGTGATTCCGGAAACCGTTACGTTCTTGTGGTGATCGACTATTTTAGTAAATGGCCTGAGGTATACGCTATACCGAACCAGGGAAGGAATTTTGAATCTGATATCTTCAAGGAAATGTGTGAGTTGTATGGAATAAGAAAGACAAGAACCACCCCGCTGCATCCACAATCTGATGGTATGGTCGAAAGATTCAATCGCACTT
This sequence comes from Eustalomyia histrio, assembly GCA_949748255.1. Lineage (NCBI taxonomy): Eukaryota > Metazoa > Arthropoda > Insecta > Diptera > Anthomyiidae > Eustalomyia > Eustalomyia histrio. The sequence goes on from OX456526.1 coordinate 103,629,095, forward strand.
TAGAGGAATACTTAAGAAAAGTGGTCAGTGCAAACCAGAAGGACTGGGACGAACACATCCCTAAATTTCTGTTGGCATACAGATCGGCTGTTCACGATTCCACCTCCCGGACACCTGCAAAAATAATTTTCGGAACGGAAATTATAGACGGAGCAGCAGCTCAGTTTATAAAATAAAACGCTGGAGTGTGAAGAACTAAAGTGTGGCTAACGTTTAGTCTATCTACATCGTGTAAATAAAGTGTGCTATTTAAGTGTTTTTCTGTAAGTTTTAGTGCCTGTCATAAATAAATAGAGCTATGAATTATTTCAAACTGTGTTTATTATTTGCAATATAGAAAGAACTCGATTTATTTAAAAGGTAAATAAATCAACGATTTTATAAAGGGTAAAATCGTAACAATACGTATTTTCATTAGAAACCCCATATTTCACCACATAAAGTGTGTTTCAATTTTTCAATGAACTTTACGCAGACCTTAGCGTTATCCGATCGGCCCCAAATTTTGTATTGGAGGCTTGTATGCAAAATGGAAACTTTTTCCGCCCGACAATCAAAGATCGTAGCAACTTTCAGTTTCTGCCTCATATGCTATAAACGGTCTAGTGAATACCCATAAAGGTCTATACAAATTCAACCGCCTTACACCTGGTATAAAATCCGCTTCAGAAGCATTCCAACATAAGTCTATTGCAGAACATAAAACTAATCTAAATGGATTATTACATTTTATTCTTTAAATCACAAATCAAGTACTTGGGTCAGATAATTGACAAGGAAGGTCCACGACCAGATAAGATCAAGGCAGTTAAAAACCTAAAAGTTCCGGAAAACATCACGGAGGTACGATATTTATTAGATTCAATAAATCATTACGCTAAATTCGTGTCTAATAAGAGAAATTTGCGCAAACCCCTTAATGATCAACTTAAACAGGAGCAAAACTTTAAATGGGCTCCAGAATGTCAAAAATCACTGAACGAATTTTAACTTCAGAAATACTTTTTTTGGCCATGCATTAATGGAAAACGTTTTCCAAATTGACTTAGTCGCCGGGATTCCTTATCTCAAGTCGATGGTGGAATATTATTTAACTCTCGTATCGTAGTTCCAGGAATCTTTCATCAAAGAATTATTAAACAACTACACAGAGGACATATCGCAGCTGAAAGAAACAAAACAATCGCTAGAAACTATGTTTACTGGCCGAACATTGATAAAGACATATAAGATTACAACAGAAAATGCACCAATTGTCAACTTTTTGCTAAAAGCTCAGTAAAGACAGAACTTTGTTCATGGCCTTTAACAACACGTGCTCTCGAACGACTTCATATAGATTTCGCGGGACCTGTAAAGGGAAAATATTATTTAGTTATTATTGACTCGTATTCTAAATATCTATAAGACAAACACAATGACAGCATTTGCTACAATCAAAATGCTTAATGAAAATTGTTCACAATTCGGTAATCCAGAACAAATATTCTCTGACAATGGAACGCAATTCTGTTCAGAAAATACCAGAACAATAAGATTCCACCATAGGTCAAATGGCCATACAGAAAGACTTGTGGACACATTTAAACGTGCTTTAATAAAATCCGAAGGGGAAGGGACACCTGTCGAGTCACTTTAAACATTTTTAGAAGTCTACCGTTCCACTCCAAACCCAAACTCACCCAACAAACTGTCTCCTGCAGAATCCTTTATTGAACCTAAAATGAGAACAGGTTTGGACGTTATAATGAAAGCTTCATCTGAATCTCAGTTAATGATGAAAGATCAATTCAAACATGGTACCAAAAAGAGAAGTTTTAACGTCGAAGACTTGGTATAAGCCAAAAATTTCAAGAAAAACAAGTCATTGGGCACCAGGAGAAATTATCGAAAAAGTCGGTAATGTAATTTCCAACACTTTAATACAATTTGGCAATCGTCAGATTCTCGTGAGAGCTCATTCAAATCAACTCCGTTTTAGATTTTCAACAGAAGATTCATCGTAAGCTTCCAACTGTCAACTTACCTTGGATATACTAATAAATTAATTCCAGATAACTACTACAACTTCACAGGATGATGTCGAGTACGTTCGTAAATGCAGTAAATTTGTGCATCACTGCGGCAGTTATGCCAAGTTTTGTTGCTGATGCGTGATCAGCTGTTACAGATGCTTTCATATTGCCCAACAACTGCCCAATGCTTGCTTTTTAAAACGTTTGATGAAAAACATGTTCACAATAATATTATCAAATATTATTGAGAACCTTGATGGTAGAAATGACAACTTTTTGTTAACTTATAAAAAAAAGAATTAAAAGAAAGATGAAAAGACTTATGATTATTAAAAATCAATTAAAACGAAAAAGAAGGCGGATTCTTAAAATAAAAAATTAATATTATTTAAAATCTTATAGTATAAAGGAATTAAAAGAAAGATGAAACGACTTTTGCTTATCAAAAATCAATTAAAACGAAAAAGAAAACTGATTTCGCACTATTGCATCAGAAACTTAAATGATGCCATAGTTGCAAAAATTTTCGGCAGCATTGCCAATTTTATGCATAAAAAAACGTTTGACGCAAATCAGTGCTACCAAATGATGCATTTTTGAACGTTTTACTTTAATTATGCTGCAGTGATGCGCAACTACTGCATTTACGAACGTAGCCGTCCTTACTCCTCCTACTTCACCTGAAGTTTACTCTCCAAGACGCATCATATTCCGTAGACAACCAGTGAAAACTGTGTCGAGATCACCTCAAGCAACTTCAAAAAGGGAAGAATCTGTCATCACTATTCAGCATTATTATACCCTTCACTACAGGTGGAAGGGTATATATAAGTTTGTCATTCCATTTGTAATTTCTTAGACCCTATAAAGTATATATATTCTGGGTCCTTATGAAGAGCGAAGTTGATTTAACGATGTCCGTCTGTGTGTTGAAATGGGTTTTCCGAAGACCCCAGACATGATGAGGACTTGATTGTTATATAGTATTTCTGTTACATCTGATCCATTTCTGTTTGCTACTGAAAATCAGCCAGATCGGTTGATAAATGGCTGAGATATTAGCAAAAAACCAGGACTACCTCTATTTTTTTCCGTAAAATCCCTTTGTTTAACATGTATGTTGAATTTTACGCATAACAAATACATCCATTTGTTGAAATTCTTTTCTTTCACCTCTTCACCTTTTATATACAAACAACAAACACACACAAAAATTTATAATTTAATAATAAAAAAACAAATCTGTTTTATTTACTTCTATTAAAGACGGTTGTGTATGAACTTCAAAGGCTCAGTGGTCTAAGCGCTTTGTCACAAATAGTTTTTTTCTTTTAGTCGCGCGATCGAGCCTCGTCTATTCAACTTTTTTGTACGATTTTTTTTTTATATATTCTTAACTTTTTTTTTTTCTTAAGACTTTTTTTTGTTTTTTAACATAACATATACGTACAGCACAGTTGACTTAACGATGTCGGTCAGTTTTTCTGTAAATTTGGAGAACGGAAAAAGGAAGAGTTTCCAAATAAGGTACAAGCATCTTGGTTATCAATACACAAAATCTGATAAAATGTGGGCGGGATACGTGAACTGGGCGTGGCACAAAAAAATTAATTTATATCTTAAGAACTTACCGTAATTAAAAAATCCATAAATGGGCTAAAAACATCAAAACTTGTATAAAAACCCTCTAATACAAACAAAATACAAATGGTTTTATTTATTTTATACATAATAAGTGCAACTTTTTAGGCCATAACTAATAATAATTTATAAAACAAATTTTTATAAACTATTTTCCTTCAAAATTTTAAAATTAAGCTAAAGAAATTAAAATTAAGCTTAAGAAATTAAAATTAAAAACATTTCTTAATAAAAAAGCGAAATAAAATCCCAAATGCAAATTTGCCAGCTAAATCAAACGTTTTTGTAGAAATAAAACACTTGCAGTTCTAGTGATTTCTTTTAACGATTTGTAAAAAAATATTTTGTTGGTCGAAAAAAGTTTTTTTTTACAACTAAAAAGATTTTTGAAAAAAATATGACAACACTGGCATCATGTTTGTGGTTGTTGTTTTTTATTTTATTTTTTATTTTATTTGGTGAACTTCTTTTCTTTCACCTCTTCACCTTTTATACACAAACAACAAACCCATACAAAGGTATGTCATTTAAATAAAAACCAAACAAATTTGTTTTAAACGAAAACTGTTTATTTTTTACTTCTATTAAGGACGGTCGCGCATGAGCTTCAATGGCTCAGTCGTCTAAGCGCTATGTCAAAAATAGTTTTTTTCTCTTAGGCGCTGGATCGATCCCCGTCTATTCAACATTTTTGTACAATTTTTTTTATTTTTTCTTAAGACTTTTTTTTTGTTTTTTTAACATTAAATAATTAATTTAAATAAAATTTTAAATTAATAATTAAATAATCCATAAATAGGCTAAAAACATCAAAATTTTTATAAAAACCCTCTGATACAAACAAAATACAAACGGTTTTCTTTCTATTTTTTGCTCCGATTTAAATGAATTTATAAAAAGATCTTTAAACCGTTTTATTTCTAGTATATTAAGAAATTTTTATACATAATTTCTTTTTGAGTGCAACAATTTTAGGTCATAACTTATAATAATTTATAAAACAAATTTTTATAAACTATTTTCCTTAAAATTTTTAAAATTAAACTAAAGAAATAAAAAACATCTTTAAAAAAAGCGAAATAATATCCCAAATGCAAATTTGCCAGCTAAATTAAACGTTTTTGTAGAAACAAAACACACGCAGTTCTAGTGAAATCTTTTAACGATTTGTAAAAAAATATATTTTTGGTCGAAAAACACTGATTGGCATAATAATCGTGATTGTTGTTGTTTTTTTTTTAATTTTATTTGTTGAACTTTTTGTCTCGCCTCTTTACCTTTTATACACAAACAACAAACCCATACAAAAGTTTGTAATTCAAAGAAAAACCAAACAAATCTGTTTTAAACGAAAACTCTTTATTTACGTCTATTATCGACGTTTGTGTATGTCCTTCAATGGCTCAGTGGTATAAGCGCTTTGTCACAAATACTTTTTTTCTTTTAGTCGCGCGATCGAGCCCCGTCTATTCAACTTTTTTTTGTACAATTTTTTATTTTTATATTTTCTTAACACTTTTTTTTATTTTCTTAAGACTTTTTTTATTTTCTTAAGACTTTTTTTTTGTTTTTTTTTTATTTTTTTAACAAAACAAAGTTGACATAACGATGTCGGTCAACTTTTCTGTATAATTGAAGATCGGAAAGAGGAAAAGTTTCCAAATAAGGTGCAAGCATCTTGGTTATCAATACACAACATCTGACCAAATGTGGGCGGGATCCTTGAATTGGGCGTGGCACAAAACATAAATTTAAATCTTAAGCACGGTAAGACCGTAATTAAATACTCCATAAATAGGCTAAAAACATCAACATTTTTATAAAAACTAAAATTTTAGAGCTGTAATATGACCTATGTCTTATATATCAAAAGATCGAAAATCTTTAGTAGAACATATTTGCTAAAAAACTCGGAAACTTGGTTCAGATACAAAAAAGTTATGACCAAAACATAAATTTTTTTTAAATACCTATTTTCGGGAACCATAAACCTTCCCGAGTCAAAGTTTTATCACCTAACTAAATGGTAAATTTCCTCTTAAGACGTCCGTATATACATCTGTCCATTCCATATATGTCCATATATAAACTTCACTTTTTTCCCAACCATGGTGAAGGGTATATAAGATTCGGCATAGCCGAATTTAGCCGCTCTTACTTGTTTTTATTCAGTTTACTTTGCTTTAAGAAGCATAACAAGTTGACTTTTAAATAGCGTTTTCTCTTATGGGCAAAATTCCCTTCACCCGATGAAGCTGGCAGCGAATGAGAATTTGTGGGTAACAATATTGGAATTTTTATTCCTCGATACCCGTATTCACATTATGTGTGTGATTTGCAATGAAAGCTTTTTGCAAGCTCAAAGAACTTAAAGTTGACTGTTCAAAGGCCATCGAAAACATGGGCCAATTTTCAGGAGCGCATTAAAACACCATTTTGAAACAAGTTTAAACATTTGACGTGTTCATGTTTGATAATGGCGGTTGCCTAGCATAGAAATCGTAAAAATTATTGGCATCAGCATAGCTCGCGAGCTTGCCTTGTGCTCCAAGTGCTGCAACCATACAGCAATACCGATTTGACACTGCATTCAAAGATTTTCAGCTTTGTGGTGGTGGTTATATTGTTCGCCTTCCATATTCTGTGCAGGGAATGAAATGCGGTCCGGTTTTTGTTGATTCTATCAGTAATATCGGCACTGGAGCCTCCGTCTTTGCAAATTTTGCTGCCGAGATATAAAAAGGAATCTACATCCTTGAGCAGCTGTCCTTGGAATGTTAGGGGAGTTGTATTGCTATTGTCAATCCATATTAGTTTGGTTTTCTTCACGTTTATTTTGAGGCCAACTTTATTTGCATTGATGGATAGGCGCTGAATCTGGAGGAACTCACTCATGTTCCAGCGCATGCTATACGGTGTTTCGGAGTTTGTTTGCTGATGCACGCAATCCAACAGCAGTAGACATAGTGTGTGAGACAAAACACAGCCCAGTGCTGGGCTCGAATGGTTGGCTTTCTTCGCCTTTGTATCGAGGAGCAGTGTCGTTCCAATGGCAGATGCGCCCGCTGGCAAAAAAGGCACCCCAGAAGCAGGGAAAGTATTTTGTTTCAGCAGGCATAAAAAGACTTGGTTGTTGAATCATCGGTTGTTGTACGGTTGGTTGATTACGTGGTGTTCTTCTTACGGACATTCGTTCAATTATAAGCCACAAATAAACTCGATGGTTAACTTGTAACACAAGTTTTCGCACAAGAATTGCGAAATAAAAATTTTAAAACTTACTGTGACGGAGTGAATTTAACAACACTTTTGGCGTTTTAAAAAAGAACCACAATGTTATTTTATTTTTGTGTAGTAATATATTCGTTTATTTCTATGTAAAAAATAAAAGTTACAATAGTATTTACTATGTATATTTTGCGTACTTACCGCTATGTTTTTTCCTCACAAACTATCTTTATTAACAATATCAAGAGGAAAAGAATCCAAAAAGTCTTATTTTTATAATACATAAGAACTAACGGTGCCTTTAATAAAACAAAACTTGAAGAATTAAAAATAGGCTCTGTAGTAAGATAAACATGAAAGAGGAATGTATAAATATAAAAATATGACACTACAAAGACATAGAGCAAATCGTTACTTTAAATTGAACATTAGAAACGATCGCAGATCATTATATTACAAATTACAAATAAATTGAATATTCAATTATGTTATTGTTTTTAAACATTCGAAATTATTAAAATTGATAAATTAATTATGAGCCATTGAGCGCTAAAAAATATTTTAATAATCAAGCTAAAAACAAAGAATTTTTTGCATCTTAACATGAGATTTCCCAAAAAGAAAACAGATGGGTCCGATAATTTTATCTCCCCTATCACAATCCAAATTTTAACGAAATCTGAATTCTTGTTAGGGTATATTTGCAATGTATATTAATTGAATTCGTTTTTAAGTTAAATTAAAAAAAAACTTTAAAATTTAATTTAAAAAATGTAAAAGTTCTTTAGAACTGCTTTATCATTGATATTTATGAATCTGTGGAAACTTTTATTTTGAAGATAAATTGAACACGCCAATAATTATTATTCCGACCAGGACAAAGTGGATATCACTGATATGCAAAATATATTTTCAATAAGGCATTAAATGACTGCAGGAATTAATATTTTTCTGTTGTATAAAAATTTAAGTAATTACAGCCACCAAATCTTGTGGCTTTTTTCTCTTCAGTCTTCTTGAGTAGATTTTCTCATCATGTAGAATGTAAGCTTCTGGGTTTATGTGGCATTGTAGTCTGCCCGCATGATTAGTTGCAAATAGTTTAATTACTTCAGCGACTTTCATTATATCAAGATCTCTATGTAGATCGTCAATTCTAACATAGTAAGGAGCATTTACGATAATCTTTAGTATTTTATTTTGTATGCGTTGAATAATTTCAATTTGATTTTTAGCTGCACATCCCCACATCTGAACTCCATATGTCCAAACTGGTTTCAGTATTTGATTGTAAATAAGCAGTTTGTTTTCAATTGATACCATAGAATTTTTTTTATTGAAATGTTATTTAGAAATAAAGAATAATATACATTTCATTTTATTAAACCTAGTATTAAACTAACAAGTAATATTTTTCTGTTGTATAAAAATTTAAGTAATTACAGCCACCAAATCCTGTGGCTTTCTTCTCTTCAGTCTTCTTGAGTAGATTTTCTCATCATGTAGAATGTAAGCTTCTGGGTTCATGTGGCATTGTAGTCTGCCCGCATGATTAGTTGCAAATATTTGATTGTAAATAAGCAGTTTGTTTTCAATTGATACAATAGAATTTCTTCCTATGAGCCATTTAAGTTTATTGAATTTTAAATTGAGTTCAGTTTCCTTCATTTTGATATGCTCCGACCATTTAAGTTTCGCATCAAGCGTCATTCCCAGATATTTAGCAGTTGGCATATGGTACTGTAGAGTTTGAAATTTTTATTGATTCATGTGAAATATATTTTTAGGTGAAATCTACATGAGTTGATTTATTTTTATTTAATTTTATTCTCCATGTGTCGGTCCATTCATCTACTTTATCTAACGATGCTTGTAATTTAGAAGAAGATTCTATTACGTTATTACCGCAAACGTTGCTATTTTGCTGTTGTTTGGTAAAGGTGTTATATCTGACGTATATAACAGATGTAACATAGGGCCAAGAATACTACCTTGCGGCACTCCAGCTCCAATTGTCTTGATTATGTTTGACTCTGAAGTGCCTATCATTCATATAGGACTCTAACATAGAAGTATATTGTATTGGTAGTTGTGTTTTTAGCTTATGATTTAGGCCTAAAGCCAAACTGATGAGAAGGTAAAAGTTGTTTAGTTGAAATTATTTCTTTTAGTCTTTTTGAAAACAGTTTTTCGAATAGTTTTCCCATCACGGGTAGTAAAGATATCGGGCAATACGAGGAACTTATAATTGTTTTTTTAATATGATTGTTAATTGTTATAAATAAATATTAAGATTCAAAAATTTTTATGCTTTACAATGGAATTGTTACAAAAAATTTCATTCTTATGACTTCATAAGTAGGAGTTACTCGTAATATCAACATTTTGGAAGTTGTTTAAAATGACTTCTAACTAATCGAAAATTTGCACTATTAACTTCTTTGGATGGTTTGAAAAGGAGATTCCATTTTATTTTGCTGGGTATGTCCCAAACCTCAATTATAATGGTGGTATTGATTCCATGCATAAGTTATCGTCTTCTTTATTTGTAAAACTTTGATTTATTTATGTCTATCTTCCAGAATATGAAAAGGTTATTTTTCTGCAATATTTGCATAAAAAATTGCGACACAAAAGGAAAATAAAAGGAACATAATTTTAAAATATTACTTGACATTTTTCTACCAAATGAAAAAAATACGGTATTGCTTTAATAGCTTCTTGGAAAATAACTTTCAAATGTTTGCGGGTTTGGATTTTAACAAACACGTTTAATTGAAATAAAATTTGGGGATTTTTCATATCAACAAAATATTTATGTGAAGTTATGGCATGCCGGCCCACTTTTTTATGTTATCATCTTATCATTAGTAAGGAGATTCGTTATTTCCAGTTCACTATGGGTAAAATGTTAATATTTTTGGCATAAATTCAATTTTTTTTCTGGTTAAAATTTAATATCTGCTTTCGTTTTTTGAATTCGTATACTCTAACGGGTATATAAACGTTTTTTTATAATTTTTATGTTGCAACCTGTTATTTTATGAAAGGAAAAAGTCAGCTGTTTCACGGTTGCATTATGAACAAAAAATGCGCGCGAAATTGTTACTAATTTTGATCGTGAGTAAAACATTAATTGTAAACACTGTGAAAAAGTTTAAATATGGAAGAAGTTAGACAAGGTATGTAAAACAATTTGTGATATAGTTTAAAAAATAGTTGCGTGTTATTGTCTAGTAATTCAGTGTGTTGTTGGTGTGTTATTATAGGTCAAAACTAACAAAAATACGTGTGTTGTGTGGAATATAACTTCTGTGTATAGAAAGGTATTTGCAATATTTCTGAAAAAAGTTATTAATCAAACTGTATATAATCAAACATCATTAACACTTTTTGCCCCTTTTTGTTCCTTTTTGGAAAAAACTTAATTTTGTAGTTTCATACGAGTTTTGCCATTCAACACTGCTTGAAGTTTGGAGCAGCAAAAATCGACAAGCAGATGGTGTAAAAGAGTTTATTTTGGAGAATATTACACAACAAAACTTATCAGATGAGCAACATCAGTTAATTACACAAAAAGACAAGCAATTTATTGCTTTCATAAATTTAAATTTGCCAAAATGCAATCGAATGCTTGAACGATTTAAAAAAAAAAAACACTACCATTGGCTTGCATCCAATATAACTATTGAAATAATTGATTGTGGCTTGCCCGGTAATAAACGAGGTCGGAGGCATTTAGACTATACTGATGCAGGGCCTCGTTTGAAAAGAAAGTTAGCATCTGAGCTTGCCGCAAAACAAAAACATTCAACACCTCTTTTATTGCACGCTGCTTCCGTTTCAGCTAAAAAATCAAACGAAAAACAAACTGCATTTGTGTTGAAAAAAGCTATTAACAACGAGAACATAACAGGAATTATAAGGAAACTGGAAAGGAGTGATCCGTTGCCAATAAGTGCTGATGAGGCATTAGCGTTTTTAATTAAAAATGGCTTTACAAAGCAGCAATACATTAACATCAAAGTATTAAATAAGCAGCACGGATGCTACGTTTATCCCCCTTACTCCGAGATTGTAAAATCAAAATTGAAATGCAGACCTAAGGAAATCAGCTATTGTGATACTAAAACAGAAGCAACAATGCAAAATTTACTGGACCATACAGCTGATCGCATACTTGAAATGCAGAAGGACGTTCTTGATGTTGCTGCACCAACACATTGCAAATTAATTGTAAGTTATGGGTTCGATGGTTCGACAGGACAGAGTTCATACGGAAATGGGTCTCAATGTAGACAAACCCAAACAAAATGGCAGTGGAAATAGCAACGATGGAAATACTGCAAGAAGAGCATTTAGTAATGTTGAGCTCTTATCTTCCATTTTAAATTGCTATTTAAATATTCTCAAACACTTTTATATTATATTGATTCCCATGTCTTGTGAATATACGATTGATACAGAAAAATTCAAAAACTTTTGTGCCCAAACATTCAATATGTATTTTGAAAAGTATTCTTGGTATCCAATGTATCCAACTGTGCACAAAATTTTGGTACATGGGCACCAAATAATGGATACTTGCATACTTCCTGTTGGAGTTCTAGGAGAAAATGCATCAGAAGCGAGAAACAAGCTGTATAAAAGCGACAGGAGATCGCATGCAAGGAAATGTAGCCGATTGGATAACATGACAGACGTTTTTAATAGAGCATTGGATTCTTCAGACCCACTAATGTCCACCCTAAGTTTAACAAAACGAAAAAAAGAAATCAATAAAAAGAAGAGCCTGCCCAGAGAAGTCATTTTCAAAACACCTGGTATTGACTTTTCAGACACATTAGAAGGTTATGAAAATAAATCAGAAGACGATGGGGCCGACAAAATTGACAGTTTTGGACTAGAGAATATTGAGTTCGAAGAAGAAAATGAAGACGATTAAGTTAGAAAATCTATATTCATATATGGTTTGTAAAATGACAAAGGCATATTAGAATTTGTCTCATATGATTTTTTTTCAGGGATCCGGTTGAGCCAACCTTACTTTTATTCAATTAACCTTTATTCAACTTATCTTTTTCAATAACTTAAGCTTTAAAAAAGTTTGTGGAAAATAAAATGTAAGCATAATTAAATATATCCGGTCTTTGAAGGGTTAATGAGCAGTTGTATACCTTAACAAAAAGACTGAAGCCTTGTCTATCATCTGAGTTTACCAAAAAAATATAAACACATTAAACTTAAGTGGTTTTATCCAAAAAGTGAGGTTAAGAATTTTGTTTTAGTACTGGCCCCTAATGGGTTAATAAAATAAAATATTTTTAGATGCAAACTTACAGATTCTTTAAACAGCTTTCTAGTGACATATATTTCAAATAACGAAAATAAAAAAAGCTGAGGTGCACCCATGCCGAATTTATTCCAAAACTTGACCGAATGTTTTAATGGGGAGGTGGAAGTAGGCGTGGTCCAAAAAAAAACCAAAATTCCATTTTGGTGTTAGTTAAATTTGTGCAAAATTTTAAGTGTGTAGCTTTAAAACTACAATTAATGCCAAAAATATCTCTTTTTTGCCCATAGTGCAGTTGTCAGTTAAAGTTGCTGCTAGCTCTCAGTTGTCGTCCTCACGAACAGTTGAAGTCCATAAGTTAAAGTTGCAAAGTCGGATAACCTCACCAGCTGCCATCGTGTTTTTTATAAACCTCTACTTTTTAATATTATTTAATTAATATTTTTTCTTAAAATACAATATTTTTCTTTTAAAGTTTTAATATTGAATTTAATAAAACAAACTAAAATAAAACTTAACCTTATAATTGGGGGCTCATTCGTACAACTCGTACAAATAAAACGAGACTAAGACGTCGACGCAGATTAAAAAGCGGAATAGTGTAAAGTAGAGAATGCAAAAAGTAAATAAAAAGCGAGACTGTACTTCAATAAAATCAAAGTTATAACATCGGTACAAAAAGACGAAAAAAAACACTAAACTTAGACTAGAGTATTAAAAAAACCGGTTTCGGTTTTCTTCGATAAATCGAATTTAAAAAAAACGGGTTTCGGTTTCGGTTTTTGCAGAAAAAACCGGTCAACCGGTTTTTTTAATTTGAATAAAAAGCTTATATAATTTGTTAATAAACAGAAATTTAATAAAGCTAGAAGTGGAAAATACTCTTTCACGAATAGTAGATGTTGGACAAATAATCAAAAGACAATTATATAAATTGTCCAACTTTTCAGTTCTTTTGTCGCATTTATCAAGATATATGAAATCATCATATGTGACCTTCTCCGAGAAAAGAGACCAAGTGTGTCAAAAAACGGGTTTGGACTTAAGAGTGGATTCTGGTACCTAAAAGGGTGTAGAATAAGATGAAATGAGTTAGATTTCTGAAAAAAAAAATTTAACCCATAAAAACGTACAAACCGAACTTGGGAAAATCGATAAAAATGGAAAAAACATTAAAATTTTACTTTTTTGATTTTTTGGTTTTAAATTGTTTTTAAATTGTTACTCCAAAAGCGAAAAAAAAATACGTCACCACATAGGCAAGACGTCACCAAAGTCGGCACCCAATCATAACTAACCATACCAAATCGCATCTCATGACTGAAGGTGTGTTCACAGTGATAATGCGTTATAAAACTTTAAATTCGTTTTTCCCAAAACTGCACTTTCACACACTAGGTCCCTTTTCTTGGAGAAGGTCACATATAATGATGAATGATTTTGTACAGTCTCTTTTTGAGGATTTTGAATGCTCTTTATTGTGTTATTTAGATCAGAAATTAAACTATTTGAATTTGGAATATCCACAGTTAAGTCTTCATCGGAATCTATCAGACTTACATCTAAATCTTCATAACCAAACAAAATAAAAGAGACCAAGTAACCCAGTTGGTGATGTAATTAAAAAAAAACCGGTTAACCGAACAAAAAAGACCGGTTTTCGGTTTTCTTCGAATTTACAAAATATTCGAAACCGTTCGGTTTTTAAAAATAAAGAAACCGGTTGACCGGTTTTCGGTTTCGGTTTTTGAATACTCTAACTTAGACGTAGACGCCAGTAGTATAAATGAACTGTTAATATTAATCGCACATAAAATGAATAAAGAAGAAGATGATAAAGACAATCGCGTTAATATTTCATTCGACACGTTAAGCAAAATAATATCAGAATGCGATGGCGTATCCATTCCAATTAAATAGTGGTTTGAAAACTTTGACAAAAATGCAGAAGCATACGGTTTAAATGTAAAACAAAAATATGTCCAAGCAAGAAATTAAGTGCTAAAAACAGCAGTTATTTCTTGAATAGTTGACGGTCAGCGGCTAAAAAAAAAAATTACAAAACGCGTTAATTCGGGAATTTCATGTCGAATACAATAGTGCCGATTTACATAAACAATTGAGTGAAATCAAAAAAAGAAAAACTCAAAAAAACATACATGAATATCTGCTTCAAATGAAGGAAATTGCTGCTCACGGATGTACGGAAGGCATTTCTATAATCTATATATATAAAAAATTGTTGCAAGTGTGTTGTGACTTTATAACTCACGAACGGTCAAACTGAAAATTTTTAGGGTTTGTTCGTAGATGGTTTATCTAAGGTTTGCATGAAATCAGTCGACGCGTTCGTGAGTTATGACTTTTCATGTCAACATGTGATTTTGCCCATATAAAAAACAACAAATACGTAGGCGCCCATGAGCGTGTGCGGTATGTATACTGTGTGTTGACTTCATACACACGGTAAATACACGTTGTAGCGCATACACGCATAAACATTGGCAGCTGTCAGTGAGTGATCATTTTAATGTTCTTTTTCATCGAACTCGCGGATCGAAAAACCAATGAACCAATGAATTTGATTCAATGTTAATATTCATGCGTAGTATATAGTGGATGCACTTCCAATAAAAAATGAATAAAAAATACTCTTTATATAGTGTAAAAAATTAAAGAGAACTAAGAGATCAATACGAAATTTTAGAAAGAGTAATTAAAAGTGAGCCAGTAAATCGCACATGCAGGCGCAGTGAAAATAATAAAGAGATAAGCAAGAAAAAATATCATTGTTTTAATTGTGGGTCGATCGAAAATAAAAGAGCGAAGTGTAAAGCCGGTACTAAATGTTTCAAATGCACTAACAACGGGCATATGGCAAAAGATTTAAGAATAAACCATATGATGTAAATGTTACTATGGACAAAAATCGGTTGAAAAAAATTTTAGTAAATAATGTTGAACTTGAAGGTTTTGTAGCTACCGGATCGGACGTAACAATAATACAACAATTATTGAAAAGTGAAAAACTATTAAACGGGCTCGGTGATTCGAAAACTCAAGTGTTCGGCTATTTTAAAAAAGAATAGAGGTAGATAGTGTCAAAATGGAAAAAGAAATTATAGTGCTTGAAGACCAAAATTTAAAATATAGCGCTTTACTTGTTATGATTTTATTAAAAATGTAAGTTTGTTTTCGACGATAATGGTTATACATTTTATACAGAAACTAATGTTAGCGAAATGATGTCACATCTACGGGTATACAACGTAATCGATGTGGAACAACAAATAGAAGTGCCACAAGCATATAAAAAAACTATTATGAAGATTTTTGCAGCATATAAGCCTGAATCCGAATATGTTGAATGTCCAGTGACGATGAAAATTATTCCAGATAATGCCATGCCATTTCGTCATTCTCCAAGTCGTTTACCACCATACCAACAAGAAATCGTTAAAAAGCAAGTTGTTGAATGGTTAGCTCACGGTATCATAAGACATTCCACATCCGATTATGCAAGCAGAGTTGTAGTTACGAAGAAGAAAGATGGTTCGCACAGAGTTTGCGTAGATTTTGTAGAGATGCTGGCATCATGGAAATTTATACGTAGTTACCAATTGCTCATTTTGTTATGTAAACAGCGCTTTATTGATTTTGGGGACATTTGAAATTGTGTACTCTTTTGCACTCGAATAAAAAAAATAGTAAAAGCCACCGAAATATCGGCAATTATTACAGAGAGGTTGATGATTTTGCCAAGCAGACTGTCGAACTAAGTTTACCAAATTTTTTCTTGTTGTGGGAAAAATTTGCAAAAGTTACTTTAATTTCATCAAGCTGAAATCACCAACTTTTTGTTAGCTTTGACTTTTTACTATTTTAGATTATAAAAATTTTAATTACAAAAAAAATGGAAAAAGTAATCTCTTCCTGGAAATTAGTACCAAAACTTAATAGCCACTTTTTTACAAATTTTCTCCCACTTTTTTTTTTGCGTGTGGACATGCTACAAGATACACTTAACTTTAATTTCACCACACGCGACAGAGACAATAAGTTTATACATGTGATTTTGTAAGGTACAGAGAATTTTCTGTATATAACGCGCCAAAATTATTACGTAGTAAAATAAATGCTTTTGATGACCATATAAAGTCAAGTTTTTTCTGTATGCGGTCTATTTGCCTCGTGGCTTTGAAAGTGAAAATTAAAAAAAAAATGTTTAAGTACTCGCTAAAGTCTTTATATAGTACAGTGTTCTTATAAGAAAGGAGGAGTAATTATTTTACCAAGTTTCTACTTGAAGATTTAATTTTTATAAAACCTTGATCCTGTTTTGGAGTAAGAAACACTTTAAGTGGTGGCTGTCAATTTAATTTTAAATTGCGACGTTTCCCATATTGGCTATAAAACTGTTCCGGAAATCGGTTAAGAAACCCTTGTTGTGGCCACTTCCATTTGGGTAATTTTCCTTAATGTTTTATTGAGTTAATTAAATTACAGATAAATTACAGAAAATTTTTTGTTATAGATTTAGCCCCAAATTTATAATCCAATCTTACTAACTCGAAAGAAAAAAAAAACAAACATCCTGCTTGAAGGGCAACGTGTTGAGCGTAAAAAGATTAGGAGCAACCACGACTTATAAGTGCAGCTCGGCTTCTAACTCAGCAGACGTTTCTAAGAAGTGCAACGATTTTTTTACTTATTGCAACAAAGGCATCCTTACATGTTTAAAGAGCATTTAAAATATAACTTATATATAGTGACAAAGTCGGAAATCGTAGAGAATTTTTGCTATGAGCCTATAGTCTAAGATCGTCACAGGGAAAATTTTTGTAATCGGAATTAGACGAGCACTTCATCAAAATTTCTTAGCTATTAATAGATGCGTAAACTAACACCAAGTAAAAATTCAACTAAGATCTGAAAATTTTGATTAAATTGAATTCAGTTTTTCGCAGAATTTCTTCCTAAATATTTATTTTTTTCCTTGGCTAAGGTTGTCAATAGGAAATTAAATGGGAACCATTTTTTTGTGGTTTGCTTATAAAAAAATTTTTAAAGTATTAAATTTTTGTTTAATGATTAAAATGAATCCTGTCGGTAATACCAGTGTTAAACATTGTTGCTAAATCTTTAATTTAATCATGGTGCAAAAGGGAGAATAGATGCATTGTTGCTGACAAATAAATATTTCAGTATTAAATCGTTAAAGAAAACCAAAAACAAAATTATATTTCTCTCTCCCCAGCCTTGAGAAGAACTTTGCTGAATGGCCATTCATCGATGAAATCTCAATATACATATGTGAGTAATTTAGTATTAAAACGCGATCTTCCACGAGTGTCCAAATGTTATAGTGAAATAAAACAATAAAATTTTTATTACAATATAATATTTGCGAGTCATAGTAAAAATAACCAAAAATTATATAATTTTCTATAGAGTATTTTTGCCGCTCTACCAGAAATTCAACATAGTACAGAGTTCAGCGGCAACATTTTTAAATGAGAGGGCAACATTTTCAAAGTTGCTAAAGTGTTGAAAAACATTAAATTTGGTGTATGCAGTGCTGCCACATAAACAGTTTTTGGGATTCTTAACTGTTTACCAGTTTTTTCATGAAAACAATTTTTTTGTTCAAATTATTGCATTTTTTATAGGTTTTTTTAATTAAATGTTTGTTGCAACATAATAATAATAGCATATTTATTCTCTTTATTATATATTTTTACCATAAAAATGGGAAATAATGGATATGAATAGACATAGTTGGTCAATGTGTGTGTACACACTTTAATACTTTTCATGTCACAATGTTATGTTTGAATTCGTAACTAATTTTTAACACAATTGCAAATTTTTGTTGTATTTTTTTACTTTATTAGATATATCTAATTTTAGTAAAAATAAATAGTATATTGAACAAATATTATAATCTAAAAAATACATTAATAAAATAAAAAACATATTTTTTTATGAAATAATCTGAAAAATCTCTAGCATCCCAAAAAACGGCAAAAAAATAGTTAAAATTGGTTATATGGCAGCACCGCTAAACACTACTAAAAGTTGCCGACCAAAACTCACCTTTGCTGCCGCCAAACTATGTTCGTGTTCTAAGAGAGTACTAAAAGGTTCGTGAGAGAGAAACATACTCTATAGAAAATTATATACTTTTTGAAATAACAGTTTGGTTAAACAAATCTGCAAATTAATAAATAATATATTGTGAAGGTTTCATAATTGCAAAAGTAATTATTTTGCGAGATTATTAATTTTGTTTTAGTAAAAAAAAAGTAAAGAAAAGAAAGAATTAAAGTCATATGAAGGAAAGAGACTGATAGAAGAAATAATAAATTAAAATAACAGTAAAGTCACCATCGAGGAAAAAAACTGCACGCAAAGGTCAGAACAAAAAAAGTAAAGTTATAAAAACAAAAAAACATAATAATTAATTACTTGAAACATCGATATATGTAACTAATTTTGTCAATTGGTAATATTATTTGTCAGTATATTATTCATCTGTCACCTTTCGTTTTCTTTTGAAAAGATTTCGTTTTCTTTTGAAAAGAAGATGCATATAATAGGGAAAAACTGTATATGTGACCTGCTCCACGAAAAGGGACCTCTGCGCCGAAAAAATTTTTTTTTACTTTTTGAGTGATTCTTATAGGCAAGTTTCTATGTCTTTTAGTTAGGTAGAAAATTACAAAAATATCAAAATTTTACTCTTTTTTACTCCTGACACGCTTTTTTGGTGGTTCTTCTGTATTTTGCTGCTTTTCACCTTCGTCTGATTTTTTTTTAGGAAGTTCTTCCAGTTTTTTTTTTTTGTTATTTTCATCTCCGATTTATTCACCATTGTAGAACTTTTCTTTATAGATTGTTTATCTCCGTCTGTTTCTGGTTTTCACATCAGCTTGAGCTTTTTCAACTGCAGCTGTTTTCATCTCCGCAATTTTCCAGCTGATAAATCACCAACGTATTCTCTGTACAAAGAATTTCAATGATTAGTTACACATTGTTCATTTTTTACACATAATAATAAATTATTTTAAAAATACCTCTGCAAACGTCGCTTAAGTCATCGGAGGGTTTCATAATGGTGATATATGGTACATAAAGGTTCCAGATTTTCCTGAATGACTGATTACTCAATTTTCTATCTTCTGGTTGAAGTGAAGATATGTACGTTCGATACAAAGAGGATTTTGTTTCAGATGAGGGGAGTTTCATTACTTTATAATCTTTGAAACGGGGCATACGTCCGGGTAATGGAATCGCTAATTGACCTGCCGTACTTTTTATAAAATCTACTACTATAGTGATTTCTTCCGGGTGCAGTGCGGCCGGATTAGTGCAGGGTTTGTTCTTCGATGCGTGAATTCGCATCACAACACCATGGCGATCGAAATGTGCGAGTAAACTCTTATACCTCTTCAGTCCACAAACGTGTAGAAATTGCGGCAGATGGGCAACTGATGAAAGTAAAAAAGTACGTGACCTCTTGAGCTGTCTTGAGTTGACTTACGTCCATACTTGATTATAAGCGTCATTGAAATCGTCATGCCCTTTACCAGACTGAATTTGGCTTAGAATAACTAAATCTTGTTCATCTTTCTGTAATTCCAAAAAGTTGTTTCTTGCAAAAACAATTCGTTCTTTCGGAATTACAGTATTGCATCCATCCGTACAGCAAGGTTTTTCTAAAAACTGCGATAAAGTTTGCTCTTCCTCAATATCTTGAAGAGATAATTGCAGCGCTTCTGAAACTTCTGGCGATGAAAATGCATCCGACTCATCACTGACTATAGGTAAACATTCTTCCAAACAATCGCTGAAGTATTGTTCTTCAACACTCTTAAATTCGTCTTCCAGACACATTTTCTTAATTTAATTAAGATTTATTTTAACCTGAAATTAATTAAATAATAATAAATAATAGATTCAATTCTATCGGCTTAATCCAAAACATTGATAATTTGATAAGGAATAAAACAGCTCTAGTAATTTTGAAAACAAAATTAGCAAAAACAGGTTTTTAACTGTTAGAAATATTTTTCATAGAGGCAACACTGCATAGTGAACATCGTACAAAGTACCAGAGAGTCGAAATACATCGCCAGATGATCAGGTTGAAGGAAGAGTTGCATAACACGGAAAAACGAAGCGCTTTTTTTAAAACGCGTTTTTCTCAATAACTTCTTTTCGGCGCAGAGGTCCCTTTTCGTGGAGCAAGTCGCATATAGGTATGACGTAGAAAACGAAAAAAAAGAAAAAAAAACAATTGTTTGTGAAAGCTTCGAAATTATAAATTTTTAATTCAACAGGTAACATTTTTTATATATTTAAACCAATAAGAAAGAAAAATAATTTAAATACACAAATTAGTCTTAATAATAATCCCGGTTATTTTGTACAGTTTATAATCTTTGTAAATTCGGGTTATCGAAAATTTGACAACTCTAGTTATTTACTTGAGTAATTCGTTTCATTTCAATTTGGTTTCTAGTCTATTTACTTTTTTTTAAAGTTCAATGAACTTTTCTTTATTTTAATTTTTATCTTGGCTCTATCACAAAGATTTGTAGGATGTTCGATAAAATAAATTAAATTGGATTTGAATATTTGGAGTCGTATATTATTTAACTAGAAACTACTTTAATTATTTTCTAGGGCTTTAGTTTTAATTTAATTGTAGAAATAATATAATTACAGCTACAGGGAAAGAATATTCCGTGTTATATTCTTTCACAAAATGAATTTCTTTTGTAATAAATTTTATTCTGAATTGTTATCAGCTATTCGCGGAATTGTATATATGTATATTTGTATGTATAAGACGTTATATTATATTATAGAATATTTATTTCGAATAATGTAATAAATATGGATTTTCAATGAATTGTTAAATTTCTGAGTTTTGATTTCTTGCGGCAGAGTTTGTGAGTGTAGGCGATAAAATGGTTAGGGATCATCAAATAAAATTTTTCTGTGGCATAGTTTCTCTATTTTTTTGATGGTCAAGGTTGGGTTGGGCGTATTGTTGTTTTTTCCACCTTTGGCAACAATCATAGTAGATGCAAAAACAAGAAGAAAAATAAAAAAACCCAATAACTTTTAATTATTTTTTTTACTAAAATTTCTTTCCATGTCTCCTTGTAGAATTTCAATTTACAATATACACCTAAGGGTCATTTACGTGCAACATTGGTGCACCTCGTAAAATAATTCTCTTTATGCATGCAATTAAAATATGTAATACTGTGTAGCTAGTTTTCTATCTAACCACCCCCCCCGATTGCCGACGAGCCAGAGCCGGACTCCAAGCATGCGAAAACCTGATTTAGTTCCCAAAAATAGAAAATCTAATTTTTGTTAATAAGCTACAATTTCCGTAAACTAAACTATATATTGTTTTCAGGTACCACTGATCGACAATATTCTATAAAACGGTTTTTTTCACGTCCCTATAGAAGAAAACAGCAAAAAATATACGGTATTTGTTACTAAGGAAGGAATTTTTGAATTCAACCGTGCTCCATTTGGTTTTTGCAATTCGCCAGCCGTTTTTATTAGGTATGTGAATTTTATTTTCCAACCCCTAATCAATGACTGCATAATGGAGCTTTACATGGATGATATTATCGCTATTGGAATTAAGTCGGAAGACTGCCTCAGTAAGCTCCAAAAGGTGTTAAATACAGCCCCTCGTTTTGGCCCCAAAATTAAGTGGTCAAAGTGCAAATACTGTGGAAAATGTTTACGTTTGGCCTGGCACTGAAAAAACTAAAGCTGCAGAAAAATTTTTAACTTCAACTAACATCAAAGCAGTGCAGTCATTTTTAGGTCTCACAGGGTACTTCAGAAAATTTATAAAAGACTACTCGCTTATTGCGCGTCCACTAACAAACCTGTTAAAGTCGAATGCAAATTTTAAAATAGAAGCTGAGGAGATAAAAGCAATAAATACGTTAAAAATGGCTTTATCTAGTGAACCGGTATTAAAATTTTTAACAGGAATGCGCGTACTTAAGTGCACACAGATGCATCTAAAGATGCCACTATTACAATTATACGAAAATCAACTGCACCCCGTATTCTTTTCGAGCTAGAAAACATCACCTTAAGAGTCTAGGCAGCACAGTTATATTCTAGAGGTAAAAGCAGCTTATTTAGATCTTCCTCGCGATGTGGCACAATGGATTTTATATCTCCAGGATTACAATTACACAGTTGAGCACCGTGCAAGTAATAGAATGAAACATGTTGATTGCTTGAGTCGTCATCCAATCGCAGAAGTTAGGCTCAGCAACAAGACGAACATATTCAGGAGATCACTAAGATTTTTAGAGTAGGCAATGATCTGTTAGTCGTACCAAAGTTAATGGAAATCGAAATCATTCTAAATGCTCACGATTTCAATTTGCAATCCAAAAAACTATACACGCATAAAGTTAATCAATTTATCAGCAACTGTGTTAAGTGTATAATTTACAATAAAAAGGCAGGCAAGAAGGAAGGTTTTCTACATTGCATTGATAAGGGAGATCTACCTTATCTAGATCTACTATACACGTAGATCACCTTGGTCCTATGGACTGCACATCAAAGAAGTATAAGTATATATTTGCGATGGTAAACCGATTCTCCAAATTTAGCTGGCTGTTCCCCGCTAAATCCACAGGCTCTGATGAAGTCATTCGACGATTGGGTGAATGGTCGACTACATTTTGTAGTCCTGGGCGAATAATCAGCGATAACGGTTCGGCGTTCAAGTCAGCAGCTTTCAACGAATATTTCGAAAACAACAATATAGAGCACGTTAAGGTGACAACTGGAGTTGCGCGAGGTAATGGTCAAATTGAACTAGTCAATAAAACAATTTTGTCGATAATATCAAAGTTATCGGCTGATGCTCCTAAAAAGTGGTATAAGTTTGTTTGTCAGGTCCAAAAGGCTATCAACTCGCATGTCCACTGTTTCACGAAGTTTACTCCATTCGAAATTATGTTTGGCATTAAGTTGAGAAATGGTGCCAGCAGCAATATAATCCAAACATTAGAAGAAGAGCTACTTCAAAACTACAGCGACAATAGGGCGAGCATGCGCGCTAACGCCAGGTCGCAAATAATGAAGGCACAACATTCCTATAAGGACTATAAGGACAACTATGAAATTGAGTGATTTAGTTTTTATAAAAAGAACTCAATTTGTAGCGGGTAAGAAACTGGCAGCATAATCTCTTGGTCCATATAAAATAACGAAGGTCAAATGAAATGGTCGGTATGATGTACAAAAAGCGGCTGATTTGGAAAGCCCGAATAAAACCTCCACATCATGTGACAACATTAAATTATGGAGATATGACGAGCTTTAGTCATCTGCGTCAGATGTCGATCAGGATGACCGAATGTGAAGTTATGGCATGCCCACTGTTTTATGTTATGATCTTTTCATTGGTAAGGAGAGTCTTTTTTTGCAGTTGTCAGTTAAAGTTGTTGCTAGCTCTAAGTTGTCGTCCTCACGATCTGAAAGTCCAGAATTTAAAGTTGCAAATGTGGATAACCTCACCAGCTGCCATCGTGTTTTTATAAACCTATACTTTTTAATATTATTTAATTAATATTTTTTCTTAAAAAACAATATTTTTCTTTTAAAGTTTTAATTTTGAATTTAATAAAATTAACTGAAACAAAACTTAACCTTACATTTAACTGATATAGTTAAAAAGAACTGAAAATTGAATTTTAACATTTACTTTTTTTTTTAAGATAAGCAACACTCAGGAAATTCTTCCTACTAATTAATGTGTTGCTTTCTTCACAAAGGTGATCGAGGAGAGTTGAAAGTAGTAAAAGATGAAGGGCTTCAAATAGGGAAAGACTGTAATTGCAGGAAATGATAAATTTTAGAACAGTTATTGCTCGCCGTCTGATGGAGAGTTGTCGAAATTGTTGAAACTTTTTAGTTCATAGCACTGTTATGTTATTATACTTTGGTGGGGGTTAAGTGCTATGGGAACACCGAAGAAGGACGTTGCATTATATATGAAGGATAGAAAACTCATACATATTATATTTCTAAATTGATGTTTTCTGTTGTTTTACTGTTGTTACTAAAAATTTGGTGATATTGTTATCTGCATGTTAGAATATCCTAAATCGAAAAGTATAATTATTGCTCCAACTATAGTTTTAAATTTTCAATAGTAAAATATATGAAATTTTAATCTGTATTTAACTTATAATATCAGATTCTTCATATTAGTTTAAAATTGGCGCATATGGCTCAACTGCAGGGAGATGTGGAGAAGGCTGAAATTGGATTTACATGGACTTTACAAAAAATAGAAGAATGTATGAAGAAGGTGCCTGACGATGTTGATTTAAAAGAGCTGTGGGGCTTAACAAGAAACTGGTAAGCTAAACACATATACATATGTATGTTGTTTTTACAACTGTTAGATTCTTCTCAAAATGCTTGATAGTCACAAAATCGATTCATTTTAAATCGAAACACAAATGATACATATATTTCTTACAGGTTTGGTCAATTGCTGATGAAGGAAGAAAAATTTAAAGAAGCAAAACAGTGTTTTAAGGATGCATATGAATGCTTTATTAAAATTCATGGTACAGTAAATGTAGAAGCCATTACAATTTTAAATAATTTAAGTGTAGCATGTGTAAATGTAAGATCCAGTTAAAGTTTATATCATTTCCACAGCTAGTTATAATATACTTATCTTGGGTTAAAAGGCATTCAATTTTTGCGTTCCAATTCATGATCTTTGTCTGAACTTCATACAAACTAATGTCATCCAACTCGTAATATACCATGTTCATCTAGGAATGGTGCCAATTTGTTGAACTTTTTGCTAGCTATAGGAAAGTTTTTCCGGAGGTTATTATGATTTCTACAAATTTCAGATTTTGGTAATACTTATAGACAGCATGTTCTGCAACTCGTAACTAATCGACTTGTAGGGATAAACCTTTACTAGATTTAGATTTGAAGAATTTTTAAGCACTGTAACAGTATGCAAGTACTCGTACCATACGTAGAAAGTTTGATATTCTATTATTCAAATATGCTAGCACGTCAGTACTCATCACGTGCTTTCAGTAGAAAAGGAGGGCCCTTGAACGACATTTCATCACTAACAAGAGAGCTAGAGCTTACACCTCTGCTAGCGGAATCAGACGGATTTAAATTAGTTGGTACATATCTCTATTTTACATTCGGAACAGTTTCCAGTATATAGCCGGAATTATGATCCAATCATAATTCCTAGTAAAAATCTGCCTTGTTAATATCTTATCCGTGATCTTGGCCCGTGAATCTTCAAGGAACAACCCCGCTATCCCCATGTCGCCCCGCAGGTCACCTCCCTTGATATTACCAAACTCCCGGAGACGCAGAACACCCCTACAGGCGTCCTCCTTTACCGATATATGTAGTGGAGGTATATTAAGCATGGCACCAATGGCGATAGACGGACACGTCCTTCCCGCACGAGTAATGCCCACACAGGCTAAGCGATAGATCTTGTTAAGGTCTCCCTTCGCCTGTGATTGCTCCACCTTGGGCCACCATGCCAGAGCAGCATAAGTAATCATTGGTCTCACGATGGTGTTGAAAGACCAGCAAACCATTTGGGGCCTTAGACCCCAAGTCCTACCAAAAAGTCTCGGACAGGCATATAATTCCCTGGTAGCTTTCCTTACTACGGAATCCAGATGTTGGTTCCAAGTAAGGGTTCTATCCAGTGTAAACCCAAGATACCTAACGTCAGAGAAGCCCACGGTAATACCATTAATCGTTGGCTTCACCAAATCGAGCTTCCTGCGTCTAGTTAACGGTACCAGGATCGTCTTGGATGGGTTCACAGATAGCCCCCTTTCTTGACACCAATTGAGAGTGCGGTTTATGGCCTGTTGCATGCGGTCAGAAATTGTTCTCCCATCCCAACCAGTGATGCAGATTACAAGATCATCTGCGTAGCCATATGTCCTGAACCCTAGGTCGTTCAGTTCCATTAGTAGTTCATCTATAACCAAAGTCCAAAGTAAAGGCGACAGAACACGGCACCTAGTGACACTTATGTTCATAGATGAACCACCAATATTCAGTGAAATGACCTTGGTTGTTAACATCTCAATAGTCCACCTTATGATAATCAGAGCAATGCCCCTCCTAGTCATAGCCCTTCTTATCCCATCATATGATGTATTACCAAAATTGGATCATGCTTTGTGTAAATGGAAATATATCTGAATTTGTGAGGATTTTATTATCTGGATTTTTTTTGTTATTGTTTAGCTTATTGATAATGTTTTTTTTTTAACTTTTTCCAGTTAGTTTTTTATATATGTACTGTAGTAATTCTATAAGCAAAGTAAGTGAATGATCATATTTGTCGTTTCGAATGATAATTTACATAGCGTTACGATCACTATCGAAAATCATAACTTTTAAGGCAATTGGTTGAATTATTTTCGTTATAGATAGTTAAGCGCGAGTCAGCAATAAAAAGACATAACTATGAACCACATCGAGGGTATGATGAGACAGAGGCATATACATTACATTAAATTTTATTTCGTTGGTCGACAACCATTCTTTTAGTAAATTACCGTTTTATTATTTAAATTATAGCCCCAATATATGTGATTCCAGTTAATATCTCCTGCGAGTATGAATGATTAGAAGAAATATGTCATTCTTAAAATGAGTATAATTGTTACCCGAAGGATAATATGCCGAAATAACAAATAAAACTTTACTTGCAAGTAATGAAATTTTTAAAATTCAAGTTTCTAAGTAGTCTAAGGCATTATTACTGTTGGTAAACTGTATGTGTTTTACACCATTATTTTTTTTCAATATTCCATTTTCCACCCCTTTTTGCATTTTTTCTATCTTTACGTATAAATTGGTAATCTTCTATGTCGAATCTATCTATGTCCTGAGGGTCAATTCTCGTTCTGTGATAATGTGAAGTGAAAAAAAACTTTTCATTTTAGTTTTCATAAGTACTTTTCACTTTACTTTTTCACAAATACTCATTTTCTGATTCTCGTTTTTATTATGAAAAAAGTGTTTCATTCTATATGGTGCTATGAAGCTTTTGCAACTATGCTAAGAAAATTTGTAAACAAGTGTCAAACTATAAAAAAGAATAAACAAGATATGTCGGGATTAATAATTTTATTTGAATTATCCCAAATAAATCGGGATGAACAAAGGTAAGAATATGCTATTGACAACTTATTGCACTAAATATTATTTAATATTTTATAGAAATTTTTTAAGGGTGTTGAGACGCACACTTCGCGATGGCCAAAATCCATTCGAGATGACAACTGACGAGCATTTCATGGATTTATATCGCTTTCCTAAAGCATTGTGCTTGGAATTAATAGAAGAATTAATACCATTTTTGCCAAATTGAAGTCGTAAACACGCTATTCCAAGTAATGTTACGGTATTAAGTGCTCTGCGTTTCTTTGCAACTGGAAGCTTTCAACGAAGTGTGGGGCAAGATAGTTTATCAGATTTGTCTCAAACGTCTGTAAGTAAATGTGTGCAAGTGGTTGCTACCGCGTTAAATAAAATAGCACATAAGCATATAAAGTTTCCCAAGCGCGAAGAGTTCCCAGCACTGAAAATAAAATTTATGGAAAAATACCAATTTCCTGGAGTAATAGGACTAATAGACGGAACGCATATTAAAATATCAGCTCCAAAGCATGAAATAGAGCACGTTTACTATTGCCGAAAGGGTGGGCATTCCAAAAATGTGATGTTAATTTGCGATTCGGATTACATTTTTCTAGCCGCTAATGCTCAATTTGGAAGTACGGCCCATAATGCTTATGTATGGCGTCGCTCCCCAGCTTGCAGAACTTTGGAGGAACTTTATGATGGAGGTGAACGAAATTTTTGGCTTCTAGGCGATAGTGGCTATTCATTGCAGGTAATAATTTTTTTTCTTAATTTAAGAGATAGTTATAATTTTTAATTTTAAAATAGCCTTGGCTGATGACACCAATTTCTGCAACGTCTACTGCACCTGAAGAACGCTACAACATAGCACACAAGTCAACTAGAGCTCTTGTGGAAAGATGCATTGGCATACTGAAAAGTAGGTTTCGGAAATTCAAAGGAAATAGCTCTTTTCTACAGCCCACCAAAAGCAGGACTTATTATCAACGCTTGCTTGGTTCTACACAACTATTTAATTCGTAGAAAAGTGCCGTACCAAGAAATTTATTTAGAGGATTCTGAGGAAACAGAACGTTATGGTAGCACCTCCAATGTTTCTACTTCTAATATATACAAATATGAATTTTTAAAACACATTTCATTTTAGATTTTATTTCATTAAATGTTTTCCAGTATTCTTATAGTTAACATTATGTTCATTATCACATTTTGGTTTATAAATTAAATCCATTATGCAGATACTTTTAAATACATACTAATAAAAACAAGAACTATTCTAAATTAACAAAAAAAAAGCGACTTCTCTTTATAAAAACGTTAAGCTACATATGTCATACATATCAGAAAAAAATTTATTTTCTTTATGTGCACATGCAAAATATCAATATAAGGTAGATGTATATAAAAACATATAAACACCAAATATCAGCTCATAATTTAAATCCCAAGTACATACTTACTATTTCAATTTAATTTTTTTCATACAAAATGTATGGGAACATACATATTTATTTTTTTTTCTAAATTTCTAATGCTTCACCTCTGTTGCAATTTTGAAAAGCCTGGAGTTTCCTATCTAATCCAGCAAAAATGAATTTAAAATCGCGATAGACCACTAATCATTAAAAATTTTTAAAAAAGTAAATTTGTTCCCATAAATTTTGGGAAAAAATAAATTAAAATAGTAAGTATGAACCTTGGATTTAAATTTGGAGCTGATTTTTCGTATGTATATATAATGTATAATTTAGTTAGTTTTATCCAAAATTTCAAATATTTCTTGTAGCTTTGCAACAATACTTTCTTTAGCCTGGGTATCGGCTTTTATTGCCTCCGTTTGTATTTTGGTTGCTTCTAACTGCTCTCTTAGAACTGCGATTTGTTCGCGTTTTAGGTTGTTGGCCATTTACAATTCACCAATCTTCCTTTCTTCAATTTTAAAAAATTTTTCAAATTGCGGTGTTTCCGGCTGTGCTCTTCTTTTTTGTCTTTTTGATCGGGTTGCCGCAATACCTCTTATTGTTGTTGAACTTGAGATATTACCACCCGCGATTATGCATGAAGTGATTGCAATATCTGCTGCTGTAGTTCCTGCTGCATTACAACTATGTTCACAGTTACTTCTAGCGAGTGTTCAACATAATCATCGAGACTTTGAACTAAAAGTATATTGGAACAATCCAATGTCGAGTTTGGTTCAAACCTGCTTCAACAGTCGTTATTTTAATTATACGTTCTTCCAGGGGTGATAGTGATTTTACCCGGCTCAAACAATTTATGCCGCTTCTTTGTTCGGCTTGCTTTATTGCACTATATTTTGTGCGCGTATTAAGTCTATCATTGGAAAAGAAAGCAATACATATATATCATAAAAATATATACAATGTAAATCAACGGGGACGGGGTCTTTCACAGAGGTTAAAAGCTCTCTGTCTGCTATCCACTTGGGGGTAGCAAGAAGCGATTCCTTTGTCCGGAATTCCCAAGCATCTCACAACTTCCGGTCTTAGACCAAGTGTTCCCTGGTAATGTCATTCAGGCACCCGTTTGATGACAGCTAAAGTGAGAAGGCGTACAGGACTGAGTATCCTGAGTGCAGGCTTATGCCGACGCGTCTCAGGAAACTAGGTGACAACCGATGACATTTAGTCACTGAAACTCAACTGTATTTAGCCGGCCTAGCGGTGTTGGCAGCCCCAACTCTAGGATCGGAGACTTTGGCCTAATCAGTCAATCTTCTTAAAATTCGTATGATTACAGAAACGTCAACAAATTCAAATTTAAATAATAATGATCCCCGTATGATGACTTTTGGCTTCAAAAAACGGTTTATGATTGGTACATGGAATATAAGAACTCTCTCTGAAACATCGAGACTCGAGCAAGTGCGTAAGGAAATGATATCATACAAACTAGACATTCTGGGGTTAAGTGAGGTACGATGGCTGAACAATGGTACAACGCTACTGGCTTCTGGTCAACGTTTTATTTACTCCGGTAACAACACCTACTCCGGTAACAGCACTAAGGATGAGTTTTATGGTCAACTCGATTACGTGATCAGCTCTTTGCCCGAAGGGTATATTAAGATATTTTTGGGTGACTTTAATGCCAAGGTAGGAAACAACAACGACAACCTACAAGCTGTAATCCTCACGAAATAACAATGGGGATAGATTAGTTGATTTCTGCGCCCGTAACCGACTTTTTATTGGCGGAACCAAATTCCCACATAAGAACATACATAAATATACTTGGGAATCACCAGACGGTCAAACATTTAACCAAATTGCCCATATAATTGTTAGTAGGCTTTTCTTAGGATCCCTTATGGATGTAAAAGCTAGGCAAGGTGCCGACGTTGCCAGTGATCACTCCCTACTCGTAGGTGTTTTCCGTCTTCGACCTGCGGCAGTAAATGGTATAAGAGGAAAAGTCGTTAAATACAACACAGCGCGCCTTCGCGACCCAGCCGTTTTATTGGTATATAACCAGAACCTAAGGTCCAGTCTGGCAAGGATACCGCAAAATCAACTCTCGGATTGAAACAAAATAAAATTAAACCGTGGATCAGCTCTGAATCCTGGGATGAAATTGAAAATCGCAAGCGTCTTCGCAAAGCACGGATGCAAGCCAAAACAACTGCTGGAAAAAAACAAGCAAAGTCAGCATACCGTCAGTCTGCGCGAAAGTTGAATTATATGGTACGGGCTGACCGTGAAAAATATTTTAACGATATAGCGGAACAAGCTGAAATGGCATCAAACACAGGCAATCTACGCGGAGTTTACTCTGCTATAAAACAGATGAGCGGCAACAACATCCAAAGTACTATGTCGTTAAAAGCAAATGATAGATCAGATCTAACAACAACTGAGCAACAATTAGAACGGTGGCGCGAACACTTCTCATCACACACATCAACTGTAGACAATAACAATCTTGTTGAGGCTGTGACGCTTTCTATACGCCGCAATCCGAGAAGAGATATTTCAACCCATCCTCCGACTTCTTGTGAAGTTGCGGCGGCACTGAACAAGCTAAAAACTTGCAAATCGTCTGGTCCCGACAACTTGCCCGCAGAACTTTTAAAGAATGGTTCTGATACATTGGCAGAAGTTCTCACCCCACTGATAAGAAGTGCATGGCTCAATGGTCAAATTCCTGCAGATTGGAAAGAGGGGGTCGAAGTCACAATCCCTAAAAAGGGTGACCTAACTCAGTGTAAAAACTGGCGTGGCATTACCGTACTTAACGCAATAGGGAAAGTGATGGCAACTTTAATATTACAGCGAATCTCACCAGTGGTGGAACAAGTTGTGCGTAACGAACAAGCTGGTTTTAGGGCTGGACGATCATGTGTAGACCACGTCAATACTCTACGCATAATTATTGAACAATCGGCGGAGTATAACACACCCATGTACCTGCTTTTCGTAGATTTTGAACGTGCTTTCGATACAGCACCCCGAAGCTCTATGTGGTCTGCATTAATTGGTAAAGGAATACCGGAAAAAATCGTCGCCCTTATACGTGAGCTGTACAGAGTCAACCTTACACAAATATTACAGGCGTAAGACAGGGCTGCATCCTCTCCCCCACATTATTCATCCTTCTATTGGACTGTATAATGGAAAAAACGAATAGTGAGGCCCCAATCGGCATTCGGTGGAACATGATGGAGTACCTAAATGACATAGACTACGCTGATGACATATGTCTAATGTCTCACCGTTTTGTAGACATTGAAAAGAAGGTAAATAGACTTCTGAAAAACAAAACTGATGCGTATTGGTACTAATTTTTCGTCACCACTTATTGTTGATGGTACCGTAATTGAAGATGTAGAATCTTTCAATTGTCTTGGATGCAAAATTGCGAAAGACGGTGGTTCTGCAGCCGATATCGTATCAACAAGGCCCGTGTTGCGTTCCTCAAATTGTATGAAATTTGGCGCGCTAACAACATCTCCCAGAGAACGAAATTACGTATATTCAACTGTAGCGTTAAATCTGTGCTGCTATATGGATGCACTACATGGAGCCTTACAAAACTGACCATTAAGAAAATACAATCGTTCGTAAATCGGTGTCTGAGACAGATATTACGGATCTATTGGCCTAATTGGATCGTATCAACAAGGCCCGTGTTGCGTTCCTCAAATTGTATGAAACTTGGCGCGCTAACAACATCTCCCAGAGAACGAAATTACGTATATTCAACTGTAGCGTTAAATATGTGCTGCTATATGGATGCACTACATGGAGCCTTACAAAACTGACCATTAAGAAAATACAATCGTTCGTAAATCGGTGTCTGAGACAGATATTACGGATCTATTGACCTAATTGGTTATCCAATGAAGATCTTAGGAATAAGGCAGATTGTTGCTCAATCGAATTTGACATTCGAAGACGTAAATGGACATGGATCGGCCATATTCTCAGGCGACCAAATAGTGATATTGCTAGGGCTGCACTAGAGTGGAACCCTCAAGGTCAACGAAGACCAGGCAGACCACGTAATACATGGATCCGATGCATAAGAAACGAACATGAAACAGCTCGAAAACCTGGAACGAAATTAAACTGCTTGCCAGAGACAGAAGTAGATGGAGAGAATTCGTTGTCGCCCTATGTTCTCCGTGAACTTTTTATTTGAGTATATTATTGTATTTAAATAAATAAAGGACATATATATATATATAATCAACCAAAATAAATACACATACATTAAATCATTCCAATACTTCCTCCATTTTGCACCATCCTTTTGGGTGCCACCTAGAGAATTAAGGGTCGCTGCTACTTCCCTCCACTTTTTATCTCTATATTTGGCACCATCTGCGGCCACAAACCTAGAAATTCGTTATTAATAAAAGTTTATTTATAATTAATAAAACATTCATACTTATCGTTTGCAACGTCAACATTTTCCTCTAAAAAATTGATTAAAAATTCTTTTTGGTTTTCACTGGCGCGCTTTCCTCTTGTCATTTTCTCCATGGTTTTCACTATTTAATAATTTGTGTAAAAAGTCTTTTCAAATGAAAAGATTTTGACAGTTAATTGCACTGTTTCACAAAACAAGAATCGCCAGTGTTGTGAAACGATGAAAAAATTTTGTTTCGTTCCCCTTTTTTTCATATGAAAATATTTTGACATTTCTTTACATTTTTTCACAGAACTCGAATCAAAAGTACTATGAAAACGTAAAAAAACTTTTCATTTCACCGTTTCACAGAGCAGAATTGACCCCCTGGATATATCTTTTTATAGAATTACTTAAATCATATCTCTTACTTAATTTTATAAGAGAATTAACATTGATTTCAATTGTATTTATATTTTTTGTTATTATTTCAGTCGTTGTTATAACTAATTTCAAGCAGTTTGTAGTCAAACAAAATCCAATATATATCTAAGAACTGGTAGGTATCTATTGCTTGAAATTACGGTCATTATTTGAACAATATATATAGTTAGGTAGATCATAACCATTATTTATTGATTTCTTAGTAGAAAATTTGTATGCTTTTATAAATTTTATAAATAATATTAGGATCAATATTAGCACTGAGACGTTTTAATAAAAAGTTTTTGTTTTCATAATTTTCGAAGCGAATGTAAGAAATTTTGTTTGGGTTTTTTACAAATAAGATTTTACGTTATCATTCATTGTTGCCATAAACAATCATATTTTTCTGTGGCTCAATTCTTACATTTTAAATTCATTTATTGAAAGTCCCTTTTTTATGCTCTTGTACGTGTTTATTTATTTATTTATTTGTCTATGGAATTTATACCGACATACATATTACACTAGGATTAAGTGAAAAATCTATAAAACTGTTTAATTGGTTAAATGTGTTACACAATCTCCTAAGCCGGTTAGCGTCAGCATAATTAGTGATGAAGACGTTTGTATCACACGTCTTCCACTTTCTGGGGTGTGATGATAACCATGCCAATACAGTTTAACTGTCCGACCAGCAACAAATATCTTCTTGATTTATAGCCAGTATATAAATAATATTTTCAAAAAATTGGGTGAAAAGATAGGCAGCAATAAAGTTCCAGCTAGGGAATTGAAACCACAGTTATGGGTACTACTTTCGTTTTAGCCATCACAATATTTGTAGATATCTTACCATCTGCTGAGGTTCTGTGACAAAACACTATGGCTGCATACGCTGCTTAAGCAAATGAAATTCAAGAAATAATCGATCAGCGTAAATCCAAATTTTAATACCCAGTTTTTGAATAAGGATTTTAGCAGCTATTACAATAGGTTTAGATCCAGCGGGTCAAAGATTTTTGAAATTTCAGATAACATTATTTTTGTGTCAATATAATACGTTTTTTCTGTACTTTGTAAGAAAAGCAATCAGTAATAGGATTCCAAATTTTACCAAGTAGGACGATAATAATATCAGTAGGAATTTCCACAATGTTCTCAATATTATCACTCTCAGGCCCATTTTCTCAATTGAAAGCCGCAAGCATCTCGTTTAAATGTTCTGCTAGTTCAGAAACATGAAAATTGTTTTTTACTGTTTTACTCGCTAAGGAAAGCGTTCACACTCATCTTTACTCAATTGTAAGAGTATTCTTATAGAAATATATGTGGCAGGGGTAGTGTCATAAGTCACTGTCGTTAGCCTATAGTGCAATATTTCAGCAGTGTCATTTTCTCCACAAAATTCTTTTATAATACCGATCACACTCTTAAACATCAATCATACGGAACATTTGTTTAATGCCAGCAGAGAAACATTAGCCCGTAATCATAGTCAAGTACTAAAGTCGTCTTTTTTTAAAACGACTTCATATTAAAAACCTGTTACTATCTATTTTGCTATTACGGTCAGAATTAAAGCCAGTTTAAAGTTTAACCGGCTTTAAATGGGTATCACATCAAATGTACCAAATGTACAGGGTGTCCGCCGGGAAGATATACCACTTTGTTTATAATTTTTGATTAAATGCAAGAGAATGGATCTTTTATTGATAAATGTTTTATTTAATGTCGGCAATTTCGTATGGAATACAATATCAGATAAATGTCCGCCTCTGTTATCCTCACAAAAGCGAGCTCTTTTGAGCACATTTTTCATTAAATTTCACGCGGTATTTCATTAATTTTATCACGCATATTTGGATTGATTTGCTCAAGCGTTTCTGGTTTGTTTGCATTAACCTTGCTTTTCAGATATCCCCACAAAAAGAAGAACGGTGCAGTCAAATCAGGCAACCGTGGAGGCCAATCAATATCACAATTTCTTGAAATAACTTGTTGTGGAAAGAGGTCTCGCAGTAATTTAATTGTAATCCTGGCTGTATGCGATATGGCACCGTCTTGTTGATACCATATGTTATTCAAGCCCAAAGCATGCAGTTGTGGCGTTAAAAAGTTTTCAATCATATCACAATATCGCTTCCCACAGTTGCCGTTACGCCGTTTTCATTTTCAAAGAAGTAAGGTCCAATGATTCCTCCTGACCAAATCACACCAGACTGTCACTTTTAATGGATTCAAAGGTGACTGATGAATAATTTGAGGGTTTTCCATTGCGCAGAACCGACTATTCTATTTATTCACATATCCATTCAAATGAAAATGTGCCTCGTCACTCATTATGATTTTTTCATGAAAATCGGGGTTGTCATGGACAAGCTGTAACATCCACAAAACACGTTGGCTTATTGAATATTTTTCCATAATAAATTTGCCACGTGTCTACTTCACGACAGCCAAATATGAACTGTCAAGACTAATGTTTACCAAAATGGCGGCAAAACATAGCAGTATACCTTCCCGGCGGACACCCTGTACTAAAAAATAAGCAAGTGATATTGGCTGTAAACAAAAGTGAAAAGGAAAAACTTTATCAAAAAAAAGGATAGAAAAGTGTATTTTTATTAATAAAAATTTATCAAGTTAATCAATATTATGCAAAATCCCTTTTTTATTGATGTTGTTAAGATTTTACCCTTTTTAAAATCGTTGATTTATTTACCTTTTAAATAAATCGAGTTCTTTTTATATTGCAAATAATAAAGACTGTTTGAAATTATGTATAGCTCTATTTATTTATAACAGTCACTAAAAATTACAGAAAAACACTTTAATAGCACACTTTATTTACACGATGTAGATAAACGTTAGCCACACTTTAGTTCTTCACACTCAGAGTTTTACTTATCAATTGAACTACTGCGTCACCAAGTACCAGTGTTTATATGAGTAGTCAGGTATTCTAAATATTTCCAGTTATTACTTCACTAGATTTTTCCAGCTGTCAAAGAGTTTGTGATGAAATTTCTAGTGTTTAGAAATTTCTGTAACACTGCCGCCCACTTAAGCCTGTTCGTCCAACATAGCTATTCCTTTTCCATAGTCGGCTAGTAGTTTTAGATAAACAACCTTCATTTTGGGCTCTGATCTTTCTGTGTTCTGTACACCACATCGTTCATCCTTTTAATTACTCCATAGGGTCCGTCCCAATGCGTTGTAGTTTGGGAGATAATCCCTTCTTTCGTTGCGGGTTATATAGCAGAACCAGCTTACCCTCATTAAATCCTTCAGAATTTGCTGCTCTTTCATACCTTGCCTTCATCTTATCGCTGATTATTTTAATTCGATTGCAAACAAACTCATGAAGCTCGTTAAGGTCTTCTTGTTCCCTGGAAGCGTTGTCTTTATCTATAGCGGCGGACTTAACACCAAATTCTAAATCGCCAGGCAATTTAAGTTCCGTTCCGAAAATAATTTTTGCAGGCGCCCGGGAGCTGGAAACGTGAACAACCGATCTATAAGCCAGCAGAAATTTGGGGATGTGTTCGTCCCAGTCCTAATGAGTACTGACCACTTTCGACCATACCATCAGATTGCGGATGCAGCGGGGTGGTTCTTGTTTTTCTTATTCCATACAACTCACACATTTCCTTTAAGATATTGGAACACCGTGGCGGCACACCCAGTTGTTCATAAATGCGCTTATTACCGTTCTGGCTTCCTGGTTCGGTATAGCGTATACCTCAGGCCACAGGGTATACAGTGATGTCAAAAGTGACAGCTGTCAAACGAGTGATTAAAAACCGTATGATGAGGGTTGTTGTTGTATTTCATGTCCTAGGCGAGAAAAGATTTAAAAACAATGTATACAAAAAAATAATGTGTAAAATTGAACAACTACACAGCATGTTTTAAAACATATGATCGCCAAAAATATCAAAAAGATACCATAGAAGTGCAACATGACTGTATTTACTAAAATTGTTGTTTCATAAACTTAGTACAAACTCACAACAAATTTTATACTTGGGTTACATATTGTAATAACAAAAACTGTTTTTATAGTATTTTTGCACATAATTAATGTATTTTTTTATTTTATCTCAGTATTCAAAAGAACAAAACATACAACAAAGTTTCACATTTATATGATCTGTGAAATGTATGAGCAAATAAACACACTCACAAAACACATTTATTTAATCGTCAGCTTATTATTAGTTTACCCAAAGATTTAAAAGAAAAACAATGAAAATGGTTTTCATTCTTAATTTTATATCAAAGTTGATATTAGCTATCTCAGTTATGATGCCAGATATCGAAAAACGAGTTTCAGAAATAGAAAGAGGATATTCATATTATATATAATACATTCGCCTCTATTATTACAAAAATGGTGAGTGGGCCAAACCAATAATAAGCTGACGAAGTGGGAAATCAGACGCAATAAAGAGAGACAGAATAATTTGTCATACAGTTGTTTCACC
The DNA here is from genome assembly GCA_949748255.1 of Eustalomyia histrio. Classification (NCBI taxonomy): domain Eukaryota; kingdom Metazoa; phylum Arthropoda; class Insecta; order Diptera; family Anthomyiidae; genus Eustalomyia; species Eustalomyia histrio. The sequence goes on from OX456526.1 coordinate 103,667,299, forward strand.
TACAGTTCTTCATAGCGCAGCTGCTTTTATAGTGTATTAAAATAGTAGTTTCCACGTAGTTTTCTAAAAGGCCGTAAAAAAAAGGCGCTCTAATCACCGTGTCTTCACTGTGTACGCTGTGCCTCAGGCCATTTACTGAAATAGTCGATCACCACAAGAACGTAACGGTTTCCGGAATCACTCACAGGGAAAGGACCTGCTGGGACCGTCATGGAACTCCTTCAATACCTCGTTTAGTCTAGATGCCGGACCACACTCAATTTAGTTTTAGCTTTGCCGAATGCACTTTCCCATATAAGCAATGCCCTATCACCTGTAGGTTATTCCACTTGGCACAATATACCTTCATCAGTGGACTTTCATCTGATATCTGCTCGCGGGTAGGCCTCCTATTTTCTTCTTTGGTTGATATAATCTTTGCCAACGTGGGGTCATTTTGTTTCGCCGTTGACCAGGCTTCACTCGACTCGATATGCGTTTGTCGAATACAGTGCTTGCCATGCTTCCTACCCTTGCGCTCATAACCAACATCAAGGGGTATTTCAACATTCCTCCAAATCATAACTTTTTGCCCCATATGCAGATTAATTCCGTGATTAAGCACGAAATCTGCACCAATGATTACTTCGTCTACAATATCGGCAACAATAAATACGTGATTGACGCTTGTGTTGGAAATTGTTACCTTCACATTCACTTTGCCATAGGTAGTACCAGTCTCCCCAGTAGCTGTGCGCAGTCTCACCCCATATAATAGTTCAATTGCCACCCTAACTAAATCGGGCTTAATGACAGACTGTTATGCTATCCTCCTGTGTCTATAGTACAAATGCGCTTTCTGCCGTTGAGGAGTAAGATGCTTTTTTCCTGTTGTATTACGGATATGGAGATTTTGGGGCCCTCGTTTGTGGCAGCTGGATCGTGTCCCGCAGTGCTAGCTCTTTTTAGTTTTAAGGGTAACTGCTGTGCTAATTGATGAACAGGCCGGAGACTTTATCTGCATCTTTAACTGCTTCTATATCCTTGGCGCTTATCTCTTCCTCTTTTTCAGCAGTTACTTAGAGGTTTTTATATCAAATATTTGTTGCTTAGAAATTATCTTTGCAGTTTCCTGTGCCAGCGCGAATGAAACAGTTTCCGCGAAAGACGATTTTCTTGTAGTACACACCGCGTACTTTACATCAGGATCATCTAATAAAGGATGATTTTCGCCCGGATACGACAGCTGCACCAACCGCACAATCTCTGTCGCAAAATCTTGCAACGACTCATTTGCTTTCTGCAATCTACCTCTAAATTCCATTCAGTAAATTTCCTTTTTGTGTTCGCCATAATACTTTCGTTGCAGTGCCACCATTTTGTCATCATAATTATTTCGGCAGGTGATTGGCACACTTTCTAGAATTTCTGCAGCGTTTCCTTTTAAGGCCAGAATCAACTCTATAGCCTTTTCGTCGTTATTCCACACATTTTTGACAGCAGCTGTCTCAAACTGGAACTTAAAAATATTAAACGGTATGCTGCCATCAAATGTAAGGGCTTTTGCTCTGCCAGAACTTTCCTGAATAATTCGTACTAGGCCCTCTTGACCATGGAGATTATTTATTTTATTTTCTAGTTCTTGTTTTTTCTCAACGTCATGCCTTAAGTCAGAAACTCGTTTTTCAACCACAGAAATTTTTTCATTAGTAGCTTTAGAAGTTTGCTGAAGCTTTTCTTCCACCTCAGCTAACAATTTCTCTTTGTGTGCTCTCAATGTTTCTAGCAGTTTCGTTTCTATCTTTGCTAACAGTTTCTCGTTGTCTGCTCTCGAAGCTTCTAACATTTTCATGTTGTCTGCTCTAGAAGTTTCTGGCAGTTTCTCGTTGTGTGCTCTAGAAGTTTCTAGCTTTTCCATCATAACAGCAAACATTGAGCTTAACTCCATATTACCTTCTTTTTTACGGGTACTAACCTCCTTTGCTTCTTTCTCATCTAATTCGTAAGTCGCAATGTCAATGTTACGCCGCCTCTATGAGCCTCTTTTGCAATTCGACCTCATTTCCAGCTGTCGATAGCCCCACTTTGTTCAATTCCTTCCTGTGCTGTTCCGCCTTAAGCTCCTCTAATTTCATGACTGCTTATTATTTTGCAATCCCACTTCTGACACCAATTGTTACGATTTTACCCTTTATAAAATCGTTGATTTATTTACCTTTTAAATAGTTCGTGTTCTTTCTATTATTTAATAAAGACAGTTTATACAGGCTCTAAAATTATAGAAAACACAATATCACACTTTATTCACACGATGTAAATGGACTACACGTTAGCCACACTTTAGTTCTTATCACTTTAGCGTTTTATATAAAACTGCACTGCTGCATCACCAAGTACCCATATTTTTATGAGTAGTCAGAAATTCTAGTTTTTTCCAGCTATTACTACATTCCAGCTGTCACTAGTATAAAAAAAATTTCTGTAACAATATTATCAATACTGTGTAAGAGGTCAAAAATAAATATGTTAAAGAAGTATCGGTGAATTAAAAATTCCTTGTAACGCATTAACTATAATGAACTTCTTTTGGCAAACCTCAATTCCTTTTATTGCATACTATAAAAGTTTTGTTACAAAGCATGTTATGAATCAAAATATCCATTTGAATTGTAAACTTGTATTTCAAGAGTTTATATATAAGACCAGGAATCCAAATGTTATCGAAAGCCTTTTCAAAGTCAACAAGACATGCCCCAGTGCAGAGGGATTTGTTCAAATTCCAATTTATATTGGATAATAACAGTTGAATACCATCTATCGTAGCCCACATTTATAGCATTTATCCCTGGTCTTGAATTGCTTCTCCCCCAATACCTGCTTAAGTACCCCTTTTACCATCGCGAGCACCTCCTCGACCCCCTCTGTTTTCATCAGTCACTTTGAGGTTACGCACCTTAAATATATGCGTCTTAGAAATAAATTTCGCAGTCTTCTGTGCCAGTAACGGTTTCCGCAAAAGACGATTTTTCCGTAGCACACACCATGGCATGCCTCACATCAGAATTATGAACTCCTTCACAATCGCTTCAATTTTGAATTGATCTAAGAATCGATGATTTTCGCCTGCATAAGTCAGCTGAACCAACCGCTTAATTTCTGTCACAAGGTCTTGCAACGACTCGTTTGCTTTCTATAGGAAAAGTACTCATATTTGAAAATTCATATACCATCAAACCCATATATGTGGCCATATAACATATGAAAATTTTCACCTTGGAGATTTAAATAAAGATAAACATGGGATACTACACACAAAAATTTATTGTTAAGTAATGACTTTATTGTTGGCTTCTCTTAACTTTTCGTAATGTTTACATATGACACAATTAATGTCTTATATCATTATTCATTTTTTTTACATTTTATCTCAAATTTAATGTATCAACAATTGTTTTATTCCACATACTTTCTGATGGCTTGCAATGATGGTCAGATGTTTTGATTTCAAATGCTTTTGTTAAATATACAGTAAATAACAATATTGAGATAAAAATGTTTTGAAAATACATTAAAACACAAGTTTTTACGTGTTTATCACTTTTAATTTTTCTGCTCAAGATGTACTCTGCATATTAGAGGTGTATTTATATATTTTTTTAAATATTCAAAAACTTTTGGTTGTCGGATATTATATACAAATTCATAGGGCAAATAAATCAATGAATATGCATGTTTTTTTCGATGCCCAACAAGTGATATGAACTTATTTTTTATACGAGCCATCAAATTGGGAAAAAAATTACATGGATATAAAGTTGCATATTTTTACTTTAAGAGCATATTTTATGCTTTTTTAATGCATATTTTCACAGCATATTTTTCATTTTATGTAATTTTTTTAATATATTAAAAATAATAAAAAATGGATATGTATTTCAGACAAAGCAAAAGTACAAAGTTTAAGACTTTATATTTACAATATCTGAGTTTTTTTCGAAAAAAAATCGGAAAATTTTTATAAATTATTTATTTAATTCACAAAAGATAAAATTAAACTAGACGTTCAGCGTTTTTCGCATTTATTAGGGTAATTGCTAATCTTGTCGCTTAACTAACAAACCTAAACAAATGTTGGAAAGATATTCGCCATAAAAAAAATATATATTCGCCATAGGAAAAAAACTTCTCTTTTTTTAAATGTGCCTTTTATTGAGATTATATACCTCTTCTTCAATGGAAAGAGTCAATTAGGAAGAGGTATACAAGAAAAGTTTTTTTCTATGGCAAAATGAGCTATTTGGAAATTTTTTTACACATCTTTTTTTTTTTTAATTGTACTTTTAGTAAAGACCACAGGTTACTAAATTTTTGTCTAAAAATCCAGTTCTGTTTTAATTTCACTTTGGGGTAAATTCATCAAGTCTAGGTATATCTCTTTTGTCATAGTGGATTCTATGAAGACCAATTTACCTACACCTGCTGACGACATGCACCTCACACAACTACATATCCGCAACCATGTTTTACTTGGTTGATGATACACATATACCTTCTCATTTGATACTAAAATATTAAATTTGCTCTCATCAGCAAAAATTACTGTATTCCAGAAAGAAATGCCTAAGTTTCGTCTTTTTCGAAATTTGCTTATAAATTAACGAGTTGTTTTTTGATATTTGTCTATGAAAATTAGCTTCTCTAAGTACTCTGCTGGAACACTTAACAAGGAAACTTCTTTAATCATTCGCAAAATCCACTTCTCATCATTTTCCATAAAAAAAATCCTTTGTTGTTCACACGATTTTCTCGAACAAAACGCTGAATGATATACTGATTCGTAGATGTACTTAAATCAACAATTTCAGAAATTTGTTTTTGTGTTTCCCAACTTTAAAAGCGCTTAATAACTAACTCGCGTTTTCTATTGAAGTGCGTCGATCCATCTTGTAAAAGCATGCAATTATAACTGATTTTAATACTTTTGAATAAAGGCATTCTTTCTGATATCATTATTGTTTATGCTTTGATTTACTGTTTTTAGAATTCGTTATTTCAAAAAGATAAGAAGATAAGAATAAAAAACAACACCAGAAATAAGCTGGGAGAAGTATGTATTTGTTTAGTTTTCAATAAGTCGTTCAATGTAGATATTTGCGAACAATTTTTTGGTGTTTTATATTGAAGACTAAATCATCTACAAAACTGTAGAGTTCAGAATAGAGTAGAGTAGAGTTCAAAATAAAATATATGTACCATTTTTTGCTTGGTTTTTCAAAAATATTCTCCACACGAAATAAGCTGTTGATAATTTTAATATTATAGTATAGTTTCAGAACCTAGTTAATACAATCTACGTAACATATATACCTTTTTTGCTGACTACTTTAAATTATATAAACGGATTTTTTTGACAAAAAAACTTCGCCTACTACATATGTTATACGATACAGGGTGTTCGCCGGGAAGGTATACTACTTTGTTTTGCCGCCATTTTGGTAAACATTAGTCTTGACAGTTCATATTTGGCAGTCGTGAAGTAAACACGTTGCAAATTTATTATGGAAAAATATTTGATAAACCAACGTGTTTTAATCGTTAAAACACTTTATAAAAATCAATCATCGATTACTGTGACGATGTGGAAAGTTACGTGAAACAATGTGCCAACAAAACGCACTATTTATCGTGTAGTGAATGATTTCGAAGAAAGAGGGTCTAGGTGATAGACCACAACGTACTGCAAGATCGGCTGAAAACATTACTGCTGCTCAAGAAAGTGTTCAAAACAAACCATCAACCTCAACTCGACGAATGGGGAGCGATATCGTGATATGATTGAAAACTTTTTAACGCCACAACTGTATGCTTTGGGCTTGATTAACATGTGGTATCAACAAGACGGTGCCACATCGCATACAGCCAGGATTACAATGGAATTACTTTGAGATCTTTTTTCGCAACAAGTTATTTCAAGAAATGGTGATGTTGATTGGCCTCCACGGTCGCCAGATTTCTTTTTGTGGGGTTATCTGAAAGGCAAGGTTTATTTAAATAAACCAGAAACGCTTGAGCAACTCAAACAAAATATTCGTGATAAAATCAATGAAATACCGCGTGAAATGTGTGAGAATATAATGAAAAATGTGCTCAAAAGGGCTCACATTTGCCGACATTAAATAAAACATTTGTCCATATAAGATCCATTCTCCTTCAATTAATCAAAAGTTATAAACAAACAAAGTAGTATACCTTCCCGGCGGACACCCTGTATTAATTACTAAATCTAAATTACTTTAAAAGAAAAAAAATATTTAAAATGTAATTTAAAATTAAATTGAAACCTAATCTAAATCACAGTATTATCACAGATTTGTTTCTGTTTTGGTACAAAATATACCACTTTAAATTTTTCTGATATTACTTATTTTGTCAAATATAAAAAAACAAAATTTTGCTAAATATTTTTCTAATTTTAAGTAATTAATACATAAATTAAAATTCGCCTAATCTTTACTAATGAAAAATTTGCAAAAAAAAAAATTAATTGCTAAAAAGTTAAAAATGAAGTTGATGAAAATCAATAGATAGTGCTATGGTAATTATTTAAAGGGTAATTCAGAAAATATAGTGTGTTTAAATTGCAATAGATGTTCTTCTGTAGAAGCGATCGTGTAGGGAACATTGCAGCCTCTACAGAAATCACCTCTCTCATTCTACGAATGTATTTGTATGATTGCACGTATGCTCTGGGGTACAGAACAACGCCTTTGACCGTTTGAGCTGGTCGTTTTCTATCTTCACATGCCGACTTTTTGAAGAAAATCTATCTTCACATGCCGACTTTTTAATACTAAGCGTGCAACAAAATGATGGGTTGAATGTGAGAAAATTTATCTCATTAGACACAGAAACGGCACAGGTTTATATGTTCCTTGCTGAAACAAATACGTGTTCATTAGTTATGACCATAGATTACATTTTGAAAAGAGTTGTAATGATTACTATGTATAATCCTGTTTTGAACAATTTCTGATTACTAATGATTACCAAAAAATAATAAAAAAAACCCGACTACTTTCAAAGATTAATTTTAATTATTTGTGATTATTTTCTAGTAATCGCTAGTAATCATGATTATTTTTGGATTATTTGTAATCAATTAGTAATCAGCAGGGCAACCGCAAATATGCAATATCATGTTTTTTTCTGTGCGTCGTATGGACCCATGGATAAACTATTTATCTGATTCAGAACCATTTAAGAATTCTGGCATCGCACATTGGGTTGAAATGGGTCCAAAGTGGCGCTTAATTGAAATTTTAGAATTAAGTTTTTGCCATAATGATTGGTATCGAATAAAACTAGATAAAATTCTACATCACTATTTAAAATTTGAACCATCTTAGTTGTTTCTTCATCCGTAGTGAGCTGTCAAAGTTAGCTAATTATTGCTGTTTTCTTAAAAAGTGAAAAATTGAAATTTGATAAAAAAAAATACATATTTTTTTTTATTTTTAAAGCATATTTTTAAATTTTAAGATATTTTTATGGTTTGGTGCATATTTTATGCGCCTAAAACACTTTTTTTAGAGCATATTTGCGGTTTCCCTGGTAATAAGAAATTGGATTATTGGTAATCGTAATCAATTAGTAATCAGAAATTGTTCAAAATAGAATTATATATAGTAATCATTAAAATTCTTTTTAAAATACAACGTGAAAAAATTATAAACTAATAAAACAAAGATAGATGTTTTTGTTTAAATAATATACGAACGTACGCTTTGTGCAATCACGCTTAATTTTACAGGTATATTTACAAACATTGGAAATTTTAAATTTTTTTCTCTATGAAATAAAAGTTTTTGTATAGAATCTGTACGGTAAAATTTTATCACGATGTAGGGGCTTTATTGTGTATTAACACCATTTGAACAAAAATGTTGTACAGGGTTTTTCTGTGTTTTGGTAATATACATCGAGATAAATTTTTAAATTATATTTTGTATTTTCCCTTCAGAATATGTGAACAAAAAAAAAGTAAATATTTTGTTTTTGTAGTTAGGTTGACACTAGTATTTCGACACTGCTAAAGATCTCATCAGAATCCAAAGTTTCGAAGAGCTAGAGTCCTTTCGCGGACTGTACAAAGTATTTTGGGATAATATTGAACAGGAAGCTGAAGTTCTGGCTAAGCATCATGGACAGGGCAAAAAAGGCCACAGTGGCACTATATGCGTGCAAAAAGGCAATAGGAAAACAATGGGGCTTGAAACCTAGAATTGTTCACTCGCTGTATACGGCAGTGGTAAGATCGATAATCCTGTATGGTGTTATCGTCTGGTGGAAGGCTCTCCAAAAGTCCACGTACAGTGGGATACTAGATAAGGTCCAACGGATGGCTAGTATGTGCATCACAGGTGCGCTTCGTACCACCCCATCTGATGCACTAAATGCTATTTTGCATTTACTACCTCTGGACATAATTGGCTCTCAAACTGCTGCATCGGCAGCAGTTAGACTAAGGAAGCTGTCACTATGGTCAGACAATGGCTATGGTGTAATCCTTCACACGATGCCGGACCTTTTATGCGCCATTGATTACACTGCGACCGAACCAATGTTCGACAAGAGGTACCATACATATATACCGCATAGAGATACGTGGAAACACTGAATTCCCGGTAGAAGGTGTTATGTCGGCTTTAAACTCGGCAATCAGCTAGGCTTCGGGGTCTATTCCAAGAACCTACAGCTTAATATTGCGCGGAGACTACCGGATCACTGTTGTTTTTCAGGCTGAAATTTTGGCCATTAGGGAAGTAGCGGAGTAGCTTAGATATAATGTCCTCACAACAGTGGGGATTGATATATTCTCTGATAGTCAAGCTGCCACTAGATCACTGGATTCTGTCTTGCTGTATTCGTCATCAGCCCTGGACTGTCGCAGATCTCTTAATGAGATGGCTCAGCAATTCCACAGCGGGCCACAGGGACATGCCAGGGAACTTCAGGGCAGAGGATTTGGCAATACTCGGGACTACCTTACACATTCCACACGAACTGGAATCTGTGGGCATGCCTCTGGCCACTTGCAAGTTTCTACTGCGGGAGAGGGCTAATGAGTTAGAGAATGATAGGTGGACCTCTGTCCGCGGTTGTATTTGTTTCAGACAGATGTGGGCTTGTCTGGATAGGAAGCGTTCGCACAGAGTGCTGTCATTATCAAGACCCGATATATCTCTACTTGTGTCCGGGACACTGTCTGATTGGAAGACATGCAGTTAGGTTTAGGGTTGCGTTAAATGACTTGCGGAAGCTGTGGAGACGAAGAAGAGGAGGAACCTGTGGAGCACCTTTTTTGCACTTGTTCCGCCCTGGCGTGCAGGAGGGGACTGAATTTGGGCTCACATCTCTTTAGGGATCTGGGTGATTTAGCTGATATCGATATTGGCCGACTTAGGAGTTTCCTACGGCGATTGGGTTGGTTCGACGGGGAAGACTAATGATATGCTTCTGCTAGCTCCCGTGGTATCACAATGGACTTTATAGTCTAAGTGAGTCTGCTCGTCAGATTACCACACTTACCTACCTACCCTAAAGCCTCATTTTTATTAGTTTTAAAGGTAGAGCACAAACAAAAACCTATTACAAAGATTTTCTTTACTTAAATAAAAACAATAAATACCGCTAGCAATTGTTTTCAAATGCATATAAAAGAAATTATGAAGAATGCAGGTTAGTAATTATAAAATCAATACACAACAATCTAATAACAGATATGTCGGTTAAAAAATAACTAGAATTAAATACTGGTTGAATTTCATGTGGACAAAAGTGTTCGTGACTATATTTGTTCGTGACATTAAATAGGTGTGAATGCAAAAGCCTTTGAAAATAATCAAAAATTATTGTGATTATATTTTGATTCTCTTTGATTATTTTCTGGTAATCGTTAGTAATCTTGATTATATTTGGATTATTTGTAATCGTAATCAATTAGTAATCTTTGGAATCTAAAAAAGTAATATAATTGCTTATCATTATGATTACTTAACAGATATGTTTTTGAATCGGCTGCTACAGCTGCACGACGTTGTGTGCATATTTTTGGCCAAATATTATACGGCCGCCAAAAGTGATATGCTAATTCAACAATAGATGGCGAACACAAACCAGTAGGGTTGTATTTGGAAGAGCAGATAGTAATAGTTGTATTTATTGTTATTAAATCGATCAGCTGTTTTCACACTTGTATTAATTTGTAAATATTAAAAAAAGTATGTTAAGGCAATAAAAGAAAACAAATGCAAGCAATAAACGAGTTTTTTTTTTTTTTGATATAAACTATCATCACAGAAAACACTTTATAGCTGTGTCACCAATAAAAGGCCCGGGAATATTTTAAAACTGTTTTTCGACCTTTAAGGACAATTAAAATAATCAAATTCAGAAACGGAGTGGCACAAAGACAGTTCAATACTATTACACAGTTCCAAGAAGTATATTTAGCACTAGCTTTTTAAACCGAATTAAATTTTACTGAAACTGATATTTATATGTATATTTTTCTTTCTGTCTCCCTCTTACTGTTCGTTCTAAATCAGATGGAGAATTTTGTTGAAGCGAGACTTTATATTACGGAAGCTTTAAATTTGCTTAAGGATATTGCTGATACATCCCAAGAAGGTGTTTTGCAGGCAAATTTGGGACTTATTTATCTAAAAGAAGGTCTAGTCAATGAAGCGATGAAATCGTGCACCCAAGCATGGAAGATTGGAAAAAATCAAAAAAATGTTGCTGCTATTGAACAAGCGGAGTATTGCCTTAATAGGATTAAGACCTACAAAAAGAGCGTTTGAATTTTCCTTGCGTGAAGATGATTGAACTTGATTGCATGAAGGAGGAAATACAAATTTTTTTGAGATGTCATGGATTATTGTATACGTTTATTATTATTATTTATTCAGTCTATGGAAAATAAATTCCTTACAGATTGTGTTACAAGTAATTATAAAATCTTAATATTAAGTGATGGCCCAGAACAACAACGTGCCGTATGTTTCCATACGAATTAACAATTAAACACGTCGAGCGTTACAGTTGTGAAAAAGAATCTATTTTATTTTTTGGTTCTATTTCTCTTAAGAGAGTTACCGCATTTTAAAAATTTTTGTAAACAAAACACATATGATATTATATAGCTCTCATGTTCTCTTCCTCATATGGACACCTTAGTATGTGCGTTTCTAAATTTTTAATAAAAATAATTATTTCTTTTTATTGTTTTTATAAAATTAAAATGTAAACACCAAAAAATGGATTTTTGGATAATACTCCATGCATACTGAACCCCAAAATTCGTATTTTCTTGTTTTTTTCAAGTTTTCAACTTTCAAATTCCATACAAATTTTAAATCGAAAACTTGAAAATAACGATAATGCGTATTTGGTGCTCAATTTTGAAATGCACATAGACAAATATGAAAGGATTTTAGAAAATTTTAAAAGAACTTTAGAGAATTTTAAACATTCTTGGGAAACTGAAACATTTTCCGATAATTTTGAGAATTTCTTGGAATAATTTAAAAAATATTTGGACAATTTTAAAACATTTTTAGAAAGTTGTAAAACATTTTTGAAATAAATTTTGGACAATTTTAAAGCATTTTTGGATAATTTTAAGACATTGTTAAACAATTTTAAAATACTTTTGGAAAATTCTGAAATAAAACTGAAAATGGGGTAGAGAAATTATATCAGCCTAAGTAAAAGTATTAGAATTCTGAGTTGAACAGAAGCTTGCTCTACGTTTACGCACATTATTAGAATTAGCAGCAGTATTACTAACATGATTTTCAGAGTTTTGAAGTATACAGAGACTTGCTCTTCGTATATGTACATTATTGGAACTAACAGCGGTATAAACGACCCACATTAGTTTCATGGTACGACCCACATTTACATGGTACCAAAGTGGCGATTAATTGAAATTTAGAAATAAAGTTTTTCATTTGTGCGCCGTCGCAAACACCTATGCGTATTTTTTAATTCAGCATTAAGAAGTCTATATTGTCATGCATTTATCCACCAAAGTATTTAGCGTTATCTCTGCTGGTTTCTAAGTTAGCAAAAACTGCGACAAAAACACCTGTGTGTTTTACTACACATAACTGTTTTTTATTTCAATTTAAAAACTATACATTGACTATGATTTTATATCAAAATAAAATTGTAAGAGTTTTCTTAACAGTTTTTAGGAATATTTCGATACTCAATTGCAAAATGGGGCTCCTGAATTCTATTTTTAAATAAAACTTTTTGTGTGTCCTTTACTACTCTCTACAATACACTGCACACTAGACCGCACCAGAAAAAAAGTTCGCCGTACACCTTCAAATCTAAATTATTTTTGAAAGACAGTTTCGATTTTTTTTGCAGAAAGTAGGGGTCTACTTTTTAAAATTTTCGTTATATCTTCGGCATTTATAGTCGGATCTTAAAGTGTGATATATCGATGTTTTTGTCTCGTGGGGACCAATGTGACCAGGCAAAGAGTAAACGCCAGGCAAAGAGTACTCACTTTCGCATAATCTCCGAAGTGTTTCAACTACACTCACGAGCTTTGCCAGGTGATCGCTAAACACCAGTCAAATCGTCACTAGTTTTGTCTACACGATTCTGAACTCCGTCATCCGAAGTGCTACAGAACAATTCACACTTTAACTATCTCCGACTGGTGATCGATAAACACCAGCCGAGGTTTTCACTTCGTTTACTAGCATTTTCTATTTTCTAAGCTGCCTTTTAATACCAACAGCACTTAGTTTTTTCTTATTGGTAAAACCCTAATATTTGTTGCTAACATATATGTGTATCCCTAACTTTACCCTTTTGCACATTTGTGAAACAACTTTAATAGTTGTTGCTTCCAGTTTGTTACTTATTTATTTGTCTGGTTAGTGCAGGTATATTTTGCCTATTGTTGTTATTTTTTGTTTACTTGTTTAGTTCTTTACTAACGGTAGCTGCAGTGCGTGACATCAGTATAGGTCTACTATGTCTATTGTTTGTTTACTTGCTTATTTCTTCCCTAGCGGTGTGTGTGACATTAGTTTGCGGGCAAACATCGTCACATTCCCCCCTTTCTTTAAAACAGTCTAAATATTGCGTCAAACTCCGATTTTAATATTCAGAATTGAAAGGCTTCAGCTCCTTAATATGCGCAGTTCCTCTGCGTTTACCATCACCCTCTACTTCTATGATTACTGGTGATACAAACGATTTCTGTGCCAGTTTTGCTGCGAATCTATCGACTGCTTTCAAAAGATGATGTTTAACCAGCACCCTGTCCCCCTTTTTCGGTTTCTACGACCTTCTCCTCAGATTATAATGGCGCATTTGATACTGTAATGTTCTTTCCCTTTTTCTCCGTACCAACCTAAAAATATACTACAGCATGCTCTCCCGCTGGATTCATGTGCCTCGAAGCCTGTTCCTTGAGTAACTTTGTCATTCCGTGCCTTCGGTAGCCGACTTTCTCCTCTCTGTGTATCAAATCTAGGGCTGTTCTCTGTTAGCCTTATAAACAGCCCTGGCCAATAGTATCGCCTTGCTACTCCCGGAATGTCCCGCACTTCTTATTTCATTATTCTCCCTTAAAACTCGCTCACCCCAATACATTGGTACACATTACATCAGCTTCATCTCGACTAGGAACGAGGCAATAAAGTTACCCGTTCCATTGCAAAATCCGCATACTTCTCCGTATTTTCCTAAATCTCCTTTTTTTCTTCTCCAACCAAGTACATGTTTTATTGATAATTTCCTTGAACCTAGCGCAAAGCTTTTCTAATGGCTACCGTGACAGCACACCTGCAACCACATTACTCTTTTCCTTGCGATGTTCCACCCAATTTTTAATGTTGCCTCCGGTAAAATTAGCAACGGAATATTTACGCTCGTGTCTCCAAATGTTACCCCCACCAGTGCCGTTGCATCAACTCCTATGTCCCTTCCCTCTATTATTTTGGCATACTTGGTACTAATAAAACTGTTAGATGCGCCAGTGTCAATAAGCGCTTCTTTATCATGTTTTTATATTATCTCCTTTGCACACATATGTCCAAATGCGGCAATTCTGCTTGTTAACGAATCCACTAAGGTGAAAGTGTGCCTCGTCGCTGAAGATGTCTTTCTTTGTAAAGTCACCATTTACTTCTGTATGTTCAACCAACCATTCGGCGTATTGACGACGCTTGAAATGGTCAGTAGGCTTCACCTCTTGAGTCAATTGAACATTGTAAGCGTGTAAATTCAAATCTTTATTCAAAATTCGCAGCAGTGATGTTCACGAGGTTGACGGATCTTCTGCCACAATATCGCGAACAACAGCAATGTTTTCCGCAGAACAAACTGGTCGAGCATGCAAAGGTGTTTTCACATATCCTACAGACCCGGTTTACTGAAATTTGCGCACAATTCTCCCGATTGTGGATATATTTGGTCGATTATGCTGACCAAAAAAGTGCACGAAATTCATTTTGATTTGACGACCATTTTTGTAAAAGTCTTTAACAATCTTAACGCGCTGTTCCATTGTGTACAATATTATGTATGCGTTAATAACAACTCAGGTTGGAGGTTTGGTTTAGACTGTTTTGTTAAAGAACTCCAAAACATTGTTTAAGTAATAAATAAGAATAACTTAAACTAAAAGGGTTGCCATGTAATATATAAATACATTCCATTTCCTTACCCTTTACAAAATAAGCCATATACAATTTATGTAAGAATTCTATACGTACAGCATAATTTTTTTGAAATAAAATTATAAACAATTTGGCGTTATATATTTCCTATAATTACCATTTCCCACAATTCAATTTAATCATTAAATTCCTTATCTTTCTCTTCTTTAAATTCCTTATCCGGTCTTAATCTTTTCTTCGGTTCCCTGTAATACGTTATAGGTTGGTATCTAACGTGTTGTATATTTGCCTTCTGCAACTGATTAACATGAGCATGTTTTTGACTACCATTTACTAGAACAATGTATCTAATACTACTTATTTTCCTTATATTTTTCCCTGGAATCCATTTAACACAGTTTGAAAACACATTTCTATATAATACTTCTTCATTTCGTTCAAAAATCAATTTTTTGCTAACTCTC
This sequence comes from Eustalomyia histrio, assembly GCA_949748255.1. NCBI lineage: Eukaryota > Metazoa > Arthropoda > Insecta > Diptera > Anthomyiidae > Eustalomyia > Eustalomyia histrio. Next base: position 103,682,453 of record OX456526.1, read on the forward strand.
TTGTAAATTTATCATTCTTACGCATTCTCTTAGGTTCTTCTATCATTACCGCCTTATTCCCTTCCCCTTCTCTATTAACAAAAACATCCAAGAGTGTTCTTGGCTTGAATTTGAACAACATTTTTACCGGTGAAATATTTGTTACCGTTGAAGGAGTACTTCTATATTGAAGTAAAAATTAATCAATTTCAAATCCCAAGGTAAATATTTCGATCTATTATTCATAAACTTCCTAAGAGCCTGTTTAACAGTTTGGACAGCACGTTCAGCGCTTCCATTTGATTGTGGGTGATAAGACGACGATTTTAAAACATTAATTCCATTTTCCCTACAAAATTTAATAAAATATTCAGACGTAAATGGTGGGCCATTATCACTCACCAGAGTAGTAGGCAACCTAAAAGTCACAAATATCTTCCCCAATTCCTCACACACCCTTTTGGCATCTGTCCTCCCCATAATTACGCAATCAATCCATTTAGAATACACATCAAATAAAACAAATATCGTTATATTATCAATTTTAGAAAAATCCACGTGAATTCTTTCAAATGTATAACTGGTATCCCTCCACCTTGTCAATATGGGTTTCGGTGAGTTATGTACCGTTTGACAAGGCTCGCATCCACGAACGTACTCCCCAATATCATTGTCAATACCGGGCCACCACACATAAGTTCGAGCAATACTCTTCATTCGAACAATTCCTACATGACCATCTTGCATTAATTCTAACACCTTGTGTATTAAATTCCTTAGTATAACTAACCTACCTGCATAAAACAGAACATCGTCCTCCGTATTCAGAGATCACCGTTTGGCATAGTAAGGCAATAACTCCTCGTTCAAATTCTGAGGCCACTTCCCATTGCTAACATATCTTAAAACTCTATTTAAAATACGATATGTTTTCATATCTAGCTTCACATCGTTTATATTCAAAGGAAAATTATTCAATCTTACACAGTTTATGCTAATCTCTCAACTTCGGTTGGATTCTTAAATAGTAACCTTGACAACCCATCGGCAAAATAATAGCCCAGCGATGCAGACGGTTCGCTGCCACCGCTGGAATATCTTTCTTATCCCCAAAAATAGCCCGCAGTGGTTGATGGTCCGTTTGTATTGTAAATTAAAGGCCATAAACATATTTATGAAATTTATTAACAGCAAATATAATAGCCAATGCCTCCCTATGGAATTGGGAATACTTTCTCTCAGCCTCTGTTCTCCATCGATCAAGTGAGACAGCACTGCTCCCACTCCATAAGAGCTTGCGTCACATATATCATCAAAATAAATATGGACCTTGTCTAAACCCTTTAGAATCTCACACATTATACCATTGGCTGTTTTAATGCCAAATATTAATCTCGTATATTGAAATAATCCAATAAGCGTATTTACGGTTAATAGTTCCCGTGATTTTTTTTTTTAAATAAATAAAATTTGATTCAATTACAAATTATATCTTAATACCCTAACCGAGCACTAGCAACAAAGGCTTTTGGCTCGTTGTAGCGAAAACAGACCAGAGCCTCTGGTGGGAATCGAACCCACGACCCCCGCACTGATAAGCTAGCACGCTACCAACTAGCCTACCGGGGCACTTCCACCTGTAAATAAGCTCCCATTAGATCAATTTTGCAAAACACATTCCACCCCGCCATATTTGCAAAAATATCATCCATTCTAGGTATTGGAATGTGTTCACTTACTACAAATTTTTTTATAGTCCTTTTGCAATTTTCCGCATAATCGGATCGAACCATTTGGTTTATTAACAATTACTAAAGGACTAGCCCATCTAATACGTGTAACTGGCACCAAACACCGTCATTACATAACCTCTTTATCTCATCTTCAACCTTAGCCCTTAGACCATATGGAACTACATTAGCTTTAAAAAAAATAGGATAAGCATCTTCGTTTAGTGCAATTTCTGCTTTAAACTTCCTTATAACTTCATTATTTGGCTTCTGGAAAACTACACTATACTTATTTCTAAATTGAAATTCACTGTTATTATTTACATTATGGCAAGGAAAATCACGAATATTAAATTGAAAATAGTTTCGCCAAGAAGGAAATACAATGTTCAACCAATCTCTTCCCAGTAATGGAATAAACTTATCGGTTGTATTTGGGATTGTCAATTCCAAGTTATAACTTTGGTTACCTACAACAACAAGCACTTTAATTTTGCCATATGTTTGTTTATGACCTGTTATGAATTTCTTTCTTCAATTGAGTGGTTTTCCACTTGTATTGCGACTTTATGTGAACAACTATTAGAATTTTTACAATTATTAATATACCTATAGTAAATAGACTCGTTATCCGAAAAATCGTTATCTGCATGTACCTCCGCTTCTACCATGTTAATTCGCCTACTTCGCCGTTTTTGTTTTCTACAATATCTACTTTTATGACCATATGCCCCGCATGCAAAACATTTTATTTCTTGTTGTTGCCCACCTTGTTGATATTTGTTTTGTTGCTTTGGATTGCTTCGTCGATCTCTATTATAACTTGCTGAATTCCTCTATTGGCTTCCAGCTCTTTCATGGTACTCTCTTCCTCCCCATATGTTTTGTCGTTGTCTATTTACTGCATTTATATTCTGCAGCATTTTTTAACATATTAACATCATTCTTTGTTATTTCTATTGCCATTGCTACCTCCGTTGCTTTATCAAAAGTTGTTACTCTATCATCATTTAGAATGCGATTTTTGTATTAAAAGTGCCTTTTGCACAAATGTTTTAAATTCACAATGTTATGACATTTGTTTTAATGTATTCTTGCAGAGGTTCGTCGTGCTTTTGCATTCTGTAAAACACTCTGCGATAACATTTTTCTTTGGAGCAAAATCTTTTATTAAACTACTGACCAAGTCCTCGTACACAATTGTTGGATCTGTCTCTTCCTTAGGAGATATTAAGGACGATAAGACCTTAAATAGATCACCAAAACGAGATTTTGGAGCTGTTGTCTGTGATTTTGTTTAAAGACAGTAAATCATTTATTCTTCTAGCGTATAACGCAAAATCTTCACCAATTGTGAAAAATTCTATACTCCCGACAAACACACTTCTTTCAGCCATGTTTGCCTTAGTGATTTATTCCTTTAGTAAATTAAAGTAAGACACCCAATACAAATTTGGTTTGTTCACACGCTACTTCTTTCATACCTCGTCGCCAAATATTATGTATGCGTTAATAACAACTCAGGTTGGAGGTTTGGTTTAGACTGTTTTATTAAAGAACTCTATAACATTGTTGAAGTAATAAATAAGAATAACTTAAACTAATAGGGTTGTCTTGTAATATATAAATACAATAAAATACCTCTCCATGGTTTAATTTGTCAAACACTGAAACAAAGTAATGCCATATTAAGTTGGGCAAAAAAATTTGACGTTAGGTGTGGCACACAATTTACACCACCCTTTGTATACAGATCTTTATTCAGTCATTCATTCATTCTTTTGCAGAACAGATTCTGAGGTCAGAAGGCTACTGCTAGGAGAAATTTTGACTTTTTGAAACAATTTGGGTAATCATCTGGAAAACCATGTTTTTGTGCCAAAATTAGAAGGCAATTTTTGACCGTCTTGATTTCTTCTGGTGTGATTTCTCGTAAAGAAATTCGAAGATGTGTCCGATTTGCCCCTGTACTTCGCCAGAACTTTAAAATATACGCAATTACTCTATAGGCGTGTGGTAGCGACGAAAAGCGAATAAATGGGTCTTCATAAACCCTTGTTGAAAAGACTTTGACGGGTTTCGCGTCAATGTTTGTATCTTGCTTAGCAATTGGTACTGCCCATTGATTTTTCGGATGTTTAAGCCATGTAGGTCCAAACCACTATATGTTATGCGTTTCCAATTCTTTTGGTGTACACCCGCGGCTAGCGACATCAGCTAGATTCCCTTAGATTCAACATGTCGCCAGTTTTTGTTACAAACAAATGTTTCATGGAACACATGGCGGCTTCTTTAAGCCGTCCAAAAATAGGTCTTATAAGGAGGTATCTGAAGATTTGGTAGAATACCAGAAGTTAGGTTTGGGTATGTTCGTAAATGCAATAGTTGCGCATCACTGCAGCATAATAAAAGTAAAACGTTCAAAAAAGCATCATTTGGTAGCACTGATTTGCGTCAAACGTTTTTTTATGCAAAAAATTGACAGTGCTGCCGCAAATTTTTGCATCTATGGCATCATTAAAGTTTCTGATGCAATAGTGCGAAATCAGTTTTCTTTTTCGTTAAATTGATTTTTAATAATCAAAAGTCGTTTCATCTTTTAATTCTTTTATACTATAAGTTATTGAAAAAGTTGTCAAGATTTTCAATAATATTAATTTTTTATTTAAGGAATCTGCCTTCTTTTTCGTTTTAATTGATTTTTAATAATCATAAGTCGTTTCATCTTTCTTTTAAATCTCTTTTTATTATAAGTTAACAAAAAGCTGTAATTTTTACCATCAAGGTTTTCAATAATATTGTGAACATGTTTTTCATCAAACGTTTTAAAAAGCAAATTTGTGCAGTTGTTGGGTAATATGAAAGCATCTGCAACAGCTGATCACGCATCAGCAACAAAACCTGGCATAACTGCCGTAGTGATGCACAAATTTACTGCATTTACGAACGTACCCTTTGCCAACAGAACGGATCCGCATAGCTCCAAGCGAAGTAATGAGACTTTTTTGATAGGGGCAACACGGGACATGGCAGCCAAAAGAAAAGTGTGAACATCAAGGTTGTCAAGCTGAATTTTGATGTATAAGGTCGCAGAAGAGGCTTTTTATGAGGCGTCGCAAAATCCATGGATTTCCACATTACAAGTGGGGCTATATTGAATCCAACGTGGTATCTTTAAAGCAGGGGTGCCCAAAAGTTCCTTATGGAAGAGCAAACACCAATACATTTAAAGAATAACTAATTTTTATTCAATATTTTTTATTGTAAAAACCAATACATACAAAGAAAAAAGAAAAAAAAATATTTCATATCATACGTTAAACAAAAACAAAATCTACATTGATGATCGCTGTCTTCAATGTTTACCAGCAAAGCATACAAAAGTGTTGTTGGTTTGCACTTGCGTGTATACAGTAAAGAACGACAAAAAAACTAATAAGACAAAGTTGTTTGTGTATTTAGTATTGCTATTGCTGAGTGCCTATAGCTAAGAGCTTTTACAAAAACAAATGAGCATCAAGCACATATGGCTTGGACACCCTTGCTTTAAAGTATTAATTGACGGGCAATTTTGGACAAACTTTTGCCATTTTATGCAGGTAAGAGTTTCTAAGATATCATCCCAGTCGATTTTATCTAGCCTAATTTGTTGCATAATTAGTTTAGCATCTACAATGATTGGTGCTAGCCATCCGCAAGGGTCAACAAATTTTGCAATTGTTGATAAAACTTCGCGTTTTGTGTATGTTTAAATTCGACTATTGGAGCCGCAAAGGTGAAAGAGTCTGGCGAAATGTTCCATTTTATCCCAAGGGTCTTTGTTCCAGAATTTTCGGATAGGTTTAACCAATCAAGAGGTAATAGATTCTCATTTGGCGAATCTTGGATAACTCGGGGGTCGTTTGAGGTCCATTTCATCAGATCAAAACCGGCAGATTTTAGAACAGCAGACAGTTCTTTTCTAGAATCAAAGGTATCGTTTAAAGTGTGCCCACCGGCTAAGACGTCGTCAACGTACATATGTTGTTTCAAACTATGTGATGCTAAGAGGTGTGTTGTTTTTAAATATTCTGCTATTTGAAGCAGAGTTCTAATGGCCATGAACAGGGCGCAATTAACTCTAAACGTCACTGTAAGGAGTTCAAAATCTTCAATTAGATAATTTGAAGATTTTCTGAATAATATCCTTTGATATTTAGTTTAAGTAGGGTCAACTAGTATTTGCCGATAAATTTTTGTTATATCAGCGTTCAAGACAAACAGGAATCTCCACTTCAGTATTTGGAGCACTAAGTTCTGTTAAAGTATGGGTCCTGGGTGTAAAATGTCGTTCAAACTTTTCTTTTTTGAAGACGGGCAAGAGGCGTTAAAAACTACTCAGCCTATCAGCCTATTATTTCTTATTTTTAAAGCGTAGGGCCACTAAGTACCTTCCATTCTTGACTCTACGAGCTGTAGATTGGAAGTTGTTCTCTAATTCTAGAAATTTCTTGTAACAATATGTTTTGCTAAATTTACCAAATTTTTATTTAAAGTAAAACAAAAAAATTATATTTTCGTTTAAAATTTAAATACGTATTTATATAAAAGTTGGTTGATTAGTTTTTAGAGTATGGTAAGGTAACATTAAAAAAGAATTGCATACATATAACTATATATTGTTACGATTTTACCCTTTTTTTACCTTTTAAATAAATCGAGTTCTTTCTATATTGCAAAAAATAAACACTGTTTGAAATTGTTTATAGCTTTATTTATGTATAACCGTCACTTAAAATTACAGAAATACACTTTAATAGCACACTTTATTTACACGGTGTAGATAGACTAAACGTTAGCCACACTTTAGTTCTTGGCACAGAGTTTTATTATCAACTAAACTACTGCGTCACCAAGTACCAGTATTTATATGAGTAGTCAGGTATTCTAGTTATTTCCAGTTATTACTTCACTAGTTTTTTCCTTCTTCTGTAACACTGCCGCCCACTTAAGCCTGTTCGTCCCGAACAGACATAGCTATTCTTTTTTCATAGTTGGCTAGTCGCTCTAGATGCACAACCTTCATTTTGGACCTTGGGCTCTGATCTTTCTGTATACTATAAACCACATCATTTAACCTTTTAATCACCCTGTAAGGTCCATCCCAATGCGTTTGTAGCTTGGGTGATAATCCTTTCTTTCGTTGCGGGTTAAACAGCATAACCAGCTCGACCTCATTAAATCCTTCGGAATTCGCTGCTCGATCGTACTTCGCCTTCATCTTATCTTGTCCCTGGGAAGAGTTGTCGTTTTCACTGTCTGTTGCGGTGGGCTTAACGCCATATTCTAAGTTTCCAATTTGAGTTCCGTTCCAAAGATTGTTCTTGCAGGTGTCCAAGAGGTGGAGTCGTGAGCGTTCGATTTGTAGTCCTGAAGTTGTCCACGACTTCTTCTAACTGGTGCTTTAGCTGCGATACATTGCGGGCAATTTGCTATCCAATCGCCTACAGCTTGTTGACAGCCGACCCAGTAAAACCGTTGTTTCAACATCTCTATGGTTTTTGTGACACCAAGATGACCACCACTGGGACCGTCATGGAACTCCTTCAATACCTCGTTTATTCTAGATGCCGGCACCACAATCAAATTGGCCACATTTTTGCCGTCGGCACTTTCCCATGTACGGTATAAGCAACTATTTAACACCTGTAGGCTATTCCACTGAGCCCAATATGCCTTCATCAGCGGACTTTCAGCTGATGTCTGCTCGCCGGTAGGCCTCCTGTTTTCTTCTTTGGCTGATATAATCCTCGCTAACATGGGGTCACTCCGTTGCGCAGCTGACCAGGCTTCACTCGACTCAGTATGCGTTTGTCGAATGTCCACGATACGGTCTTTTCCCTCAGCCTTTGGACTGTGTTTGCCATGCTTCCCACCCTTGCTGTGCTTAATGGTAACCGGTTTTCTTACTTGAACCTTACGCTCATATCCAACATCAAGGGGTATTTCAACATTCCGCCAAATCATAACTTTTTGCCCCATATGCAAATTAATGCCGTGACTAATCATGAAATCTGCACCAATGATATCTTCGTCCACAATATCGGCAACAATAAATAGTGATTGAAGCTTACGTTGGAAATCGTTAGTTTTACATTCACTTTGCCATAGACAGTACCAGTCTCCCCAATAGCTGTGCGCAGTATCACCCCATATAATGGTTCAATTGCCTCCTTAACTAAATCGGGTCTGATGACAGACTGTGATGCTCCCGTGTCTATAATGCAAATGTGCTTTCTGCCGTTGATATATCCGCAAGCAGTAAGACTGCTTGTTCCCTGCTGCATTCCAGATATGGAGATTGTGGGGGCCCCACATGTATGAGCTGGATCGTGTTCCGCAGTACTAGCTATTTTTGGTTTAACGGTGACTCCAGTGCTAATTGATTAACTGGCCGGAATCTTTTTCTTGGTGCTCGGCAGTTCCGCTGAAAATGTCCCACTCTTCCGCAGTTATAGCATTCGGCCTTAACTTGCTTTCTCCCTAATGCCTGCATAACTGCCTCTTTTAGCTCTGTGAGCATCTCTTTGAACCCCTCAGCTAACATAGTGCTCATATCATTTTCTTCAATTACTCCGAGGTTTCGCACATTAAATATTTGCGACTTAGCAATTATTTTCGCAGTCTCCTGTGACAGCGCGAATGAATGAGTTTCCGTAAAAGACGATTTTCTTGTAGCACACACCGCGTACCTTACATCAGGATCATTAATTCCCTTCACAAATGCTTCAATTTTGAATTCATCTAATTATGAATGGTTTTCGCCCGGATACGACAGCTGCAACGACTCATTTGCTTTCTGCAGTCTACCTCTTAGTTCCATTCGGTATATTTCTTTTTTGTGCTCGCCACCATACTTTCGCTGCAGTGCCACCATTATGTCGTCATAATTATTTCTGCAGGTGATTAGCACACTTTCTAGAATTTCTGCAGCGTTTCCTTTTAAGGCCAGAATCAACTCTATAGCTTTTTCTTCGATGTCTCAAACTGGAACTTAAAAACATTAAACGGTACGCTGCCGTCAAAAGCAGGGGCCTTTGCTCTACCAGAACTTTCCTGAATAATTCGTACTGGACCCTCTTGACATTGAGAATTATTTATTTAACTTTCCAGATCTTGCAGTTTTTTCTCGACTTCATTCTCTAAGTCGGTCACTCATTTTGAAACCTCGGAAATTTCTCTAGAAGTTTCTTGAAACTTTTCTTCCATCTGCATTAGCAATTTCTCGTTTGTCTCTATCTTGGTTAAAAGTTTCTCGTTGTCGGCTCTAGATGTTGCTTGAAGTTTCATTTCCATCTTAGCAAACAGTTCCTCGTTGTCTGCTCTAAAAGTTTCTTGAAGTATTTAATTTTTTCCATCTTTTCCATCATAGCAGCCAACATTGCGCTTAACTCCATATTAGCTATTGTTGTGCGGGTACTTACCTCCAATTCTTCTTTTTCGTCAAATTCGTAAGTTGCAATGTCAATGTTACGCCGCTCAAATTCCTCTATGAGCCTCTTTTGCAATTCGACCTTATTTCCTGCTGTGGGTAGCGCCAATTTGCTCAATTCCTTTTTGAGCTGTTCCACCTTAAGCTCCTCCAGTTTCATGACTGCTTATTATTTTGCAATCCCACTTCTGACACCAATTGTTACGATTTTACCCTTTATAAAATCGTTGCTTTATTTACCTTTTAAATAAATCGAGCAAATAATAAACACTGTTTGAAATTGTTTATAGCTCTATTTATTTATAACCGTCACTAAAAATTACAGAAATACACTTTAATAGCACACTTTATTTACACGGTGTAGATAGACTAAACGTTAGCCACACTTTAGTTTTTAGCACAGAGTTTTGTTATCAACTGATTTACTGCTACACCAAGTACCAGTATTTATATGGGTAGTCAGGTATTCTAGTTGTTTCCAGTTATTACTTCACTAGATTTTTCCAGTTGTCAAAGAGTTTGTGATGAAGTTTCTAGTATTTAGAAACTTCTGTAACAATATGGTAAATAAATTTGTAGAAAAAAAAAATCCATAATAGTATTAACTCAGAAAGAAAGAATTTAAAGAAGGAAAGATTTCATATTAAGAGCTTATTTCTCAAAATTTTTAAGAAAAATAAAATTTTGAAATACCAAAATTATGAAAGAAAGTCGGTTTTGTTAAGATTTTCAACACGATTGGTAGACAAACGCAAAAAGCAGTTGAAAAAAAATCCAAGAGTGAAGAAGAAAATTAAACAAAAGCAGACAAGATAGTAAGGAAAATGGTTCATAATTAAAAATTTGGAAAATAAACTTCGGTAAGTATCAAACCCAATATACATCAAAATACTAATAATCCAGAATCAATTATATTCCCAAAACAAGTATTAGAAAATTTTGTAGAGCAAATTAAAATTAAAGAAAATTTGAAGGAGAAATTAAACGAGAAGTAGAAGATCAGAGTTTGGATTTAATAGAAAACTAGAGCCTGTAAGTGCAGTTTTTTATATCCATAATATTGAAACCCAAAACCAATTTTGGAAAGATAAAAGAATTTTGAAAAAAAAAAATGAAATATTGTTGAGCCTCGAAAGTTTAAGTTTGGTATAGTCTACGATGTTATTCAACTAAAATATCATATGGGAGTGCCCCACGTTGGGTGCCATTAAATCTTATGTAACGAACAACTGACTACCACGGGTCTGCACACCTAGCTTTGCTTCGGTCTTAGCTCAGGAAAATGGGCGTGGGCTTGTGGCATTGGATAAAGGAGTCACGTTACATGAATTTAAGAAAAGTGTGCAGGATAAAAGTAAAATTTATAAAAAGTTCAGAGAGAAAGTTAAACTATATACAGTAAAGAAGATATGCGACATGGTATTTTTCTACTGAAGAGGGATGAAAGATGTAATTTACCCTGGTAAGTCATTATTTCCCCACCCAACCTTGCTGATGACTATATGGTACTTATCAGCCCGCTTAACATAATGTTACCCTACGCTCTACATTTCATCAACCATAAGCAATGAATTTACCACATCTTATAGATTTCAATTATTTATTGGTTCATAAACACCACTTAAATTCATAACGAAGCTATACATACTATAGCTATAAATACAAAATTATTGCTTACTTTCTTAAATTGGATATTAGGGAATACTTCCCCTACTTTAGAAAAAGATTCATTTAAAAAAGTTACAAAACAGATATAAAAAAAAATCTACCAAAATGCAAAAAAATGTAATTAAGTAAGTTTGTATGTAATGATCTTATTTAGAATGTAAACAAAATAAACTTCCAAAGAGAAGAGAGTGCATATTACAACAATATTGTTAAATAAACTTAATTGTAGTCTTATTGTTAACTTTAATCAGACTTCCAATGCTTATGCATTCTCTTCCTCTCAGAAACCCCAAAACAACTAACAAAAATAGCTTAAAATGCAAATGTTAATAATATAACTTCTCTTAATAATCAAACACTTACATTAAATTTTTCCATCAATGTCAGCAGGCCTGTTGATCCGTGGATGGTGTGTTTACTGTAGATGGGTTTTTTTTTCGTATGTTATTTAGTTTTAGAGTTCCCGTTTAGGAATTTATTATTTGTTGCATATTTGTTAGAAATTAATTTTTAGGAGTTTATAAGTTATGATAATTATGTTAAGGTAAGGTTGACGTACTTATGGTAGATAAAATTTTTATACATTATAAAGTTTAAATGTTCTTTGAAATCAGGGTAATATAATCCATTTATGATTTCTTTAAACTTTAATTAGGAGTCTTAGTATAATTTATAGTTTAATTTAATACTGAAATATTAATATAAAAGGTTATTTTTAATTTTAAGGGTAAAAAAAAATATTATTAAATATTAATAATAATAAAAATTACGGTATGTATATTAATATAATATGTAAGCACGTAAATCCAATCCAAGGTAGTTGAACAGTGGTTACGTTACTATACACTATTTACACTGTGTGTAAATAGTGTATTTACACTGTGTGTAAATAATGTATTCTTTTAGTAAAACTGCTAAGTATTTTACACGCAACTGGTATATTTTTGGATTTACGTGCAGGTATCTTTTTGTTAGGGTGTATTGTATTTGCTTAAACGTAAACTTTTATTTTGGTTATTTTACTTAAGGTACCTCTTTGGTACCCCTTACCCTTGGTAGCGTTAATTATTCTTTAGAACCCTGTTTTTACGCCCCTTATTTACAACTTTAGTGGCAGTATTTACACGGATTCCAGCGAGTAAACCGTTAACGGCACCTTTAGGCATTGTTGGTCTCCTTTCTCTATACTCGATTTTTTATATAGAGTTAGTTATTGTTTAACTATTAGCGCCATTACGTGAAAAAAACCCTTGTTTTCATCGAATAAAAGTGCGTACTGTTTTATAATTTTTTTTTAAGAAAAAGAAAAGTGCTAGTGTGGAAAAGAAGAGAATAATAGAAAAAGATAAAGAAAATTAAAAATAAACTAATTTTATTAAATTGCAAATAAAAAATATTTTATTAAATTTGCATAAAAAAGTATTCAAAATTTTAAAACCATTTTTTCTTATTATTTTATTGTGAATTTAATCGTGTAATATTTATAAATTTAATTAAATTTCGTATTTCGTAATTTTACTATAATACCCTTTTAATTAAATTTTGTCGGTGTAAAAGCAAATTTATAAATATTAAATTTTTACATAATTACATAATTATTGATCGTAGTTATATTAAAAAACACATTAATATTTTTTACATATTTATATATATGTATGTACATACGTACATGTCAGTGTTTTTTTCTATTCTTTTTTTGTGCTATATTCCAAATAAACATTGATTTTTTATGCAAGCGGTAGTTACAGTATTTTTAATAATAACAAAGGCTTACATACATATTGCATTGCTGTTGTTGGTTTTTTGTTCAATCTCGATTGGTACCCTACTATCCGTTTTGGTCGCGACTTATTGGGTGTGTTACTTGAATTGGAAATTCTTTTGATATTATTTTTTTGTCATTTTATGCGATTATTTGGTAAATTTAAATAACAAATTTATTTTTTTTTGCCTTTTTACGAAATTTTGTGGTTTTAAATTTTTTATTTTTTTAAATCGATAAGAACAAGATATCAAGAGACAATAAACTCTTGATATTTTCATTAGAGCTTCTGATGCTCTTACAGGTTGGTTGAAAAGTTCCTGCGCTCGAAATGAAAGAATGCTGTTTTTGTTACGAAATATATTTTTTTATTCAATATAATCTCCTAGAAGCTTAATACACTTGTTCCAATGATCTTCCAATAATTTTATCCCATCCTTATAATGGTTTTCCGGAAGCTCTGCAAAATAACCGTCTACGGCTGTTATGGCCTCTTCATTCGACGAAAATGCTTTCCACGAAGGAATTGTTGGAGATTTCTGAAGAGATTGTAGTCACTCGGAGCCAAATCTGGTGAATACGGTGGATGTTCAAGCAATTCGTACTTTAATTCTTTGAATTTAGCCATCGTCAGAACACTTTTGTGAGTAGGTGCATTGTCTTGATGAAAAGGTTTTTTTTTTCTTTAAACCAGGTCTTTTCACGAATTTTTTCATCCAGCTGATCTAAAAGGCTGCAATAATATTCAGAGTTGATTGTTTTACCTTTCTGAAGATAATCAATCAACAAAATTCCTTTTGCATCCCAAAAAAACTGATGCCATAACCTTCTTTGCTGATCGTTGTGACTTCACCTGCTTTGGAGCTGAACAACCAGCTTCAGTCCACTGCAAACGTTCTTGTTTCAATTTAGGATCATGGTGGTAGATCCAAGTCTCATCCATAGTTATAAAACGACGCAAGAAGTCGGTTTTATTCGGTTTAAAACGCTCCAAATTACCATGAGAAATTTGTTTTAACCATATTATGTACCTGCTCAATGATTTCTGCTGTGGTTGCAGTTTTTGGTCGTCCTTCGCGTTGATCGTCTTCAAGGCGAGTACGACTACGTTTAAATTCACCAGCCCAAAATTCAACGGTGTGTTTTGAAGGTGAGGAGTCCTTATACACTTCTAACAATTGTTCATAAATTTCCTTTGCTTTTAAACCCTTCAAAACAAAGAATCTAATGACTGCACGATATTAAATTTTTTCCATATTAAAAAAAATCAATGACACGTCAACTTCAAATGGCTTGTAAACAAAGAAAGAATTGACAGAATGACTTGCAACTTTGCATGTGTTCTGAGGACAGTTATACCAACTTGAGAAAAAAGAAGTTTGGAGCTAGCAGTGCCATCTCTTGGTAAGCGCAGGAACTTTTCAACCAACCTGTATTAAATTTGATAATAGTTTTAATGCCCTTAAAGATGAGACATTCAATGTTTTTAATCTGGACTATTCCGATTTTTGAGGGAACTTATCTTTCTTGGCCTACCTTTAGAGATCCTTTTACCACTATCGTCATAAATTGTTCGCGTCCTAGTCCGATTTTACGATTAAGCTACTTGATTGAGAAAACAAGTGGTGATGCGATGGAAATTGTTTCTAAAGCTCCATATACTAATAAAGGATTTGATGACGCTTGGAAACGATTAGGAGATAAATATGAGAATTTGCGCATGTTGGTTCACGATCAGCTTGGAAAGCTTTTTGATCTTCCCTCTCTTGATAAGGAAACGAGTGATGGTTTAAAATCGCTACAACGTGGAATTAACGATTGTCTTTCGTCTCTGGCTGGTTTAGATATTGAATCTACTACAGAACTTAGTTCTTATATGATTGTTTTCATTTTTATTCGGCGATTACCTGCGGCTACGATTAATTTATGGGAACAGAGCGTGAGCGATAAAAAAGCCTTATCCAATTGGGCGGAGTTAGATCGATTTTTAACGGAGAGGATCGATACTTTAGAATGTGCTCATCTTAGGAATTCAGATTTTTCTAAAAAGCCTTCTAAACAGAAAGTTAAGGTTCACCTCACAAATACTACCACTTCTGGAAATGGGTTTTGCGTTTTGTGTAAAAATCAGGCTCATTTTGTCAGGTCTTGTCGTCGTTTTCAAAATTTATCAGTGGCTGATAGATATGCTACGGTGAAAAAATTCCACTGCTGTGTCAATTGTCTTGCAAAGGGACATGAAGCAAGAAATTGTAAAAGCAATTACAGTTGCTCGAAATGTAATAAACGTCACCACACTTTATTACATCGTGATTCACTTTCAGATGAAATTTCCAATAGGGGAAATACTTCTGCTATTACAGCTGGCGGTTCGGGTACGACTCCTCGTCTTCTCAACCCTAGAAAAATTGATTCTAATATACAGTCCACTTCTACTGGTAGCAGTTCGGCATTTCCTCAGAATAGACAGGAATTTCATACAGCTCTAAATAGGAATATGTTTTGGGGACTGCTATGGTTGATATTGTTCGCGCGTGCATTTATTGATCCCGCCGGCGAAAGTTCTTTTATTTCGGAACGTTTGGTTAATCGGTTGAAACTTCCGATGCTTTCTACGAAGGTCGGCGTTTCAGGTGTGGAGTCAATCTCGACTACGTCGAAAAAACTTTGTTCGGTGAAAGTTGGTTCACCTATTGATTCAACTTTTTCGTTGGAGGCCTTAGTCGTTGTTCTGACTAATGTTTCTGGGAATCTTCCATCGTTTAAAGTACCTTCTAATATAAGGGGAAATTCGCCAAATCTTCGTTTGGCAGACTGCAATTTATATGACGGTATACCTGTTGACCTTTTGCTTGGCGGTGAGGTTTATGCTAGAATTTGTTTAAGGGAAGTTCCGATAGATTTTTTTGGATCATTATTGGCCCAAAATAAATTTTTTGGTTGGATTATTACTGGTCCAATTGTACAACCTCCAGTTCAGGCCTTTTCAACTCGCGTTGAATTTTCGGAGGAAGATTGTCCCAATAGAAATCTTCTTAGATTTTGGGAACTTAAATAAACACCTAAAAGGAAAATTTTTATTCATTTTTGATAAAATTTGTGAGGGAAATTATATGAAGATGGTCGCTACATTGTGAAGCTTCTATTCAAACCTGAATTTCCTCATCAGTTGCACTTGGGCATTTCTAGGTCAAATGTCTTTTACGAAGACCTGAGATTAAGGAGATATACGATAACGTGGTTAGGGAATATCTACAATTAGATCATATGAATCTTGTTTCAAATTCTTCGGCCGCCACTACGTTTTCTTGTTATTTTCCTGTTGCATCGCACATTCTACGAAGGTGCATGTACGTTGACGACGTTTTAACGGGAACTCACGATATTTCGTCTGCACTGATCGCTCGTGATCAGCTTATATCGGCGTTGGCTTCGACGAAATTTGAGCTTAGAAAATGGACTTCTAACGATCGCACAATTTTAGAAGGTTTTCCTCCGGAACACTTGGTAGATGCCAAACTTTTGACTTTTGTGGAGTCTAGTAGTTCTAAAACTTTGGGCATTCAATGAAATGCTCAATTGGACTTATTTTATTTTAGTGTAAATCCTATTACACATAAATCGAGTCATACAAAAAGGGAAGTTTTGTCAACTATTGCAAAATTATTTGACCCGGTTGGTTGGCTAGGCCCAGTTGTGGTTGTTGTAAAAATGGTCATGCAACGTGTATGGCTTGATAATATAGGTTGGGACGATTCGCTTCCGCTCTCAACAGAAAATAGTTGGCAGAAATTTGTTATGTCATATCATGAGGGAAATAGTATTCGAATTCGAGATGGCTTCATTATACTCCTGAGTCTTCGGTTGAATTACATGTTTTTTCTGATGCCTCGGAAAAAGCAAACGCGGGGGTAGTATATATTCGAATTGAATCCCCGAACGGCGAAATTCATACCCATTTGCTGTCTTGCAAATAGAAAGTGGCTCCTATAAAATCGACTTCAATTCCCCGTCTTGAACTTTGTGGTGCAGTTTTGGCATCTAAGCTTTTAAAAACGGTAATTATTGCTGGACTGATTCTACGATAGTCTTTTCTTGGTTGAAAAAATACCCTTTTTGCTAATAGGGTTTGCCGAATTCATGAAAATGTTGGTCGACATAATTGGTATCATGTTCGATCCAAAGATAACCCCGCCGATTTGGGCAGTCGTGGTGTTTCTCCCTCGGAGCTAGTTGACAGTTCACTTTGGTGGCATGGGTCACAGTGGCTTCGTCAGGAAAAATCTACATGGAATGTTATTGATCTCTCTCGCCTTGATACTGACATTGAGGGTCGAGCTGTTCATGTTTATACTTCGTTTTTTAGGAACACGAAAGGGGAAGATTTGTATGTGGATATACTTAAGGATTTTTCTCGTCTTGATAGGGCACTTCGTGTAATATCGTATATTTTGCGGTTTTTTTACAACAGTCATTCTGCTCACAAATTAGTACGTCAATTTTTTACTAACGAAACTCTTTCTAGTTTTGAGTTAAAAAGGACAAAGCCCTTATCTCCAGGGAGTTTTCTTATTACCTTGAACCCATTTTTGGATCAAGACGGCGTCATGAGATTAAATGGCCGTTTAGTAAGATCACCTTCTCTAACGTATACTGAGCAGCATCCTATTATTTTGCCCTATTCAAACAGATTTACGCTGCTTTTGGTTGAATTTGTTCATATGATTTCTATTCATGGTGGAAATCAGTTGATGCTTCGGATTCTTCGCATAGAATATTGGGTTCCCAGACTTAAGTCTAAAATTCGCGCAGTTATTAGTCGCTGTAAACGTTGTATACTGGATAAAAAGCGCTCTTGTAGTCAAATTATGGCCGCTCTTCCACCTGAAAGGTCTGCTCTTGATAGGCCGTTTACTGCAACTGGCGTGGATTTTGTGGGTCCATTTAACATTAAAAGTTTTACAGGCCGAGCTTGTAAAATAACCAAGGGCTATGTTTGTATATTTGTCTGTTTTTCTACGTAGGCAATACATTTAGAGGCAGCATCTGATATGTCGACAGCTACTTTTTTATCCGCTTTTCAACGGTTTATTTCGCGACGTGGGTGTCCAAAAACAGGCACAGGCCCTCAAATATACGTTTGAAGAACTTTTGACGCTTCTTGCGAGAATAGAAGCGTGTCTGAATTCGCGTCCGCTTTGTCCTATGACGGAAAATACGTTGGAACCGGTTGTGCTAACGCATGGACACTTTCTTATTGGTTCTCCCATATTAGCTCCTCCGGAGCCTGAAATAACTGACTCTCCGATAAGTCATGTTAATCGCTTTCCGAAAATGATATCTATATCTCAGCATTTTTGCCGTCGATGGAAGGAGGAATACCTCATGAATTTGCATAAGCGTTATAAATGGCAAAACCCGAATCGCGATTTAGAGGAAAATGATTTAGTTGTTATACGTCATGAAAACTTACCTCCAACTTCGTGGAAATTAGGTCGGGTCGTTAAAATATACCCGGGTAGTGACGGTCGCGTTAGAGTCGTGTATGTACGGACTGCGAAAGGGGTTGTAAGACGACACATCGCAAAACTGGTCATTCTGACTAACTAAAAAAAAATATTTTTCTTTTTTCATTAATAAATAATTTTTCCTAGCACTATAGACGCCTTAAAAACTGTATTATACGACCCGTTGTTGGACGATTATGAGGAAGCAATGGACGATGTGGAACCAGCTACAAAGGCCCCTTTGGTTCCTTCTACACCTGCTCGCACCATTAGAACGGCTCATACACCTTTATTCCCGTCTATAATACCACCGTCTATTGTGGTTGCACCTCCTTGTGGTGCTACTCAAACGGTGGCTACGTCCTCTTTGATCGAAGCTACAACGAAACCGTTGACCCCCAATACATTGCCGGGTATTATTGCTACCCCGGCCTCGAATACGTCGACGACTGATATTGAAAACGGTCGTTTAAAACTACAATGCAGAGTTTGTAGTGGTAGACATCCGTTGAGGGCTTGCTCTACATTTCGTAAGGCTAGTCATGCCCGGAGGCTACGCTTGGTCATAATTCATCGCTACTGCTCTCGTTGTTTGGCACATACACATGAGGCCAAAAATTGTCCGAGTTCGGCGAAATGTCGCCACTGCAATGGAGATCATAATTCCATTTTGCATGGTCCTCCGTCTTCTAAAATTGGTTCCAAAACATCCCAGGCTACGAGACCTTCTTCGAAGAAGACTGCTTCAAGCCAGCCAGTAAAATCTGGCTTAAAAAGGAAGGTTTGTTCTTTACCTATACGTCATATTATAACATTTTAGCCTACTCTGGTAGCTCATCTTTAGTTGCCGAATAAATCGATACCGGTTCGTGCGGAACTGGACCCCTGTTGTAGCATTAGCTACATATGCGAAACCTTGGTTTACAACCTGCGGTTACCAGTGTCCTCCACGGATGGCGGCAAATACTGTCGCTTAACGGTCGGTTCGTCTTACGATGCTTCCCAGAAAATTAGTTTTACTGCCAAAGTAACTAAGATGAGAGGTGTAAAGACGGAGTCAGTTTCAGATGTGGTAAAGGACCATTTTGCAGGTTTTCAGCTGGCCGACCCCCGTTTCAATGTATCGGGACGGGTGGTTTTGGTTTTGGGACCTGAGGTTAGCCCTCAAATCATGAAGGCTAAAATATATTCGAGCCCGGGCTTTCCAATGGCCCAACATACAATGTTTAGGTGTGTCATAACTGGCCAATCCCCCTTTTAGGAGATAGATCCGTTCGGATCAACCCTGGTCCCCTTTGGACAAACGACTATTGTGATCACCCGGCATCCTTTGTGTCAACCCTGGTCCCCCTTGGACCAATGACCCCCTTTGGGTCATCGTCGTAGATTTTTAGTGTTTTTGAAAAAATTAATAAATCTAAATTTAAAAAAAAAAATGTATATAAATTTATTTGTAACCTTAAATATTTATTAATGGAATTTCGTTACAACATACCCCTTACCCTTGGTAGGGTTAATTATTCTTTAGAACCCTGTTTTTATGCCCTTTTACAACTTTAGTGGCAGTATTTACACGGATTCTAGCGAGTAAACCGTTAAGTGCACCTTTAGGCATTGTTGGTCTCCTTTCTCTATACTCGATTTTTTATATAGTTAGTTATTGTTTAACGATTAGCGCCATTACGTGAAAAAACCCTTGTTTTCATCGAATAAAAGTGCGTACTGTTTTATAATTTTTTTAAATAAAAAGAAAAGTGCTAGTGTGGAAAAGAAGAGAATAATAGAAAAAGATAAAGAAAATTAAAAATAAACTAATTTTATTAAATTGCAAATAAAAAATATTTTATTAAATTTGCATAAAAAAGTATTCAAAACTTTAAAACCATTTTTTCTTATTATTTTATTGTGAATTTAATCGTGTAATATTTATAAAGTTAATTAATTTTCGTATTTACTTTTTTTCTCACCGGTGCAGACAAAATAATTTTTTTTATTATTACAAAATTTTCGGTAATTTTACTATAATACCCTTTTAATTAAATTTTGTCGGTGTAAAAGCAAATTTATAAATATTAAATTTTTACATAATTACATAATTATTGATCGTAGTTATATTAAAAAATACATTTATATTTTTTACATATTTATATATATGTATGTACATACGTACATTTCAGTGTTTTTTTTCTATTCTTTTTTGTGCTATATTCCAAATAAACATTGATTTTTTTATACAAGCGGTAGTTACAGTATTTTTAATAATAACAAAGGCTTACATACATATTGCATTGTTGTTGTTGTTTTTTTGTTCAATCTCGATTGGTACCCTACTATCCGTTTTGGTCGCGACTTATTGAGTGTGTTGCTTGAATTGGAAATTATTTTGATATTATTTTTTTTGTCATTTTATGCGATTATTTGGTAAATTTAAATAACAAATTTATTTTTTTTTTGCCTTTTTACGAAATTTTGTGGTTTTAAATTTTTTATTTTTTTAAATCGATAAGAACAAGATATCAAGAGACAATAAACTCTTGATATTTTCATTAGAGCTTCTGATGCTCTTACAGGTTGGTTGAAAAGTTCCTGCGCTCGAAATGAAAGAATGCTGTTTTTGTTACGAAATATATTTTTTTATTCAATATAATCTCCTAGAAGCTTAATACACTTGTTCCAATGATTTTCCAATAATTTTATCCCATCCTTATAATGGTTTTCCGGAAGCTCTGCAAAATAACCGTCTACGGCTGTTATGGCCTCTTCATTCGACGAAAAATGCTTTCCACGAAGGAATTGTTGGAGATTTCTGAAGAGATTGTAGTCACTCGGAGCCAAATCTGGTGAATACGGTGAATGTTCAAGCAATTCATACTTTAATTCTTTGAATTTAGCCATCGTCAAAACACTTTTGTGAGCAGGTGCATTGTCTTGATGAAAAATGATTTTTTTCTTTAAACCAGGTCTTTTCACGAATAATATTCAGAGTTGATTGTTTTACCTTTCTGAAGATAATCAATCAACAAAATTCCTTTTGCATCCCAAAAAAACTGATGCCATAACCTTCTTTGCTGATCGTTGTGACTTCACCTGCTTTGGAGCTGAACAACCAGCTTCAGTCCACTGCAAACGTTCTTGTTTCAATTTAGGATCATTGTGGTAGATCCAAGTCTCATCCATAGTTATAAAACGACGCAAGAAGTCGCTTTTATTCGGTTTAAAACGCTCCAAATTACCATGAGAAATTTGTTTTAACCATATTATGTACCTGCTCAATGATTTCTGCTGTGGTTGCAGTTTTTGGTCGTCCTTCGCGTTGATCGTCTTCAAGGCGAGTACGACTACGTTTAAATTCACCAGCCCAAAATTCAACGGTGTGTTTTGAAGGTGAGGAGTCCTTATACACTTCTAACAATTGTTCATAAATTTCCTTTGCTTTTAAACCCTTCAAAACAAAGAATCTAATGACTGCACGATATTCAATTTTTTCCATATTAAAAAAAATCAATGACACGTCAACTTCAAATGGCTTGTAAACAAAGAAAGAATTGACAGAATGACTTGCAACTTTGCATGTGTTCTGAGGACAGTTATACCAACTTGAAAAAAAAGAAGTTTGGAGCTAGCAGTGCCATTTCTTGGTGAGCGCAGGAACTTTTCAACCAACCCGTATTAAATTTGATAATAGTTTTAATGCCCTTAAAGATGAGACATTCAATGTTTTTAATCTGGAAATAGAAAGTGAGGAATTGCGAGGTATGTGGGAAAAAGTTAAGGTTACCTATGAAGATTGTATCACCGATTTGCAAACCGCAGAAAAATCAAAACCCAAAGATTTGGACGCGGTCGAAGCTAAATATCGGGCCACTTATCGTGCTTATGTTGGTTGTCTCACATTAATTAGGGAAAAATTGCATGAACAATCAAAACCAAGGCCAAAGAAGCCCGCTGATGATCTGGATGATACAATGGTCGATGATTTTCATCATAATTTTAATCTTCCGCTTTCGACTATTCCGATTTTTGAGGGAACTTATCTTTCTTGGCCTACCTTTAGAGATCTTTTTACCACTATCGTCATAAATTGTTCGCGTCCTAGTCCGATTTTACGATTTAGCTACTTGATTGAGAAAACAAGTGGTGATGCGATTGAAATTGTTTCTAAAGCTCCATATACTAATAAAGGATTTGATGACGCTTGGAAACGATTAGGAGATAAATATGAGAATTTGCGCATGTTGGTTCTCGATCAGCTTGGAAAGCTTTTTGATATTCCCTCTCTTGATAAGGAAACGAGTGATGGTTTAAAATCGCTACAACGTGGAATTAACGATTTTCTTTCGTCTCTGGCTGGTTTAGATATTGATTCTACTACAGAACTTAGTTCTTATATGATTGTTTTCATTTTTATTCGGCGATTACCTGCGGCTACGATTA
Source organism: Eustalomyia histrio (assembly GCA_949748255.1). NCBI lineage: Eukaryota > Metazoa > Arthropoda > Insecta > Diptera > Anthomyiidae > Eustalomyia > Eustalomyia histrio. The sequence continues at coordinate 103,705,004 of OX456526.1, forward strand.
ATTTATGGGAACAGAGCGTGAGCGATAAAAAAGCCTTATCCAATTGGGCGGAGTTAGATCGATTTTTAACGGAAAGGATCGATACTTTAGAATGTGCTCGTCATCTTAGGAATTCAGATTTTTCTAAAAAGCCTTCTAAACAGAAAGTTAAGGTTCACCTCACAAATACTACCACTTCTGGAAATGGGTTTTGCGTTTTGTGTAAAAATCAGGCTCATTTTGTCAGGTCTTGTCGTCGTTTTCAAAATTTATCAGTGGCTGATAGATATGCTACGGTGAAAAAATTCCACTGCTGTGTCAATTGTCTTGCAAAGGGACATGAGGCAAGAAATTGTAAAAGCAATTACAGTTGCTCGAAATGTAATAAACGTCACCACACTTTATTACATCGTGATTCACTTTCAGATGAAATTTCCAATAGGGGAAATACTTCTGCTATTACAGCTGGCGGTTCGGGTACGACTCCTCGTCTTCTCAACCCCACACAAATTGATTCTAATATACAGTCCACTTCTACTGGTAGCAGTTGGGCATTTCCTCAGAATAGACAGGAATTTCATACATCTCTAAATAGGAATATGTTTTGGGGACTGCTATGGTTGATATTGTTCACCAGGGTATTACATACCCAGCGCGTGCATTTATTGATCCCGCCGGCGAAAGTTCTTTTATTTCGGAACGTTTGGTTAATCGGTTGAAACTTCCGATGCTTTCTACGAAGGTCGGCGTTTCAGGTGTGGAGTCAATCTCGACTACGTCGAAAAAACTTTGTTCGGTGAAAGTTGGTTCACCTATTGATTCAACTTTTTCGTTGGAGGCCTTAGTCGTTGTTCTGACTAATGTGTCTGGGAATCTTCCATCGTTTAAAGTACCTTCTAATATAAGGGGAAATTCGCCAAATCTTCGTTTGGCAGACTGCAATTTCTATGACGGTATACCTGTTGACCTTTTGCTTGGCGGTGAGGTTTATGCTAGAATTTGTTTAAGGGAAGTTCCGATAGATGTTTTTGGATCATTATTGGCCCAAAATACAGTTTTTGGTTGGATTATTACTGGTCCAATTGTACAACCTCCAGTTCAGGTCTTTTCAACTCGCGTTGAATTTTCGGAGGAAGATTGTCTCAATAGAAATCTTCTTAGATTTTGGGAACTTAAATAAACACCTAAAAGGAAAATTTTTATCCATTTTTGATAAAATTTGTGAGGGAAATTATATGAAGATGGTCGCTACATTGTGAAGCTTCTATTCAAACCTGCATTTCCTCATCAGTTGCACTTGGGCATTTCTAGGTAAAATGTCTTTTACGAAGACCTGAGATTAAGGAGATATACGATAACGTGGTTAGGGAATATCTACAATTAGATCATATGAATCTTGTTTCAAATTCTTCGGCCGCCACTACGTTCTCTTGTTGCATCGCACATTCTACGAAGGGGCATGTACGTTGACGACGTTTTAACGGGAACTCACGATATTTCGTCTGCACTGATCGCTCGTGATCAGCTTATATCGGCGTTGGCTTCGACGAAATTTGAGCTTAGAAAATGGACTTCTAACGATCGCACAATTTTAGAAGGTTTTCCTCCGGAACACTTGGTAGATGCCAAACTTTTTACTTTTGTGGAGTCTAGTAGTTTTAAAACTTTGGGCATTCAATGAAATGCTCAATTGGACTTATTTTATTTTAGTGTAAATCCTATTACACATAAATCGAGTCATACAAAAAGGGAGTTTTGTCAACTATTGCAAAATTATTTGACCCGGTTGGTTGGCTAGGCCCAGTTGTGGTTGTTGTAAAAATGGTCATGCAACGTGTATGGCTTGATAATATAGGTTGGGACGATTCGCTTCCGCTCTCAACAGAAAATAGTTGGCAAAAATTTGTTATGTCATATCATGAGGGAAATAGTATGCGAATTCGAGATGGCTTCATTATACTCCTGAGTCTTCGGTTGAAATACATGTTTTTTCTGATGCCTCGGAAAAAGCATACGCGGGGGTAGTATATATTCGAATTGAATCCCCGAACGGCGAAATTCATACCCATTTGGAAATGGAAACATTAACATTTGGAATGGCAACCCTGTCAATTTGTGCTTCGAAAATCGAAGATGGTTGCCAAAGGGTAATTCTATAAATAGATGGAAAAAGCTCATTTGTACGGGTAATCATTCACTAACTGAAAAATGTAATTTCACATAGTCATTTTCCTTAGAGTGTGTGATATAAATGCCTGTTCATAACCATGAGTTATTTGTGTTGGGTGGTTCTGAAGGAGGCTGAAGATGACCTCGTCGCCCGGGTCGAAAGTGTGCACTCCTTCTAGCGCTGATCCTTACAATTTTTTCCATTTAATAAAAAACTTAGTGTTTACTGTTCGTTAGTATCATTAAAAAAATTATGATCTTGAGCCTGATAAAATTAAAAATATATAAGTAAATTTGTATTATTACTTCCTATGTAAAAACAAGTTAAATAGCACTTCTTTTAAGTGAAAGTTATCCTTATCCTGCTTCTATGGTAAAGGTAAAATATTTTACCATATATTTTAAAGTTATTAACACTCATTGAGTAGGTATTTTCCCACTTTCGGAGGACTTCCGCTTTGTGAGGACACTGCTCTTTGCTATACAATTTTGTCTTAAAACTAAATTGCATTATACTAAATTCATGTATTTAAAATATAAATTTAATTTTATTAGCAAAAAGGTAAAAAAATTAAAAAGATGTGCTGCAGGATATCATGAAACGCAATAATTAACGGTTCTGCTTGAGAGAACTACAAAAAGCGACGCCTTACGTGACACACTGCATCTATGGCTAAGGAACACTGGGGGTCCTTTGTCTTCTTAAATTAACTAATTTAAGGAAATTTTTGCAAAAATACAAAATATTACAGTTACATACATTCTTATTATTAGAAAATGGAAAAGTCATAAGTTTATTTTATGGGATTTTTAGCTTAAACTTTATTTGACATATACAAATTTAAACTCTTTTTTTATTAAGTGAAAAAAATAGTTAAAATAAAGTTAAATAAGCGCTACGTCAAATAAAGGAAAGCCATTATGCCGTAATGTATAAAATGTGCCTGCGATATTTTGTATTGTAGTCAACAAACAAATTAATTACATAAAAGCGCAAATTCTAAATTTTTTACTCTTTGCTAACAAAATTTTAAAATATATTTTTTTAGCTACTTTAAGTTCAACATTTAAGACTGTTAAGATTTTTGACTCACGCTCACGAACCAAAAATTACAATCATGCACGATAGTTTTTTTAAATGGTCTTTTATTTAATAATATTTTTTCTTGAAAATTAGGAAAACGAACCACCCTTCTTGTTCGGATTGAAGCTGTTTTAAACTCGAGACCACTGTCTCCGATCACCGAAAACCCAGACGAAGTTTTACCCCTTACACCGGGTCATCTACTTAGAGGAGCACCAATTATTGCTCTACCTGAAGCCCCTACTGAACCTTCGATAGAAAACTTACCCTTTGTAAAACGATGGGAAAGACTAAAGGTTCTCCAGCATATCTTCGCTCGAAGATGGAAACCCGAATATATCACCAAACTCCAAAAACGAGTTAAATGGAAGAAAGAACGAAATAAATTGAAACCAGGTGATATCGTCATAGTCAAAGAGGACTTTATACCGCCTATTGAGTGGCTTCTCGGCCGTGTCACAAAAATTGTTCAGGGTCGAGACGGGAAAATAAGGGTAGCTGAAATTCGAACTAAAAACGGTTCTATACTACGCCCAATCGTAAAATTTTGTTTACTTCCAGCGAATACTAACTCTGAATCTAAAATTTCCTCTGACGGCACCCCATGATTCAACAACATCTCTCATGCCTTAACCTTTGTCTGGAAATCTCAATTGCACTCTATGTCATATATTACTTTATGAACTTCTTTGTTTCTTTTTTCACATCTAGACTACCGGAAAGCCAAAATGCCACTTCTGCAGCTTAAACCATCCCTTAAAATACTGCCGCACCTTTAAGGAGTTTAGTCCTTCTGTGAGACGACTGTCAATTCTTAATAAAGGATATTGCCTTAATTGTTTGGCATTTAACCACGAACGGTATTGGTGTCCATTGGTGTCCATCCTATTATTATTCCAGAAGGATGTGCCTTTGCAAAACTCCTGGTTGATTTCACGCATCGAATCCTGCTGCACGCTGAGCATCACATTATGTTACGAGCGATCCGACAAGGTTTTTATATCCCACGACTTAAAAGTCTTGCACGTAAATGTATTCGTGGGTGTAGAACGTGCACAATTTATAAACGTAAAGTGAACAATCAAATAATGGCGGCGCTCCTTCCCGAACGAGTCAACCTCTCATTGCCATTTACATATACAGGAGTAGACTTTGCCGGTCCATTCAACATTAAATCCTCCTCCTTAAGAAATGCCAAAATCCTTAAAGGCTATGTAGCTGTTTTCGTTTCTTTTGCTACCCGCGCTGTTCATTTAGAAAGTTGTTCAGACCTCTCCACTGATGCTTTTTTAGCCTGCTTTGATCGGTTTATTGGACGAAGAGGACTTCCAAAAACCATGTTTTCGGATAACGGCAGCAATTTCCTTGGTGCTAGTTGTGCGCTACTAAAAAGACATAATGAATTTCTTAAATTAACGGAAAGGGCCTTGGTTGAGAAATATGGTGCTCGCAGAGTCACTTGGTCCCTCATTCATCCATACGCACCCCATATGGGTGGCCTTTGGGAGGCTGCTGTGTAAAGGATGAAGTCTTATCTCAAAAAAGTCGTTACCAACCTATCATTCACCTTTGAAGAATTGTCCACCCTTCTTGTTCGGATTGAAGCTGTTTTAAACTCGAGACCACTGTCCCCGATCACCGAAAACCCAAACGAAGTTTTACCCCTTACACCGGGTCATCTACTTAGAGGAGCACCAATTATTGCTCTACCTGAAGCCCCTACTGAACCTTCGATAGAAAACTTACCCTTTGTAAAACGATGGGAAAGACTAAAGGTTCTCCAGCATATCTTCGCTCGAAGATGGAAACCCGAATATATCACCAAACTCCAAAAACGAGTTAAATGGAAGAAAGAACGAAATAACTTGAAACCAGGTGATATCGTCATAGTCAAAGAGGACTTTATACCGCCTACTGAGTGGCTTCTCGGCCGTGTCACAAAAATTGTTCTGGGTCGAGACGGGAAAATAAGGGTAGCTGAAATTCGAACTAAAAACGGTTCTATACTACGCCCAATCGTAAAATTGTGTTTACTTCCAGCGAATACTAACTCTGAATCTAAAATTTCCTCAGACGGCACCCCATGATTCAACAACATCTCTCATGCACTCTCTGTCATATATTACTTTATGAACTTCTTTGTTTCTTTTTTCACATCTAGACTACCGGAAAGCCAAAATGCCACTTCTGCAGCTTAAACCATCCCTTAAAATACTGCCGCACCTTTAAGGAGTTTAGTCCTTCTGTGAGACGACTGTCAATTCTTAATAAAGGATATTGCCTTAATTGTTTGGCATTTAACCACGAACGGTATTGGTGTCCATCCAGAGCTCGGTGTCAATTTGAACCAACACCCGGCAAATTTTGTAACGCCAGTCATCACACCCTCCTGCCCCGGGAAATAATTGGAAAAGGCTTCTCGTCTAGCTTTGAAGAGGATATCGACCCGATGCCCTTTGATCTTTGCGACAGCAGCGACTCGGTTAAATTCACAGGGTTTGCCGGTATCGTCCTTCCAGGACACGTCGAAGGCGACAGAGTGGGTTTCCCAATGAGCGATTCGGACGATTCCTGCATAAGCTCGTCAGTCCCTCTCCTACGAGATGTTCCAGACTTCCCAGAGACAAACCCATGAATAATTTATTATCGGCACCACTGTTAGTTATTATTTTTTGCCTTCTTCATCACGTTATTTTGTGATTTTATAGAAGTCTCATTTTTACCAATTGTTCTCTTGGAAGACTTTTTCTTTAATGCTTTTTGTTATTATTTTTTTATATATGTATATATTTATACGTTTGTTTATAACAAAACCGATTAAAATTAAAATTTGCTTAAGGCTACGTTTCCACTGAACGTGTTTTGAATGTGTTTTGAAACGAAAGACTGTTTTGCCCAGGAAAAATTAGCAATAGCAGCTCATTGCTTTTTGCATTACCAATAATGACCTACCCCACTGCATTACTTCTAAAGTAAAAATAATGAGTTACTTATAATGTTTTATACAGCCATTGATATTCCATGTTATCTCCTTGCATACTACATTACTTTCAAGGTAAAAATAATGAGTTACTATTAATGTGTTTTAACTACTTATTTTTGGCAGTTTAAATTTATTTTTGGTTTTGTTATTTATTTTTTTTTTCAAATTGTTATCAAAAATAAATTCAAATTAAAAGTAAATAAAAAATTAATAGAAAAAATTTGAAACATAATAAATGTGGTTTTTTGAAGACTTTGATTTGAAATGGGATTTTTTCAAGTACCATTTTGAATGAATTAATCTAAAAGTTATTTTTTTGTGAATTTAATAAAATATATGTACATATGTTGTATTTAATTTTTTTTATCATTATAAATATAAAATAAATATTATAAAAAAATATATAATATATTAGGTTTGTTTTTTTCGAATATTATATAAATATTCCATACAAATTTAAGTAGATATAGGCTTGATAAGTAGTTATAGATATAGCTACTTAAAAATAAAGAATGTATATAGAGTATTCGAAAAACCGGCCTTATGGAAAAACCGGTTTCGGTTTTCTTCGAAAAATCTAATTTTAAAAAAACCGGTTTCGGTTTTCGCAGAAAAAACCGGTCAACCGGTTTTTTCGGTTTTTTTTTTAAATTTGAATAAAAAGCTTATATAATTCGTTAATTGTTTTAATTACAAACAAAAAAAAAAAGAAATTTAATATATAAAGTAATACAAATAAAAAAAAACATTCTTTGAAAAAATAAATATTTTATAATATTTTTTTATTGTATTTTATTTCAACATTATATTCATTTGTTTTAATAGTAATTTGAACGTTTGGCATTAAATAAGTTTTTTTAATATTACATTTTAAATATGTAAAAAGAAAATCAATTTTTCAGTTCTAAAATAATATTTTAGAAATAATATGCAATTTAAATGTTTCGTTTTAAGACGATTTTTTTGTTTGCTTTTGATAAAGCTAGAAGTGGAAAATACTCTTTCACTAGTAGTAGATGTTGGACAAATAGTCAAAAGACAATTATATTAATTGTCCAACTTTTCAGTTCTTTCGTCGCATTTATCAAAGTATATGAAATCATCATATGTGACCCTCTCCGAGAAAAGGGACCTAGTGTGTCAAAAAACGGGTTTGGACTTGGCAGAGTGGATTCTGGTACCTAATAGGGTGTAGAATAAAATGAAATGAATTAGATTTCTGATAAAAATTTATTTACATAAATACGTACAAAATGAACTTGGGAAAAACGATAAAAATGAGAAAAACATTAAAATTTACTTTTTTGGTTTTAAATTGTCACTCTAAAAGCGAAAAAATATACGTCACCACATAGGCATGACGACACCAAAGTCGGCACGCAATCATAACTAACCATACCAAATCGCATCTTCCAACTTAAGGTGTGTTCACAGTGATAATGCGTTATGAAACTTTAAATGCGTTTTTCTCAAAACTTCATTTTCACAAACTAGATCCCTTTTCTCGGAGAGGGTCACATATAATGATGAATGATTTTGTACAGTCTCTTTTTTAGGATTTTGAATACTGTTTATTGTGTTATTTAGATCAGAAATTAAACTATTTGAGTTTGAAATATCCAAAGTTAAGTCTTCATCGGTATCTATCAGACTTACATTTAAATCTTCATAACCAAACGATTATAAAAGTGTTCGGAAAAAATAAAAGAGACCAAGTAACCCAGTTGGTGATGTAATTAAAAAAACCGGTTAACCGAACAAAAAATACTGGTTTTCGGTTTTCTTCGAATTTACAAAATATTCGAAACCGATCGGTTTAAAAACAAAAGAAACCGGTTGACCGGTTTTTGAATACTCTAAATGTATAAAAATACTGCTAAGACTTAGACATTTTTTAAACGTAAACAAAAATTTTTGTCATAAAAATATTTCAAATTTTTGTATCTTTCATTTAATAAAATATTAAAAATAAAAAAAAGCTAACAAATGAATTGTGTTTGTAAGAAAGGTAGAGCTGGGAAAAAAATATAATTGCCCAATTTCGCGTTCCGGCGAAGTCCATATACGAAAACAGCTTTCATACAAAGGCGGCCCTAAAGTTCAAATCAGGGAGACCGTAATCATTATGAGTTTTACAATAAAAATTACACAATAGTGATTATATTATGAGTTTTAAGGATTTCTTGGTAATGATTTTTCAATGGTAATGATTATTTTTGAGTTATAATAAAAATCAGCCATAATTATTATTTTTCAGCAAAAAAAAGTCAAAAATAATTATTATTTATAATTTTTTTTTTACTCAAAATAAAACTCACTTTCAATTTATGACTTTTTTGTGAGGTTTTTTACTAACATAGTTGCATATCCTCATAAAACAAATCCAGAGGAACCAAACAAGGCGACAAAAATTATTACAAATTATTTCAAAAGTTTTTTTTAATCAATTTTATTTGTTTTTAATTATTTATTATTTAATTTTACAAAAAGTAATTTCGCCAACGACTCGTCTGATAGGTTGCATCTTTAATCTGTTAGCATTGTTTTTAATGCAGAAAAGGATCTTTCAACACTCACTTGTGTGGCAGGAACAGAGTGCACCACTTTGGCCAGCTGGTACAGATAAGGGTATTGAAATTTTTTTCCTCCCAGTACTACATAATATTTTTGTTTGTACAAACTGGCTTTGGACAATAGTTGTCAATTTCAGAATAGCCCTTGTGTAACTCCTCAGTGTGCCAACCATCTTCTGTTTCCTCATCGGAAGCTACCTCAATTGTATTGAGATACTCGTTCAAGAGGGAGCAGGCGTTCGAATTCTGCGAAAGCAATGCACTAGCTGCGTCGAATGATGTCGATGCCTTCGGGCTACTTGAGCAAGGCTCAGGTATTGGATTAATCTGAAATATATATATAAATTTGTGTTTGCGTTAGTTCTAAGATAAATTTACTTACGATTTCTTTCAAATTTATTATTTGTAGTAACAGCTGCTTAAGCTGTGCTCTGGCGAGCATAAGGCTTATCTGGTTTTGCAGCAATGTTCTTCTTATTCGTGGATCCAAGTAGATGCTGCAAATGACCACGTTAGTAATAAAATTATTAATTAAAAATTATATTATGGGTGTTTGCGTGAGGGCAAAATATGCAAATAAAAGAAAAAAATACAATTTTGAATTGTTGAGAAAAAGATCTCAGATTTTATTAAAATTTTTATATATTACCGTCGGTGACGATGAGCACAATATGTATCCAAAAAACAAATGAATATCTCAAGAAAGGAGACCTTATCTAAAGTGATGAGCAACAATGTTTAATACCCGTTAACGGTTTTACTCGCTAGAATCTGTGTAAAAACTCCCAACAAAGTTGTAAAGGGAAGTAATATTTAGATTCTAACAGAGCATTAACCCACCAAAGGCAAAGGTCCGAAAAATACTAGGACAAAAAATTAATGATTTGTAATTAAACATTGCCGGCCACCTTGCAACATCCAGGTGTGTTGCAAACCAAATCTTAAAGTTATCCTTAAACTAACAAGAGGTATAGTTCAGTTTATAAATAAAAGAATGTGAGCTTGATTTCAAATATTTTTTTTTTTTAAATAACACTTACAACTAATTTGGCCAGTAGGGACCACGCAGAAAATTTATATATAAATGTTTATTTAAAAGCTATGTTAAGTGGGCCAGTAGGGACCCCGTAGAAATAAAAAAGTATAGTGGGTCAGGAAGGACCCCGAAGAGGCCTGTAAAGACCGATTACATAAATAGCGTGATAATTAAAGTTAATTAGTCAGAATGACCAGTTTTGTGATCGGTCGCTTTACAACCCCGTTTGAAGTACGTATATCCGCAACCCTTACATGTCCATCGCTTCCAGGATAAACTTTAATGACCCTGCCTAACCGCCACGATGTCGGAGGTAATTGCTCGTGTCTAACTACGACCAAGTCGTTTACCTGAAGGTCGCGTTGCGGATTTTGCCATTTATATCGCTTATGTAAGCTCGTTAAATACTCTTCTTTCCATCGACGGCAGAAGAGTTGAGCAAGTGCCTTCATTTTCCGAAATCGATTAACTAAACTCAAAGGGGGGTCGTGTATCGCAGGCTCAGAAGGGGCCAGAATTGAAGAACCAATCAAAAAATGACCAGGAGTCAGGGCTACCGGTTCCTGAGGATTGTCTGTCATAGGACAAAGAGGGCGCGAATCTAAGCAAGCTTCAATTCGGGAAAGAACCGTAGAGAATTCCTCAAATGTATATCTAAAAGCTTGTGCCTCTTTCCTAAAATGTAGTTTGAAACTCTTTACACCGGCTTCCCAAAGACCGCCCATATGAGGAGCCCCAGCTGGGATAAAACGCCACGACAGACCCTGTACGTTGTACGCTGAACACAACGTCGATTGACTTTCTTTTATAAAAGCCTTAAAATCTCTCTCTATTTCGCGCGAAGCGCCGACAAAATTCGTTCCGTTGTCAGAAAATATGGTATTTGGACAACCTCTTCTCGAAATAAATCTGTGAAAAGCTGCTAAAAAAGAAGCAGTAGACAAGTCAGAAGTTGCCTCTAAATGAATCGCTTTCGTAGAAAAGCAAACAAAAACACAAACGTAGCCTTTAGTTATCTTACAAGCCCTTCCAGTGAAACTCTTGATATCAAAGGGGCCTGCGAAGTCAACACCAGTAGTAGTGAAAGGCCTATCGATAGTGCTTCGTTCAGGAGGAAGAGCTGCCATAATCTGAGCACAAGATCTTTTCCGGTCAATAATGCACCGTTTGCAACGACTGATGACTCCACGAATTTTAGACTTTAATCGTGGGATCCAATATTCAATGCGAAGTATTCGCAACATTTACTGATTTCCACCGTGAATGGAAATCAAATGAGTATATTCCGTTAAAAGTAGGGTAAATCTACTGGAATATGGCAAAATTATAGGATGCCTCTCTGTGTATGATAGACACGGCGATTTAGCTAAACGACCATTCATTCTAATGACGCCATCCTTATCAAGAAAAGGATTTAAAGGTATAAGCGAACTTTTCGAACATAAAGGTTTTTTCTCCAAGAGACATTTATATTCATCAGCGAAATAGTATTTTTGAGCCACAATGGCCAAACGCAATTTGGTTCTTTTCACCTCAAGACTAGAAAGCGTTTGATCAACATACTGATTTCGACCTGATTTATGAGCTGGGTGAATATTATAAATGAAGCGCAAAACACACGAGAGAACACGAAGTGCTCGATCAAGACTCGAATAATTCGTAAGAATATCCTCATATACGTCGGCTCCTCCGGAGTCCGTAAAAAACGAAGCATGAGTTCGAACAACCCGACACTCAATGTCTGTAGTAAGGCAAGAAAGATCAGATATATTCCACTTAGCCCTGTCTTGTCGAAGCCATTGTGGACCATGCCACCAAAGTTCACTAATCGCCAGCTCAGAGGGAGAAGTTCCCCGACTACCTAAATCTGCAGGATTGTCCCCAGATCGGACATGGTACCAATTATGGTTTCCAACGTTTTCCTGAATACGAAAAACTCTATTCGCAACAAAAGTGGTCCAAGAACAAGGAGCCTTTTTTAACCAGGAAAGGACTATAGTAGAATCAGTCCAACAATAAATCTGATTAACTTTAATATCAATTTCACTTACCACTGTTTTCAAAAGTTCAGAGGCCAATACTGCACCGCAAAGTTCAAGTCGCGGTAATGAAATTGATTTAATAGGAGCCACTTTAGTCCTCGCCGAAAGCAAATGTGTCTGAACTTCTCCGGTAGAGGTCTCAATACGAATATAAATCACCCCCGCGTATGCCTTTTCCGAGGCATCAGAAAAGACATGAAGTTCAACCGAAGTTTCTAGAGTAAAATGAACCCATCGTGGAATCTGTATAGTATTCACTTCATGATAGGAAGCAACAAATTTCTGCCACTCTTTTTCAGTAGCGAGCGGAAGCAAATCATCCCAATTGATATTATCCAGCCAAATTTTTTGCATAATAATTTTCGCGACAACAATAACAGGACCCAACCAACCAACAGGATCGAACAATTTCGCTATCGTAGATAAAACTTCCCTCTTTGTATAACATGACCTATGTCCCATAGGAGTCACATTAAAATACTCCACAAACGTCAATAATTTAGCGTCAACTAAATGTTCCGAAGGGAGACCGTTTAAAATCATACGTTCGTTTGAAGTCCATTTTCTAAGTTGAAACTTTGCAGAAGACAAGGCCGCTATCAGCTGGTCACGAGCGATCAAAGCAGTAGAAACATCGTGAGTTCCCGTCAAAACGTCGTCAACGTACATACACTTTCGAAGAATGTGTGATGCCAGAGGAAACTCAGCTTCAGAATCGTCCGCTAACTGTAATAAAGTCCGAATCGCAAGATATGGAGCGCAATTGACACCAAAGGTCACAGTCTGTAACTCATATTCCCTAACGTCCTCCGATGGAGAATTTCGAAAAAAAATACGCTGAAATGGGGTATGAGAAGAATCGACCAAAATTTGCTTATACATCTGGGTAATATCACAATTAAAAACAAATCTAAAAAGGCGCCGCCGAAGAATCAAGAGGACCAAGTCTGCCTGTAAAGTAGGCCCAACATATAAGCAATCGTTAAGACAATTCCCATTCTAAGTCTTATTTGAAGCGTTGAAGACAACCCGCAACTTTGTAGTTTTCCTTTCAGGTTTAATAACGGGGTGATGAGGCAAATAACAAGACAAATTAGGATTAAAAATAGGGTTCGAAACAGGTTTCATGTGACCGAGATCTAAATATTCCCTAACGACGTTGTCATACACCTCCTTAATCTCAGGTTTTCGCTGAAGGGAAGATTCGGTCCTAAGATACTGTGCCAAGACACTTAACCTTGACGATCCTAACGAATGAGTTTTAGGAAATTCGGGTTTAAAAGGCAGAGTCACAATATATCTACCATCAGGGGAGCGACGAGTAGTCGCTTTGTAATTTTCCTCACAATATTTGTCAAAAACAGATAAATTTTTCGTTTTGGGAGCCTCCTCAAGTTCCCAGAAACGAAGAAGATTTTTATTAAGATTATCTTCTTCTGAGAAGTCTACATGAGTAGAATAGACTTGAACTCGAGGTTGCACTAGTGGACCAGAAATGATCCAGCCGAAAACCGTGTTCTGAGCTATCAAAGAACCCAAGATATCCCGAGGAAAGTCTTTTACGATAATTCTAGGATACAGTTCAGAACCGAGCAAAAGATCGACAGGTCGACTGCCATAGAAATTAGAATTAGCCAAACGAAGATTTGGCAAATTTTCCCTTATATTTGAAGGTACTTTAAAAGACGGAATATTCCCAGAAATATTGTTCAACACAAGAAGTAAGGCCTCTAATGAAAAAGCGGAATCAATAGGAGAGCCAACTTTTACTGAACAAAGTTTTTTCGACGAAGTCGAGATTAATTCCACACCTGAAACGCCGACCTTCGTAGAAAGCGTCGGAAGTTTCAAACGTTCCGAAATGAACGAAGTTTCGGAGGCGGGATCAATAAGTGCGCGGGCAGGGTACGTCATACCCTGATGAACAATGTTAACCATAGCCGTCCCTAAAAGCACATTTCTATTTACAGAAGCATGAAATACCTGTCTATTGAGAGGCAATGCGGAATTACCGCCATTAGAAGTGGACTGTATATTTAGATCAACTGATGCCAGATTGGGAAGACGAGGAGCTGTACCCGAACCAGCAGCCAAATTAGCAGCGGAATCGCGATGCAACAAAGTGTGATGCCGTTTATTACACTTTGAACAACTATGAATGCTGTTGCAATCTTTAGCTTCATGTGTCCTTGAGAGACAATTGACACAACAATGAAATTTCTTTACATTCGAATACCTATCAGCAACTGATAAACTTTTAAATCGAGGGCAAGAGCGCAAAAAATGCACCTGATTTTTACACAAAACGCATGAAGTGTTTGTAGAAGAGGAAGCCGCAGTATGATGGGATTTCATCTTTAATTCAGCGGACCTTTTCGAAAGATGTGAACCCCTAAGATCACGAGAGCACTCTAAAGTGTCGATCCTTTCTGTCAGAAAGCGGTCTAAATCACTCCAGAGGGACAACGCCTTTTTATCCTTAACGGACTGCTCCCAAAGATTAACGGTGATCGCAGGTAACCGTTGAATACACATAAAAACGATCATATGCGAACTTAAATCCCCTGTCACGGAAATGTCCAAAGCAGACAAGGCAGAAAGACAACCGTTTATACCGCGTTGTAAAGTTTTTAAGCCCTCATCCGTTTCCTTGTCAAGGAACGGAAGATCGAAAAGCATAATGAGCTGGTGGTTCACCAGTCGACGTAAATTCTCGTATTTGTCCGTTAAACTTTTCCAGGCAATATCTAAACCTTTATTCGTAAGCGGCGCTTTTGAAACAATTTCCCGCGCATCGCCACTTGTTTTCTCCAAAAGAGCAAACAATCGCACAATTGGACTAAGACGCGAGTTATTAATGTGAACCGCTGTAAAAAGATCGCGAAAAGTGGGCCAAGAAATAACTTTACTGTCAAAAACAGGTATATTGCACGGCGGAATGTTGAAATTGTGGCAAAAATCATCAGAGTTGACCGGTAAAACCGGAGACTGATTGCCGGTTTTCATGGTATCAGCGTTTCGCGGTTCAAAATTATACAATTTTTCGTTAATAGCAGCTAAGCAGTTGACGTACGCATTAAAAGTCGCGTCGTATTTCGCCTCAGCTGCGTCTACATCAGCTGGTTCAGCGCTATCCACATTTTCCAAAAAACTTAAACACGATTTATAAGACAATTTAACGCTTTCCCACAGAACACTTAGTTCCTTTCCGCGTATTTCGAGCGTAAATACCGTGTGTACATTCTCGCGAAGTTCATTAAATTTGGATTCGAATTTTATAAGAACATCGGACTCTCTAATAAAAATATCCAAAGCGTTATCAGACATTTTATTTTAAGTTTATAAAAAATAATTAAAAAAAAAAGATCCGAAAAAATGCAATAAAATTCGAAAAAGTTCGAAAAACCCGAAGAAATCCAAAAAGATACGAAAATTTACGAAGAAAATCAAAGATTTTTCAAATTTTCAAGGAGTAATATAAAAGAATTCGAAAATATATAAAAATCAAAAAATATATAAAAATCAAAATCGGAAAATACTCTTTCACTAGTAGTAGATGTTGGACAAATAGTCAAAAGACAATTATATTAATTGTCCAACTTTTCAGTTCTTTCGTCGCATTTATCAAAGTATATGAAATCATCATATGTGACCCTCTCCGAGAAAAGGGACCTAGTGTGTCAAAAAACGGGTTTGGACTTGGCAGAGTGGATTCTGGTACCTAATAGGGTGTAGAATAAAATGAAATGAATTAGATTTCTGATAAAAATTTATTTACATAAATACGTACAAAATGAACTTGGGAAAAACGATAAAAATGAGAAAAACATTAAAATTTACTTTTTTGGTTTTAAATTGTCACTCTAAAAGCGAAAAAATATACGTCACCACATAGGCATGACGACACCAAAGTCGGCACGCAATCATAACTAACCATACCAAATCGCATCTTCCAACTTAAGGTGTGTTCACAGTGATAATGCGTTATGAAACTTTAAATGCGTTTTTCTCAAAACTTCATTTTCACAAACTAGATCCCTTTTCTCGGAGAGGGTCACATATAATGATGAATGATTTTGTACAGTCTCTTTTTTAGGATTTTGAATACTGTTTATTGTGTTATTTAGATCAGAAATTAAACTATTTGAGTTTGAAATATCCAAAGTTAAGTCTTCATCGGTATCTATCAGACTTACATTTAAATCTTCATAACCAAACGATTATAAAAGTGTTCGGAAAAAATAAAAGAGACCAAGTAACCCAGTTGGTGATGTAATTAAAAAAACCGGTTAACCGAACAAAAAATACTGGTTTTCGGTTTTCTTCGAATTTACAAAATATTCGAAACCGATCGGTTTAAAAACAAAAGAAACCGGTTGACCGGTTTTTGAATACTCTAAATGTATAAAAATACTGCTAAGACTTAGACATTTTTTAAACGTAAACAAAAATTTTTGTCATAAAAATATTTCAAATTTTTGTATCTTTCATTTAATAAAATATTAAAAATAAAAAAAAGCTAACAAATGAATTGTGTTTGTAAGAAAGGTAGAGCTGGGAAAAAAATATAATTGCCCAATTTCGCGTTCCGGCGAAGTCCATATACGAAAACAGCTTTCATACAAAGGCGGCCCTAAAGTTCAAATCAGGGAGACCGTAATCATTATGAGTTTTACAATAAAAATTACACAATAGTGATTATATTATGAGTTTTAAGGATTTCTTGGTAATGATTTTTCAATGGTAATGATTATTTTTGAGTTATAATAAAAATCAGCCATAATTATTATTTTTCAGCAAAAAAAAGTCAAAAATAATTATTATTTATAATTTTTTTTTTACTCAAAATAAAACTCACTTTCAATTTATGACTTTTTTGTGAGGTTTTTTACTAACATAGTTGCATATCCTCATAAAACAAATCCAGAGGAACCAAACAAGGCGACAAAAATTATTACAAATTATTTCAAAAGTTTTTTTTAATCAATTTTATTTGTTTTTAATTATTTATTATTTAATTTTACAAAAAGTAATTTCGCCAACGACTCGTCTGATAGGTTGCATCTTTAATCTGTTAGCATTGTTTTTAATGCAGAAAAGGATCTTTCAACACTCACTTGTGTGGCAGGAACAGAGTGCACCACTTTGGCCAGCTGGTACAGATAAGGGTATTGAAATTTTTTTCCTCCCAGTACTACATAATATTTTTGTTTGTACAAACTGGCTTTGGACAATAGTTGTCAATTTCAGAATAGCCCTTGTGTAACTCCTCAGTGTGCCAACCATCTTCTGTTTCCTCATCGGAAGCTACCTCAATTGTATTGAGATACTCGTTCAAGAGGGAGCAGGCGTTCGAATTCTGCGAAAGCAATGCACTAGCTGCGTCGAATGATGTCGATGCCTTCGGGCTACTTGAGCAAGGCTCAGGTATTGGATTAATCTGAAATATATATATAAATTTGTGTTTGCGTTAGTTCTAAGATAAATTTACTTACGATTTCTTTCAAATTTATTATTTGTAGTAACAGCTGCTTAAGCTGTGCTCTGGCGAGCATAAGGCTTATCTGGTTTTGCAGCAATGTTCTTCTTATTCGTGGATCCAAGTAGATGCTGCAAATGACCACGTTAGTAATAAAATTATTAATTAAAAATTATATTATGGGTGTTTGCGTGAGGGCAAAATATGCAAATAAAAGAAAAAAATACAATTTTGAATTGTTGAGAAAAAGATCTCAGATTTTATTAAAATTTTTATATATTACCGTCGGTGACGATGAGCACAATATGTATCCAAAAAACAAATGAATATCTCAAGAAAGGAGACCTTATCTAAAGTGATGAGCAACAATGTTTAATACCCGTTAACGGTTTTACTCGCTAGAATCTGTGTAAAAACTCCCAACAAAGTTGTAAAGGGAAGTAATATTTAGATTCTAACAGAGCATTAACCCACCAAAGGCAAAGGTCCGAAAAATACTAGGACAAAAAATTAATGATTTGTAATTAAACATTGCCGGCCACCTTGCAACATCCAGGTGTGTTGCAAACCAAATCTTAAAGTTATCCTTAAACTAACAAGAGGTATAGTTCAGTTTATAAATAAAAGAATGTGAGCTTGATTTCAAATATTTTTTTTTTTAAATAACACTTACAACTAATTTGGCCAGTAGGGACCACGCAGAAAATTTATATATAAATGTTTATTTAAAAGCTATGTTAAGTGGGCCAGTAGGGACCCCGTAGAAATAAAAAAGTATAGTGGGTCAGGAAGGACCCCGAAGAGGCCTGTAAAGACCGATTACATAAATAGCGTGATAATTAAAGTTAATTAGTCAGAATGACCAGTTTTGTGATCGGTCGCTTTACAACCCCGTTTGAAGTACGTATATCCGCAACCCTTACATGTCCATCGCTTCCAGGATAAACTTTAATGACCCTGCCTAACCGCCACGATGTCGGAGGTAATTGCTCGTGTCTAACTACGACCAAGTCGTTTACCTGAAGGTCGCGTTGCGGATTTTGCCATTTATATCGCTTATGTAAGCTCGTTAAATACTCTTCTTTCCATCGACGGCAGAAGAGTTGAGCAAGTGCCTTCATTTTCCGAAATCGATTAACTAAACTCAAAGGGGGGTCGTGTATCGCAGGCTCAGAAGGGGCCAGAATTGAAGAACCAATCAAAAAATGACCAGGAGTCAGGGCTACCGGTTCCTGAGGATTGTCTGTCATAGGACAAAGAGGGCGCGAATCTAAGCAAGCTTCAATTCGGGAAAGAACCGTAGAGAATTCCTCAAATGTATATCTAAAAGCTTGTGCCTCTTTCCTAAAATGTAGTTTGAAACTCTTTACACCGGCTTCCCAAAGACCGCCCATATGAGGAGCCCCAGCTGGGATAAAACGCCACGACAGACCCTGTACGTTGTACGCTGAACACAACGTCGATTGACTTTCTTTTATAAAAGCCTTAAAATCTCTCTCTATTTCGCGCGAAGCGCCGACAAAATTCGTTCCGTTGTCAGAAAATATGGTATTTGGACAACCTCTTCTCGAAATAAATCTGTGAAAAGCTGCTAAAAAAGAAGCAGTAGACAAGTCAGAAGTTGCCTCTAAATGAATCGCTTTCGTAGAAAAGCAAACAAAAACACAAACGTAGCCTTTAGTTATCTTACAAGCCCTTCCAGTGAAACTCTTGATATCAAAGGGGCCTGCGAAGTCAACACCAGTAGTAGTGAAAGGCCTATCGATAGTGCTTCGTTCAGGAGGAAGAGCTGCCATAATCTGAGCACAAGATCTTTTCCGGTCAATAATGCACCGTTTGCAACGACTGATGACTCCAGGAATTTTAGACTTTAATCGTGGGATCCAATATTCAATGCGAAGTATTCGCAACATTTACTGATTTCCACCGTGAATGGAAATCAAATGAGTATATTCCGTTAAAAGTAGGGTAAATCTACTGGAATATGGCAAAATTATAGGATGCCTCTCTGTGTATGATAGACACGGCGATTTAGCTAAACGACCATTCATTCTAATGACGCCATCCTTATCAAGAAAAGGATTTAAAGGTATAAGCGAACTTTTCGAACATAAAGGTTTTTTCTCCAAGAGACATTTATATTCATCAGCGAAATAGTATTTTTGAGCCACAATGGCCAAACGCAATTTGGTTCTTTTCACCTCAAGACTAGAAAGCGTTTGATCAACATACTGATTTCGACCTGATTTATGAGCTGGGTGAATATTATAAATGAAGCGCAAAACACACGAGAGAACACGAAGTGCTCGATCAAGACTCGAATAATTCGTAAGAATATCCTCATATACGTCGGCTCCTCCGGAGTCCGTAAAAAACGAAGCATGAGTTCGAACAACCCGACACTCAATGTCTGTAGTAAGGCAAGAAAGATCAGATATATTCCACTTAGCCCTGTCTTGTCGAAGCCATTGTGGACCATGCCACCAAAGTTCACTAATCGCCAGCTCAGAGGGAGAAGTTCCCCGACTACCTAAATCTGCAGGATTGTCCCCAGATCGGACATGGTACCAATTATGGTTTCCAACGTTTTCCTGAATACGAAAAACTCTATTCGCAACAAAAGTGGTCCAAGAACAAGGAGCCTTTTTTAACCAGGAAAGGACTATAGTAGAATCAGTCCAACAATAAATCTGATTAACTTTAATATCAATTTCACTTACCACTGTTTTCAAAAGTTCAGAGGCCAATACTGCACCGCAAAGTTCAAGTCGCGGTAATGAAATTGATTTAATAGGAGCCACTTTAGTCCTCGCCGAAAGCAAATGTGTCTGAACTTCTCCGGTAGAGGTCTCAATACGAATATAAATCACCCCCGCGTATGCCTTTTCCGAGGCATCAGAAAAGACATGAAGTTCAACCGAAGTTTCTAGAGTAAAATGAACCCATCGTGGAATCTGTATAGTATTCACTTCATGATAGGAAGCAACAAATTTCTGCCACTCTTTTTCAGTAGCGAGCGGAAGCAAATCATCCCAATTGATATTATCCAGCCAAATTTTTTGCATAATAATTTTCGCGACAACAATAACAGGACCCAACCAACCAACAGGATCGAACAATTTCGCTATCGTAGATAAAACTTCCCTCTTTGTATAACATGACCTATGTCCCATAGGAGTCACATTAAAATACTCCACAAACGTCAATAATTTAGCGTCAACTAAATGTTCCGAAGGGAGACCGTTTAAAATCATACGTTCGTTTGAAGTCCATTTTCTAAGTTGAAACTTTGCAGAAGACAAGGCCGCTATCAGCTGGTCAGGAGCGATCAAAGCAGTAGAAACATCGTGAGTTCCCGTCAAAACGTCGTCAACGTACATACACTTTCGAAGAATGTGTGATGCCAGAGGAAACTCAGCTTCAGAATCGTCCGCTAACTGTAATAAAGTCCGAATCGCAAGATATGGAGCGCAATTGACACCAAAGGTCACAGTCTGTAACTCATATTCCCTAACGTCCTCCGATGGAGAATTTCGAAAAAAAATACGCTGAAATGGGGTATGAGAAGAATCGACCAAAATTTGCTTATACATCTGGGTAATATCACAATTAAAAACAAATCTAAAAAGGCGCCGCCGAAGAATCAAGAGGACCAAGTCTGCCTGTAAAGTAGGCCCAACATATAAGCAATCGTTAAGACAATTCCCATTCTAAGTCTTATTTGAAGCGTTGAAGACAACCCGCAACTTTGTAGTTTTCCTTTCAGGTTTAATAACGGGGTGATGAGGCAAATAACAAGACAAATTAGGATTAAAAATAGGGTTCGAAACAGGTTTCATGTGACCGAGATCTAAATATTCCCTAACGACGTTGTCATACACCTCCTTAATCTCAGGTTTTCGCTGAAGGGAAGATTCGGTCCTAAGATACTGTGCCAAGACACTTAACCTTGACGATCCTAACGAATGAGTTTTAGGAAATTCGGGTTTAAAAGGCAGAGTCACAATATATCTACCATCAGGGGAGCGACGAGTAGTCGCTTTGTAATTTTCCTCACAATATTTGTCAAAAACAGATAAATTTTTCGTTTTGGGAGCCTCCTCAAGTTCCCAGAAACGAAGAAGATTTTTATTAAGATTATCTTCTTCTGAGAAGTCTACATGAGTAGAATAGACTTGAACTCGAGGTTGCACTAGTGGACCAGAAATGATCCAGCCGAAAACCGTGTTCTGAGCTATCAAAGAACCCAAGATATCCCGAGGAAAGTCTTTTACGATAATTCTAGGATACAGTTCAGAACCGAGCAAAAGATCGACAGGTCGACTGCCATAGAAATTAGAATTAGCCAAACGAAGATTTGGCAAATTTTCCCTTATATTTGAAGGTACTTTAAAAGACGGAATATTCCCAGAAATATTGTTCAACACAAGAAGTAAGGCCTCTAATGAAAAAGCGGAATCAATAGGAGAGCCAACTTTTACTGAACAAAGTTTTTTCGACGAAGTCGAGATTAATTCCACACCTGAAACGCCGACCTTCGTAGAAAGCGTCGGAAGTTTCAAACGTTCCGAAATGAACGAAGTTTCGGAGGCGGGATCAATAAGTGCGCGGGCAGGGTACGTCATACCCTGATGAACAATGTTAACCATAGCCGTCCCTAAAAGCACATTTCTATTTACAGAAGCATGAAATACCTGTCTATTGAGAGGCAATGCGGAATTACCGCCATTAGAAGTGGACTGTATATTTAGATCAACTGATGCCAGATTGGGAAGACGAGGAGCTGTACCCGAACCAGCAGCCAAATTAGCAGCGGAATCGCGATGCAACAAAGTGTGATGCCGTTTATTACACTTTGAACAACTATGAATGCTGTTGCAATCTTTAGCTTCATGTGTCCTTGAGAGACAATTGACACAACAATGAAATTTCTTTACATTCGAATACCTATCAGCAACTGATAAACTTTTAAATCGAGGGCAAGAGCGCAAAAAATGCACCTGATTTTTACACAAAACGCATGAAGTGTTTGTAGAAGAGGAAGCCGCAGTATGATGGGATTTCATCTTTAATTCAGCGGACCTTTTCGAAAGATGTGAACCGCTAAGATCACGAGAGCACTCTAAAGTGTCGATCCTTTCTGTCAGAAAGCGGTCTAAATCACTCCAGAGGGACAACGCCTTTTTATCCTTAACGGACTGCTCCCAAAGATTAACGGTGATCGCAGGTAACCGTTGAATACACATAAAAACGATCATATGCGAACTTAAATCCCCTGTCACGGAAATGTCCAAAGCAGACAAGGCAGAAAGACAACCGTTTATACCGCGTTGTAAAGTTTTTAAGCCCTCATCCGTTTCCTTGTCAAGGAACGGAAGATCGAAAAGCATAATGAGCTGGTGGTTCACCAGTCGACGTAAATTCTCGTATTTGTCCGTTAAACTTTTCCAGGCAATATCTAAACCTTTATTCGTAAGCGGCGCTTTTGAAACAATTTCCCGCGCATCGCCACTTGTTTTCTCCAAAAGAGCAAACAATCGCACAATTGGACTAAGACGCGAGTTATTAATGTGAACCGCTGTAAAAAGATCGCGAAAAGTGGGCCAAGAAATAACTTTACTGTCAAAAACAGGTATATTGCACGGCGGAATGTTGAAATTGTGGCAAAAATCATCAGAGTTGACCGGTAAAACCGGAGACTGATTGCCGGTTTTCATGGTATCAGCGTTTCGCGGTTCAAAATTATACAATTTTTCGTTAATAGCAGCTAAGCAGTTGACGTACGCATTAAAAGTCGCGTCGTATTTCGCCTCAGCTGCGTCTACATCAGCTGGTTCAGCGCTATCCACATTTTCCAAAAAACTTAAACACGATTTATAAGACAATTTAACGCTTTCCCACAGAACACTTAGTTCCTTTCCGCGTATTTCGAGCGTAAATACCGTGTGTACATTCTCGCGAAGTTCATTAAATTTGGATTCGAATTTTATAAGAACATCGGACTCTCTAATAAAAATATCCAAAGCGTTATCAGACATTTTATTTTAAGTTTATAAAAAATAATTAAAAAAAAAAGATCCGAAAAAATGCAATTAAATTCGAAAAAGTTCGAAAAACCCGAAGAAATCCAAAAAGATACGAAAATTTACGAAGAAAATCAAAGATTTTTCAAATTTTCAAGGAGTAATATAAAAGAATTCGAAAATATATAAAAATCAAAAAATTCCGAAAACCCACGAAAAAATCCAAAAAAAAATTCGAAAATTTACTAAGAATATTAAAGTACTTTTAAAATTTCGCAATGAATTTGATCAAAAATCCGAAACAAATAATCCCAAAATTATTTGAAATTAAGAAACACAAACTCTATAAGTCGCGACTAAAACGGACAGTAGGGTGCTTATACGCAGTTTATTAAAGTAATAACAACAACGAAGCTGTAATGTTAAATTGTTTGTAAACAACACAGTTTGTATGTTTGTATATTTAAATTAAAGGAATAGCACAAAGAGAATAGAAAAAAAAAATAAAAACCACTTGAATATATGTAAGTATGTATATTACAAATTATTAGGAAAAAAATCACTTTTAAACAACCCGACGGCTTTTTGCAAAAATAAAAAATTAAACTTTATTATATATTTATGCCTTTTTTTTGGTAATGAAACACAATTATTTTTATAAATTTTTAGGGAAAAAATAATAATGTCCGTCCGTGTAAATAAACTCACGACACCAAAGAGAATTTAATAAAAACAATTGTTGTAAAGCAATAAAAATAGGGGTTGTAAAGCGATCTCAAAACAACATTAACCAAGGTATCAAAAGAAAAAGTTCTTAATTTTATTAAATGAATAAATTTAATATCCTTATGTATGCACTTAATCCTTTTTTTTCTATTTTTTAACACTAAAAAGCTCACATATAACTGAACTATACTCACCTTGTATTAAATAAAATAATTAGATGAATATAAAATTGAAACTTTTTGTTGTTGTTTCCAAAGCACCAAGATGGAGGCTGCGGGAAAATTAAAATGTATAAATTAATTTGTCGTTCCAGACTTTTAAAAACAATATCCGGCTCGAAGGATCAAAATGTTTGCGTGAGGGCAAAATATGCAAATAAAAGAAAAAAATACAATTTTGAATTTTTGAGAAAAAGATCTCAGATTTTATTAAAATTTTTATATATTACCGTCGGTGACGATGAGCAAATATGTATCCAAAAAACGAATGAATATCTCAAAGGAGACAACTTATCTAAAGTGATGAGCAACAATGTTCAATACCCGTTAACGGTTTTACTCGCTAGAATCTGTGTAAAAACTCCCAACAAAGTTGTACAAAAAGGGAAGTAATATTTAGATTCTAACAGAGCATTAACCCACCAAAGGCAAAGGTGCCGAAAAATACTAGGACAAAAAATTAATGATTTGTAATTAAACAATGGGTATTCATGTGTGTGTAAATATATATACATATGCATAAAACTATGTAAGTACATCATATATAAAGTCGTAAATAAAAAGTAAGTTTTATTTTGAGAGAAAAAAATAAAAATCATAAATAATGATTATTTTTGAGTTTTATTTATTTTGCTCAAAAACAATGATTATGGCTGATTTTTTTATTTTTACTCAAAAATAATCATTACCATTGAAGAAAATTTTAAAAATCAAAAATTTAAAAATCATGACGGATATGCAGATTGTCAAAAAATAATAATAATGGTGCAATAAATTTTTTTACGTCTGTTCTAAGTGATTGATTTTTTGATTTAAAAAACCAACAATAATCATTATTTACGGTCCCTAGTTCAAATTGTATTTGTTTACAAAAAATAAAGAAAAGTCAAGTAAGTAGTGATAGTCATTTTCTTTACAAGTATTTATAGATATAAAATTCGAATTTAAAATCAGAAATTATATTTTTTGCAGAATTTATCAGTTAAGTTTTAGAAAATAACAATTTAAGAAATTTTCTATTTAATTTCAGATTCATCAGTTAATTTCAGAAGTTACCCAGCAAAAGCATGGTAATGACATATCATTACTTTATACAGTACATTGTAATAAGTACTCCTTACATTCAGCATTATTTTCAAAATAAAAATAATGTATTACCTATAATATGTTACTTGTTTAATTATTTTGAATTAAATAATAATAAGTTGCCTGTAATGACTTACCTTTTCTATTATTTTAATATAAATAATAACACTATGGAAAATTTTGGGGATTATTGTCTGGGGGGTGAGAAATTCCAAGTCAGGGTGATGGTACTAGGTCAGTATAGTAAAACCCTCAAAGGGTTTGGCGTTCGTATGTGTCAGTTTTTTTTATGACCTTTTAAATTTTTTCCTTATCTTGATGTTTTTTCGCTTAGTTGTAACATTTTGGCAAAAACGTAGTTTAACATAACTCGAGAACCACTTGTCCGATTTTGCTACAACAAACTCAAAAAAAGAATTACAATTTCTTTAATCCGTTCATATAACGTTTTTCTTTAAAATCAACAGTTTTGCCGTTAAAAATAAATTTGTGGAGAAAAAAAAATATTTTTTTGCCTAAAAATTAAAATTTTTTTTTTTTAAATTCATAAAAAATCCAAAACGGAAAAAAGGATCAAGTGTTATTAATTTCATGTAAAGTCACATAACCTATAAACAAAATGCGACATAGATCATAGAAATCGATTAACGCGTTCTGCTTTTATTTACAATTAAGTGAAGGTATCCCATTTTGACAAGAATATTGATATTTGTTTTTATTCAAAAAAGTGTCATTTATCGCCTTTTTTATAAATTTTCCCCAATAACTCCAGACTTCTGGCCATAAACTACTAAAAAAATTAAGTAAACATTTTTATAATTTTTTATTTTCATTTTATTTATTTTAATAAATATTGCCTAGACTTTTTCGATGGTGGTTGTTTGGGACTAGTGGCATCGCATTCATCGCTATCATCAGTTTCTGAACCACACATAATGTCAATGTGTGACTCCACTGTTGGCCATTCTGCATCTCCTGAAAATTCTTTATCATCAAGATCATCCTTGTCTTGCCACACAAGCTTACTCCACCAGCAAATTTCCGCAATTATTGCACTCGGCGACTTTTTGCCTCTATATCTGTAAGTTTTTGTTTTATTAAAATGAGTTTGAAAAAATAAAAAATCAGTATTACCTCATTTCAAATGGCATAGCAACTTGATGATAGCGTTCACCTTGTTCATCAGATTCGGTAGCCAATTGTTTGCTGAAGTAGTCCAGATGATGATGTAAATAATGGATTTTCAAGGACATGTGGGCACCAATTTCCGAGAATGCTCTTAACATCCTTGCGACAGAAACATCGTAGTTGTTAGAACGATGCTTTCATGCATTCAAATTCGATTGCCTGCCATGCATTCAATTCAGCGTCAATCAAAATATTGTTGAATGCGTCACTTTTAATCAGCTTTCGTATATCTGGACCATTTACTACGCCTGATTGGAAAAAATTAATTTGTTAAGATGGAAAATCATGGGAAATGAATGTGATATTATAACTTACCTTCTTTAATTTTACTTTCGCTGAGTCTCGGGTAAATTAGTTTCAAACACAAGAAAACTTCATCTCTTTTGGCGACAGTTGTGATAAAATTCTTAACAATTCCAAGTTTAATATGCAGTGGAGGCAGCAATATCTTCTCCTTCGGCACTAGAAGCTCACGAATAATATTGGCCGTTTGTAACCTGCTGTGCTCTGAGTTTCCATCCGTGGCATGCATATTGGCCACCGGAAAATCGTGTGTCCCAATCGCACAAAAAGCACATATATTTTATATAGCCGCTTTGAAGACCGCAAAGCATTGCTACAACTTTTAAATCGCAGCATATGCGCCACATATGTTTGGCGTAGTTAACCATTTTTAAAATATTTTCCAGTGCATCATATGTTTCTTTCGTTTCTGTACTATAGGCGATTGGAACTGAAGGTTTTTTATTGGTCTTATGCAGTAAAACCGTCTTCAAGCTGAGTTTTGAACTGTCAATAAATAATCTCCAGTCATCTGTTTTATATTTTATTTCCATTGCGTCCATCAATTTTCCTACATCCGGGCAATATGCAGAAGTTTTTTCATCATTCACAAGGAATAAACTTTGGAGTGTTGCCTGACGACTTCGATAAGCTGTGACTTTCACACCGGGTGCCAACAAATTGTTTGATTTCAAAATGGAAGCCAGCTCTTCCGATTTATGCTGTGTTAATTCCAACTTGGATACTGATGGCTCATATGGGGGATCATCACGTGCATGATATGTAGGAGCAGTCGTAGAAGAGAAAATATCTGGGCTAGAAGCTTTTGGCACAGGAATGTGGTCCGAATGAGGCAATGGTGTTGCGGCACTTGCAACACCAATGTAATTATACGATTTTCTTATCCTTTTTGCGGCTCCTTTATTCGCACATGCATAGCAATTCAATGGATTGTGACCTTCGCCAGGATTAGTCCAAGTCATTGGTATACCGAATGGCATACTTTCACGTCTTCTATTTTTCCAATCCATTAGACGGTTGTAGCAGCTTTTACACACTATATTTGGTACCCAATTTTCGTTCACTATAACATTTTGGTTGAAGTACATCTCGTATGTTTGAACAAAATCAGTACTGAAATTTCCCCTTTTTTATGTGTTGAGACATATTGACCACAGCAGTAGCAAAAGCTATTTATATCTGGCTTGCACAGTTCCATATTCTGTTCAGTTTTGTTCACTTTTAAAAAACTGGAGAAAAATCACTTTTACTGTTCGCGTTCGTCGGCACTTGTTGAATGACAAAAATCACAGAAACAGTGTGAGAAAGAGAAGAAGTATAATGACAATGCATGTTTTATGTGAACATTACAGAACCAGTGTTGCCACATCAATATTTCTCTTTTAGTACAGTAGAAAAATATGAGAGAGTTCGGCTTGTGAGTGTCAATGTTTTCTCCAAATAATGTTGTGCATATCTGGAGCAAATTTTTGAAATTCATACATTTACCTAATTGTGAATAAATGAGAAACGCGTGCATCGATTTTCATGATCTATGCCTTTTTTTGCTCATGAGTTATGTGACTTTACGCGAAAGTAATTAGTTTTGGCACTTTTTTCCATTTTGGATTTTTTATGAATTTAAAAAAAAAAAAATATTTAAATTTTTAGGCAAAAAATACTTTTTTCTCTTCATACATTCATTTTTAACTTCGAAAGTGTTGCACATATAGGAAAACGGTATAAAAACAGATTAGAGAAATTGTAATTCTTAATTTTTCTAAATTTGTTTCATCAAAATTGGACAAGTGGTTCTCGAATTATGTTAAACTACGTTTTTACCAAAATGTTACAACTAAGCGAAAAACATCAAGATAAGGAAAAAATTTAAAAGGTCATAAAAAAAAAACTGACACATACGAACGCCAAACCCTTTGAGGGTTTTACTATACTGACCTAGTACCATCACCCTGACTTGGAATTTCTCACCCCCCAGATTGGCTGTTGTACTGTGTAATGAGTAATTGTTAATTGTTTAAATAACTTAATTTATTAATGTGTGTTTTATTAATTTATGAATTAAAAGTGTTTAATAAAATAAATTAACATGTAAGAAAAGGAAAAATCATAAAAATTAGAATACTATCGAATTAATTTATTTTAACTTGATTGTGTTATGACACATCTTATATTATTAATTTTGGTATTCAGATCACGAATACGACAAAAATTTTAAAATATCTTATGCAAAAATATATATTATATATATATATATATATATATATATATATATATATATATATATATATATGTGCACGGCGCATGTTGCGGGGACGGTTTTTCGTTCCACAAGTTACTACGAAGACATTTTGTTACTTTGGGGACTGTCCTTAAACTTTTCGTTGTTCTACTGTTTACACTGAAGACATTTTACTGGATACAGCGCATATAATAGGGACTTTTTTGGCTGTATATACAGATGTCTTCAAAGTATGTGCAATGAATATATATATATATATATATATATATATATATATATATATTATATATATATATACCATGAATTTGTGGTGATCCTTTTAGCTCTGAGACCTTATTGATCCAATAGTTAGTATTATTGTATCTGTCGATACAAGCCATATTTAAGAAAATCGGTTAAAAATGGGCCAAATACGACAAAAACAAAAAATGGGACATTTATCAACCACTGGCCACTCAAAGTTAAATTATAATTGGTTACCAGGAGTTAAAAAATAATGCATTATTCAATTTCTTACTGAAAAATAAATAATAATTGGTTATTAGTAACCAATTATTAATATGCATACGCGTAACCCATTATTCTTTATTTTTTCGTAAGATTGCACGTAAGCAGAACACCTTACCTTTTGGGACACCCAAATAAAAAAGTTAGAATTATAATAACATATAAATAGTAATACGTGAAAACCTTGGAGTAGATTACTAGACTCATTATTTGGTAAGGTGTGTTTTTCCTGGGTTCTTAATTTCATTTCAGATGCTATCAATTTAATTTCAGTTATTATTATATTAATTTCTGAAATAAAATGTTTATGAAAATAGTTGGTACTTTCTGGTGTAGTTATTTAGCTTCTTCCTTGTTATCAGTTCTGTAACGACTTATAAACTCATTATATGTAGCCACTCTTTCAGTACCTATTGATAATGCGTTATTTGCACCCCTTATGTTTTGTATTATTATGCCTTTTATAAGCAACCAGTTATTAACTACCTTCAAGCCAGCAGTTTTTATTATATGAATTGCAACTAGTTTTTTTTGCGTCACCTATAACTAGTTATTTTAACCTTACCATTAACTAGTTGTTTCACTCCCTAGTCGTAAGGTTGTAGGTAACTAGCTACCTCCAATGACATCCCTATGTTAAAATAATGATCTTAGCAGGCAAACTTCAACCAGTTACTGCTCGTTCTAAAAGCTAATATTTGGCAAGGTCTTTTTTTGCTGGGTGTACATGTTTTCTCATATATGTTTTTTCGTCAAAACAACATGATTTGCTTAATCCTAGAATCATAAGCAGTCGTAAAATTTACGATTCAAAAATTTAAATTGGATGCTGGCAACACTTTAAGTAATACATTAGGTGTGTTCAACGTACGTTACCGCGGGTGCCCGCGGGTTACCCAATCTTACCAGAAAGCTCTTCTTGTAACAAAAGTTGGGTAAATGAGAGCGTTCATGAGAGGGTAATTGTGTTTCTCTTTTTACCAGAACTTACCCGAACTTTTTCTTTGGGTAAAATGGTTAAACTGTCAAATCTTCAACTGCTGCTAATAAATCAGCTGTTTGCATTTGTGAAAAAATTAAAGTTAAATACAAAAATTTACAATAAACAATTTTATCTTCTTAATAATGGAAAATACATTTGAAAATGTAAGTTGATATTTGGCATTTTAAATATATTTATTAATAAAATAAACATGGTATTTTATAGCTAAGCTGCGATAGTATTTCCATCAACTCCAATGCTGTAAGTGGTTCTGCTATTAATGACAAAGTACCATGTAGATTTTTGCTATAAAAAACCAATAGTTGCTTCCAGATAACATAATTGACGCAAGTGACCCAACAGAAGAAACTGATTTTAAAATGATTGTTGAGGAGCTCATAGACTTAGATGGTGATTATGATGAGATAATAGAGTTGATTGAGCAACAATTTGACAGCGAAGAGTTTTAATTAGTGGATATGTTTCAAGTATTTGACGGAGAAAAAAGGAACAGCATAAAAAATTATATTAAAGAAGTAGTTCCAACTTACACTGAAGAAGAGTTCCGAATCTCTGGGACTTTTATATGAGTTTGTCAAGGAGGTTTGAAGAGTCTGATTACTACAAAACTTTAGACCTGATATACGTATTCCGGCAACAACGCATTAACTAGTATTTGTATGGTTTGCTGGACATGATACTTGTAGTTTTCGCGATTTATCAGACCGTTTCAACTTATCGCTATCGACTCTCAGCCGAATTATCAACATAACGTCTAGATTTATAAGTAGTTTGAGTCCAGAGGTAATATAATGGCTTTCTGAGGAGAAGAAGCGTGAGTCTAAGTTTTTTTAACAATAAATGTGGATTTTCAAAGGCAATAGGTAAAGTATAAGGAATGCTTTTTTAAAGATTTTTATGTATATGTTTTTACTTTCATACAGGCAGCACTGATGGCACCCATATTGCACCATAGGTTATATTATAAGAAATTATTCGTCATTTTTTGAAAAAACTCAATTTTGGTAACAGTTTTGTCAATATTTTGTAATTTTCTTATTTTTATGTTATTCTCCAATAAATTACACGTGAAACACGCGTGACGCGGAAAAATCACGTCACGCGCACATCTCTAGTGGCATTGTCTTTTAGCATAACTGCGTCGCTGCTTACTTCTGAATTAGCTATTACATTTTCCTGCAAAATACCATGATCTGATTTAATTATTGTGGCAACCCGTGTCGAGACACATACACACACAACCAGGCCAAGAACAACTATCAAACGAATGAGTAGACGTTTTGAGTCAGTTGTATGAGAACAGCCAACCAGTGTGTTACTTAATTGTGCTAAAGAAGCAAACCAAAATAATAAAGTACCAAAGTTAATTGTTGTAAGCTAAATTGGGTGAGTTTATAGGTTGTTACAATTATAATGTCAGAACCATCAACATCAAAACCTGCATCGGCTTCTGCATCAGCCATTTCCTCGGTAGAAACGCGTCAAACCGTTCAATCGCTCTACAACATAGACTCAGTTGGCAGAACAGCGCATCAGATAACCGGTGTCAAACTGCCGTCCAATAGGCAAGTCCTGCAGGTCTTCTTTCATAACATGCGTTTTGTGAAACTCGACGCAACGGAAAGTGCAAAATTAACGCTCGATGCAGTGTATATTTTCTGGCAACAAGCACGAATTCCAACACGATACGGAACAAGATGCGCGAAGAAATTGTACAATACGTGGAAAGATATACAAAAAGTGCCCGCTAGCAAGAGATCTGTGGCTTGGAAACAAAAGGAGCTTGCATTTACCAACGATCTGGACAATTTGTCTGATATTGCGACTTCTGATGCCCTAAAAGAAGATAAGAAGTTTCTCATTCGACAACGACAACCAGGACGCCCGGGATGCATGATTGGCTGCGATATGGTTTTATTTCTGCGAGAAAAAGAGCATCGGAACGAAAGAAGAAAGAGAAGCAGAGAAAGCGGAAATTTGAAGAAATGTCCAAGTCAAAAGATAGTGGTTCGTATTTGGCTTTATGTCATTTTCTATCTTATTGATTTATGTAATACATGACACATTTTAAACTTTTTGCAGCCGGCCAATATACAGAATCGAGTGATGAAGGTGAGGTTGAGGTTATGGAGGGAATTGATGAAAAAGCTGAGGACGTGGGTGAAGCGATTGAGGAGAGCACTGCCGATGCCGAAACTGGTGACATCGTTGAACCGCACAAAAGTATACAGAAGAGAGGGCGTAGAAATTTTCTAACGCCATGACTTGCTTCTGCGCTTGACCACGCCAAGCTAACCGATCCAATGGCAGCTCATGTGTTGATAGCCTGCGCCGATGCATTGAATTATTCCGTAGACGAGCTGGCTATTAACAGAACAACGATTAATCGATATCGTCGAGAAAACCGCCGGAAGGAAGCAGAAGTTATCCAGACCGAATTCGTAGATTTAGTATTCGTAATTTAGTATTATTTATAGTTAGCGATATAAGTACTTATAAGTCATTCGTCTCTTTCCCTAAACAGCTAAGTATTAATAAGCCGCTTGTCGTACATTGGGACGGCAAAATGTTGGTTGACCTTGTAGGCAGCGCAAAAGTTGCGGTTATGGTCAGCTATGATGGGACTTCGAAGTTTCTTGGAGCACCTCAAGTAAAATCTTCAAGCTGAAAAGATACAGCTGACGCTGTTTACAATCTGTTGGTTTGTTGGAACATTGTCGATCGGGTTGAAGCAATGTCATTCGACACGACCTCCAGTAACACTGGAGCTCTCAATGGCGCTTGCATTATCTTGCAGAAACCACAATATTGCCGTCGAGAACTGCTGCACTTGGCCTGTCGCCATCATATTTACGAAATCGTTCTGCGCCAGGTTTTTGAAGTGAAATTGTCGACAAGCAGCGGTCGTGAAGTTCAATTGTTCGAGAGATTTGCGAAAGTCTGGAAAAGTCTTGACCAGACTGCATTCCAGAATGGTGTCGAGAACGAAATCGTTGGTTCAAAAATTCCCCCCGATGAACAAGCCGCCATCAGAAATTACTGCAATCAGCAGTTGAAAGAACGTCACCCTCGTAATGATTATAGAGAGTTTCTATAACTGGTTGCTGTTTTCTTGGGTGAAACACATTGTGGTAGCTTCCGTTCTCCTGGCGCTACCAGCAACGCGCGATGGATGGCAAAAGGCATTTATTCACTCAAAATTTTCCTTTTCCGCAACCATTTCACAATGACGGCAAGAGAACTGAGTGGATTGCGCGACGTGTGCATTTTCTTGGCGCGAATCTACATTCGTGCATGGATTGGTTGTACAAATCCAATCAATGCTCCAAACCAGGATTTCAATTTCATTGAATACGCTCAAATTGATGCTCCAGTTTCTGCTGCCATATTGAAGAAGATGAGTAACCACATGTGGTATTTATCAGCAGAACCAATGGCTTTGGCTTTCTTTGACTCGAATGTTTCTCTTGAACAGAAAAGAAAAATGGCTGAGCGCCTTGCATACGATGAGCCTATTATTGAAGTGGATCAAAATCGGGCCGTTTCAAACAAGACTAACAATTTCTTTGTGCGGTTCGGTTTGTCGCCGGAGTTTTTGGAATTTGACCCATCAACATGAGAAACCAACGAGAGTCGTCGTTAATGACACCGCTGAAAGAGGAGTGAAGTTCATGAAGGACTATAATCGGATATTGACCAACAAAGAAGACGAAAAGCAATTCTTATTGCAAGTTGTTGAAGCTTATCGCAAAAAATATCCATCGTTCAAAAAAACATCTTTAGTTAATGTTTAAGATATTGTAACTTTATTATTTTTTATCAGATTTTTCTGAGTAATAGCTTAGTGAAAAGGAAATTTAGTGAAGAATAACATAAAAATAAGAAAATTACAAAATATTGATTTTTTCAAAATGCCGAATAAACGTCCTAATTTCTTATAATAAAACCTTGTCTTATTATTCAGCTCAATTTTGGGTCCACTTAGAGTCGTCGAATCGATCCCAAATTTTACATGGAGCATTGTGGCATAAAATGGAAACTTTTTGGACCCTACGCTCCTATAAGGGCAGGTTAATATTCATTTTTATTATAAAAAACTAAATCAAATTATAAATTAAATAAAAAAAATTAATAACTAATATATATTTTTTTTTCAATATTTCGCTACTGCATTGTGTAAAATTTTCTGGAAATAATAAATATGACTTTTTTATAATTTATCATATTTATTATTTCCTGAAGATACTACACAATGGAGTAGCGAAATATTGAAAAATAAATAATATTTTTTAAAAAAAGAACCTTAAGCTTAAAGAATGCATTAGTTATTAATAAGAAAAGAAAAAGGTTAAATAAAAGATAAAAATAAATACAAAAAAAATATATTAACCCTCCGATGAGTGAGAAGGTCCCTAGGGACCTTTTTGCCTTTTCAAACTGAAATTACTCCTACTTCGGCCACTACAGCCCTATTTCGTTGCGTATCTTGCCGATCGGATCATTACTTTAGGAGTTATTGAGGTTTTAGCGAGAATAGTACGCGGACGTGTGAATAGGTCCGTATGGACCTTGTACTGGATTTCACTAATAAATGCATGTTTTTGGGCATCATTATAATTTTTTTATTGTTTCAACACATAATTTACTTGTTCTGAACACAAAGACCTAAACTTAAAGACATTAGGGATGATGATAAAAACGAAAAATTCTACTCGACAACAGCGACTCATCAACAGCTAAACTGCGGCTATTGACGATATTTGGCAAATGTTGCAACATAACTTGGCAGCAGCTTACACTCCTCATGAAGCACTAACAGTTGATGAGCAGTTGTTCCCTTACAGAGGCCGCACCCGCTTCACGCAATATATTCCGTCAAAGCCAGCTAAGTATGGTTTGAAAGTATGGTGGTTATGCGACTCACAGAGTTATTATCCTGTGAAGGGAATGATATATTCTGGAAAACTGCCAAACCAACAACAGGAGATAAACCAAGGGCAGAACGTAGTGCTGAATATTGTGGAAAAATATTTAGATGCTGGCCGTACTATATACGCGGATAATTTCTTTACCACTCTTGACTTGGCGCGTATTTTGATGAGGAGGAAGACTGCATATGTTGGTACAGTGCGCTACAACAATTCATTCCACAGGAGTTCAAGAAGAACCCGAAGCGCACCATCAATAGTACATTATTATCATACATGCCGAAAAAAAATAAAGTGTTGAACGTGCTCTCCACAATGCACTACACCAGCCGCGTTGACGAGCAAAC
Organism: Eustalomyia histrio; assembly: GCA_949748255.1. Classification (NCBI taxonomy): domain Eukaryota; kingdom Metazoa; phylum Arthropoda; class Insecta; order Diptera; family Anthomyiidae; genus Eustalomyia; species Eustalomyia histrio. The sequence continues at coordinate 103,740,917 of OX456526.1, forward strand.
CGAGAAGCGGAAGCCCTATGCCATATTAGATTCCAACGCCAACAAATGCGGCGTTGATACTATGGATCAAATGCAAGGCACTTACAGCTGCAAAAGAGCAACACAACGATGGCCGTTGGCCATGTTTTATAATATGCTGGACGTCGCTGCATTGGCTGCTTTTACTATTTACAACGAAATGAAGCCTATAAAAAGGAGTGACAGACGGCGGTCGTTCTTGTTACTGCTAACGAAACAATTGGCCACACCAAATATCGAAGAACGTGCCCTGAACCACCATATAACCTCATATCCAAGGATACGCAATGCGATGGAAACATTCGATGTCAGGATAAGAAAAACATCTTCAAATTCAGGAATAGAATATATATTTATTTGTTTTTTATTTTTATTTTCATTTCAGGTATTACCAAGACCGATGGAAGGCAATGCACCGTCGTTTGCGGCTAGGTCAAGTAGACCGTCATGTCGCCTTTGCCGTTCTGAGTACGGGCGGCAGCGGAAAACGCGGGCACACTGCTTCGGCTGCGGTAACGCTGTTTGCGGAGAACATAGCACACTTTTACATCGCTGCAACACTTGCGCACAGGGCGGGGGACAAGAAGTACACGCTTAACAACAACAATTTTTAAACTTTTTTATAATAGTCTTAAGAAAATTCAAGCAAAAAAAAAACAATTAAAACAAGTAAAAAAGGGCTAAATTCGGCTGTGCCGAATCTTTGAATACCCTCCACCAAAGGGGATGAAGATGATATACGTATATACTAAATTTTGCATGAACTGTAATATGAATATGTTTTGTCAATTTATGTAACGAACTTTTGTTATTTAGTTTTAGCAATGTTATTTACAGAGGTCTGCTCTGTTAGCGACTTTAACATTGTTCATTTTTACGTTAACTTAGTTATCATAGTATGTAAGACAATAAATGTAATCGAACAATAAGAAGACTTAATAACATTTTTACTTAACAGAAAAAAAAATATATACAGAAAAATTGTACAAATTTGTATGGAAAATTTAGAGGTACCTTCACATATTCACTCATAACTTTTGAACCGCTTGACCGATTTTGCTCATTTTAAATACCAAACTGCTCGGAAGGATGTTCAATAATCTGGATAAAAATAGGCACCCCCGCTCGCGTCTTCGCGTCGTGATCGTGATTTCAACAGACAGACAGACAGACGGACATCGCTAAATCGACTTAAAATTGCATAAGGATCACGAATATATTACTTTATGGGGTCTTAAACCTATATTTCGACATATTACAAACGGAATGACAAACTGATATATACCCTCACCATATATGGTGGAGGGTATAAAAAATCAAAAAAAAAAATTTTTATTTGAAAAAAACATGATTTACAAAAAAGGTCCGTAGGGACCTTTTCACACGGCCGTGAAGTTCAGAACTGTCACTCATCGGAGGGTTAAAAATGTCTACAAAATCTAATTTAAATATTTATTATTTCCTGAAGATACTACACAATGGAGTAGCGAAATATTGAAAAATAAATAATATTTTTTAAAAAAAGAACCTTAAGCTTAAAGAATGCATTAGTTATTAATAAGAAAAGAAAAAGGTTAAATAAAAGATAAAAATAAATACAAAAAAAATATATTAACCCTCCGATGAGTGAGAAGGTCCCTAGGGACCTTTTTGCCTTTTCAAACTGAAATTACTCCTACTTCGGCCACTACAGCCCTATTTCGTTGCGTATCTTGCCGATCGGATCATTACTTTAGGAGTTATTGAGGTTTTAGCGAGAATAGTACGCGGACGTGTGAATAGGTCCGTATGGACCTTGTACTGGATTTCACTAATAAATGCATGTTTTTGGGCATCATTATAATTTTTTTATTGTTTCAACACATAATTTACTTGTTCTGAACACAAAGACCTAAACTTAAAGACATTAGGGATGATGATAAAAACGAAAAATTCTACTCGACAACAGCGACTCATCAACAGCTAAACTGCGGCTATTGACGATATTTGGCAAATGTTGCAACATAACTTGGCAGCAGCTTACACTCCTCATGAAGCACTAACAGTTGATGAGCAGTTGTTCCCTTACAGAGGCCGCACCCGCTTCACGCAATATATTCCGTCAAAGCCAGCTAAGTATGGTTTGAAAGTATGGTGGTTATGCGACTCACAGAGTTATTATCCTGTGAAGGGAATGATATATTCTGGAAAACTGCCAAACCAACAACAGGAGATAAACCAAGGGCAGAACGTAGTGCTGAATATTGTGGAAAAATATTTAGATGCTGGCCGTACTATATACGCGGATAATTTCTTTACCACTCTTGACTTGGCGCGTATTTTGATGAGGAGGAAGACTGCATATGTTGGTACAGTGCGCTACAACAATTCATTCCACAGGAGTTCAAGAAGAACCCGAAGCGCACCATCAATAGTACATTATTATCATACATGCCGAAAAAAAATAAAGTGTTGAACGTGCTCTCCACAATGCACTACACCAGCCGCGTTGACGAGCAAACCGAGAAGCGGAAGCCCTATGCCATATTAGATTCCAACGCCAACAAATGCGGCGTTGATACTATGGATCAAATGCAAGGCACTTACAGCTGCAAAAGAGCAACACAACGATGGCCGTTGGCCATGTTTTATAATATGCTGGACGTCGCTGCATTGGCTGCTTTTACTATTTACAACGAAATGAAGCCTATAAAAAGGAGTGACAGACGGCGGTCGTTCTTGTTACTGCTAACGAAACAATTGGCCACACCAAATATCGAAGAACGTGCCCTGAACCACCATATAACCTCATATCCAAGGATACGCAATGCGATGGAAACATTCGATGTCAGGATAAGAAAAACATCTTCAAATTCAGGAATAGAATATATATTTATTTGTTTTTTATTTTTATTTTCATTTCAGGTATTACCAAGACCGATGGAAGGCAATGCACCGTCGTTTGCGGCTAGGTCAAGTAGACCGTCATGTCGCCTTTGCCGTTCTGAGTACGGGCGGCAGCGGAAAACGCGGGCACACTGCTTCGGCTGCGGTAACGCTGTTTGCGGAGAACATAGCACACTTTTACATCGCTGCAACACTTGCGCACAGGGCGGGGGACAAGAAGTACACGCTTAACAACAACAATTTTTAAACTTTTTTATAATAGTCTTAAGAAAATTCAAGCAAAAAAAAAACAATTAAAACAAGTAAAAAAGGGCTAAATTCGGCTGTGCCGAATCTTTGAATACCCTCCACCAAAGGGGATGAAGATGATATACGTATATACTAAATTTTGCATGAACTGTAATATGAATATGTTTTGTCAATTTATGTAACGAACTTTTGTTATTTAGTTTTAGCAATGTTATTTACAGAGGTCTGCTCTGTTAGCGACTTTAACATTGTTCATTTTTACGTTAACTTAGTTATCATAGTATGTAAGACAATAAATGTAATCGAACAATAAGAAGACTTAATAACATTTTTACTTAACAGAAAAAAAAATATATACAGAAAAATTGTACAAATTTGTATGGAAAATTTAGAGGTACCTTCACATATTCACTCATAACTTTTGAACCGCTTGACCGATTTTGCTCATTTTAAATACCAAACTGCTCGGAAGGATGTTCAATAATCTGGATAAAAATAGGCACCCCCGCTCGCGTCTTCGCGTCGTGATCGTGATTTCAACAGACAGACAGACAGACGGACATCGCTAAATCGACTTAAAATTGCATAAGGATCACGAATATATTACTTTATGGGGTCTTAAACCTATATTTCGACATATTACAAACGGAATGACAAACTGATATATACCCTCACCATATATGGTGGAGGGTATAAAAAATCAAAAAAAAAAATTTTTATTTGAAAAAAACATGATTTACAAAAAAGGTCCGTAGGGACCTTTTCACACGGCCGTGAAGTTCAGAACTGTCACTCATCGGAGGGTTAAAAATGTCTACAAAATCTAATTTAAATTTTTTTCATTCCATACTTATTTGTACTTAATTTAAAGTTTGTCTTCTTATTTTGATTAATAAGCATCTCAAGAAGTTCTAATTTCTTTTAAGATCTCTTTTCTCTTTTTTCATCTTTTTTTTTTCAAAAGATCCAAAACCTTCATATGAAAATCTTTTTTTTTCTTCCTTTATTTCTTCCATCTTATCTAAAAGCTGCTCTCTCACACCAATTTGTCTCCTCCTTTTGGAAGCTGAACTAGAGCAGCTTGGAACATCGTCTGCAATAAGATTTATTTTATTAATGATCTGATATGTTTCATTATTTAGATTCTGTAACTGTCTTCCCACAAATGATAAAACAGTATTCTAAAAAATACAAATCAAAATATAAAAACGAATACCATTTTGAGACTGTTCTGTATCAGAGCTTACTTTATCCAATGTTGCAGTACTTCTGGAATGGCGCGTTTTTGGCCTAGAATTTTAGTCAATTCACTGCAAAAGAATAAATATGTATACATTTTTGAAAAATATTTATTTTATTTTTTTCATACCTCTCAAACGAACAGGTTTGTTTGCTTCGGCCAGTTTGCCTGTTATTGAGACTGACCTTTTTATATTGGCGCTCAAGTCCTCTAAATTTGTTTTCAGTTTGTGTTGGGGTAAAATTGTGTCCGTTGATTGCCATTTTTTCTGCAGCAAGCTTGTACATTTTGTTTTTAGTTTTTACATAAACACTTTTACCCAACTTTGGTCGGAGCTCCTCAATAATTGATAACATCAACTTCGTTGCAGAATCGCTCCAAAACTGTTTATCATCGACGGCATCCTGCTCCTGTTCCTCTGGCAAATGCGTAAAAGCATTACTAAAAATGTTTCAATAATGTTCATTGTACTTACTTGGTTGTGCAGACTCTATTGGCATAAAAACTACCTCATTATAATTTTCATCCTGTTCTGCCAAGACATAGCTTGCAACTTGTTGCCTGTATTGTTCATCTTAAAAACATTAAAAATTAATAGAACTAATAAAAAAAAATAATCATCATACTTCTCTTAACTTTTTCAATGCGCTGAAAAGTTCCTGGAGAACAATTTACATTTAGTTTACTTTCTTCCATTTTCTAGGTGTTTCAGTTTTAGTTGTGTAACAAATTTAATAAACGTGGATGCTCAAAAATCTTTATTCTTTTATTTTCTTGTTGTGTACTTTTACATAAACGCGTTCTTAACAACTAACTTTTTAATCTATTTCTATACATATATTAATATTACATGCTTTCCTTTTTTTTTTCAATCTATCTTATGTGCTATCCATTGCTCTCTAATAGTGTTCCCATTCCCCATACAATTGTGACCTTTGAACCGCCCTTCCCGTACGCGTTACATATTTCTCCACCGTAGGGGGAGGAGTCACACTATTAGAAGTCCCAGTAATGCTCCTATTGTCGGCACCCTCAGAATTTGACTCATCCAAATCGTTTCCATTACCCATATTCGCCGCCATTGTCAATAGGAGCATTTTCTGTTACTTTAACATTATCATGAGCGTTATCCACATAAGTTTCATTACCTTCTATATTTCGTTTATACTATCATTAAAATTATCATATTCATCTATGTAATCATAGTTCCCAGGCTGATTTTTCCTCTTCACTAACAGTCGCCTATTTCTCCTATACGTGTTGTCATTTCTATCCTTAACTATATATGACCTATCATTATACACATCCACAATTATACCATATTCCCATTTGTTATTCTTCAAAAATAACACTTTGTCAATTATATTCAACCTACTCAACGATTTTGCTGATCTGTTGTAATATAATTGTTGCCTCCTTCTTTTGCTCAATATCCGGTTCCAAATCTGGTTACCATTTAGATTACTTTCCCTCAACAAACAATTAGATATCGGATGCCTGGTCTTAAGTGTTCTACCCATTAACAACTGTGCTGGCGACAAAAGCATATGCTGCAAAGGAGTGACATTATATTCCAAAATCTGTTCCTGATAATCACAACCTCCATCAAGAATATTTTTTTTAGAATTTTTTTAGCAATAGAAACCGTTTTCTCCGCCAGACCATTACTTTGTGGGTAGTTGGGACTCGAGAACTTTAAATTTAAATTATAATAATTTGCAAAGGTTCTAAATTTATAGCTATTAAATGGAACATTATCAGATCTTATCTCTGTCGGAATTCCAAATTTGGAAAATAATTGCCTTAGCACCTTAATAATTTCATCAACCGATTTAGCTTGCAGTCTTTCAGAGACCAACCAACCCGAGTATTAGCCAACAATCGCCAGGTACGATGCGCCTGAAAACTCAAAAATGTCCATTGCCACTTGCTCCCAAGCGTAAACTGGTTCAGGGTACTATTGCAATGGCTCCTTTTGATTCCTTCTACACATTCCTTCACATATTCTACACTTACTGATGAAGTCTTCTACATCGGTTGACAACCCAGGCCAGTAATATAATTCCCTAGCCCGCATCCGCGTCTTCTCGACGCCCAGATGAGCAGAATGCAATAATCGTGTTAAATTCCTGTAGTTTTAGATCGCCAAATAAAACTCGCTTTTAATTAAGGTTAATATAATGATTTAATTTTCATAGAAAATAATACAATGCGTATTAAAAGAATTAGCAAAAAGAAATGTATATAGTCAAATCACAAATGCCAGTCATCAAGTACCTACTACAAAAAGTAATCGGTCTACCATAAGGGCAACACATATACACTTAAACAAATACCAATATAAAATTTCAATAGCTAACATTCGGCCATCCTTCATCTAGGATCGTCCTCGATCGGATCAAAGTTCGTAATCATCCAAATATTTAGGGGTACTTTTATTTCGGGTTGGTCTTCTAGGGTTTAAATTTTCATCATCTGTTGTAGAATTATCTTCTAAGCCTTCGCGAGGAGGAATTACCCTCTTCATGTCCTCGGAAGCTACCACACCTTCGTAAAATCGTTGACTTCGTTGCATATCTGGGAAATCGGTAACGATCATTTGGGAAAATTTCAGTTACCATATATGGACCCTTATACAAAGGTAACAGCTTTGTAGATTCTCCAGTACTACCAGGATCACGTCGTATCATTACAGAATCACCAGGTGGGCAATTTTGAGCTTCACACCTTTTTTTATTTAATTGTAGTCTTTGTTTCTCCTGATAATTTCTAATACGTTCGATAACCTTCTAACGAAACTCGATTACGTTATCTTCACGTTCGCTTATTATAGCATCATCTAACTTATTTGGTATAAGTCTTCTCGGTTCATAATCAAAAAGCAATCTAAATGGAGTAGTTTTCAAAACTCGATGTACAGTGTTATTAACACTCCACTGAACGAGACCAATATGTTGATCCCAATCACTACCATTTGGTTTTTTACATAACGTTGATAACATTGGAGTTATAGTTCGGTTTAGCCTTTCGCACTGACCATTTGCTCTTGGCGTCGCAGTTGCAGTTAAAACGTGAACAATATTTTTTTCCTTACAAAATTTTTGGAATGGGGAACCAGTAAACGCAGTACCTCTATCAGTTATAATACGAGTTGGCATTCCAAACATAGACACCACATCACAAACGGACCCAGATGATCAGCATGTATCGTATGAAATGGTATTCCAATTTTATCTATTGGGTGTAAGAATCCTTGTTTTCTACCAGCAGATTGTTTATTATATAAACATTCAAAACATGCTCCAACGAATCTTTTTACATAATTTCTAAGCCTAGGGAACCAATATTTTTCTCTAATTTTGGAGACCACCTTGTCAACAACAATATGACCCAATTCATCACGACAAGACTGCACAATACGATATCTGGCACTGTCGGGAATATACAAAAGTTCTTTTTCATCTTCTACCTTATATACTCGACTATTCACAATTTTGAATTTCTTATGAATTCGTAAGTCATCTTTGGTAAGCTCCACTTGTTTCTGAAGTACATCTTTTATATTTTCGATTTTGGAATCAGTCTTCTGCAAATGTTTCACCGAGTCTGATGTTTCCATACTAGAATGAAGAACACAAATATCTGCAACTGTTGTAGTGTTATCAGGTAAATCAGCTGGACTTCGAATTAAAGCATCAGCATGTCCATTTTCTCTTCCAGGGGTATGCTGAATTTCGAAATCATATTCCGATAGTTTTAACCACCACCTTCCAATTCTTGGCAATATATCTTTTTTCGTCATAGAACTTCGTACGGCATTACAATCAGTTTTAACGATAAATGAGATTCCAATTAAATACACTCTAAAACGCTCCAAAACCCATACAACGGCTAGTACTTCCAATTCAGTAGAATGATAACGAGATTCTTCTTTTGTTGTTTAGCGACTTGCATACGCAACGGTATGAAATTTATTATCAATTTGTTTTTGAACCAAAACTCCTGCCAAACCATCTTTACACGCGTCTGTGTGAACTTCGGCTTCTGCGTTTTTAGAATAAATAACAAGAACAGGTTTTTCTGTCAACTTCTTCATCAAATCATTAAAAGCTTCTTCTTCTTTTTCTGTCCAATTCCAAACAACTTAATTTTTCGTTAAGCGGTTTAAAGGCTTTGCTAAAATTGCATAGTCCTTGATAAAATTTCTAAAATAACTGGTCGAACCAATAAATTGACGAACTTCATGCACATTAGAAGGACGTTTTAAGTTAACGACAGCATTTAATTTAAGTTGACTTGGACTCGATCCCAGTCATCAAAAATTTACACTTTTGGATGTTCAATTTTAAATTTACCCTCTTCAAGGCATCCAGTACAATTTCCAAATTATCGATACACTCATTTATAGTCGTAGCTGGAATGAGTATATCATCAAAATATCCCATGGCAATTGTAAAACGTAATGGACCTAATGCTGAATTAATGAGCTTTTGAAATACTGCCGGGCCATTAGCAACACAAAAAGGCATTCTCAAGAATTCGTAGTGACCATCCGGAGTCACAAAAGCGGTCACATGACGGGAATTTCCAGCCACCTTTACCTGATAATAACCGCATCTCATATCGAGTACGTTGAAATACTTCATTCCTTGCAATCGAATAATTTGGTCTGCTATAATTGGCAACGGATATTTCATTTTTCTAGTCACACGGTTTAAATCCCTATAATCGATGCATATTCTTCTGTCTCCAGTTTTCTTTCGGACTATCAAAATGGGACTAGCATAATCAGAGTCTGATTCGACTATAATACCAGCGTTTATTAAATTACTCATCTCCTGACGAACAAATTCACGTTCGGTTTCACTTAATCGATAAGGTTTGTACGTTATCGGAGTGTCGTTTGTTAATTCAATTGAAAATTCTGTGTCCACTCCACACCCAAGTTCATTTATATTCAAAGCAAAACAATCCCTATATTGTTGCACCAAACTTAATAACTTCGTTCTGAATTCGTCTTTTATCTCAGGGTTTATGACGATCAAATCACAAAAATTTTCCCCACTGACATCCAATTTTTCGTAGCTGAATTCCTTTTCATCTAAAATAATTAACTCACATTTAGTTACACGTTCACCCTTGTTAAAAACTACATGATTATACAAGCAGGAATGACGCATCCATTTCTATTTGTTGTTGAACTCATAAAAATATCTTGATTTTCATCCATTGCTTCACCGGTACTTACAGCAACAAAACCGACATGATTGGGTGGTAAAACTGTCGCCTCTTTAACCCATAAACTCTTTTTCAATTTAGGAAGATTTGGAATTTCCATTTGGTTCAGATCATTTTCCGGCAAATCATATTGTTCGAAAATTCGCAAATGGTTATTCTTCTTATAATACACAATATGAGACTGCTCCGTAAATGGTTGGCCAATTAATAACGGTATATCAATAATATCATCGGCCACAACATATACCAAAACGTCCGCAACAGCTTGATCAACTTTTAAAGTAGCATTAAAAACACCTAAAGTAGTAGCCATACCACCACCTACACCTCTTACTGTTGAACCATCGATTGGAGGTGCACTTAATTTAAAATTAAATTCCTTAGCCGCTGACATTTTCATCATAACACATTGACTACCAAAATCAACATACGATTTTACAAATTTTCCATTTATTTCAGAATCAAAGAAATATTTTTGATTCATAGTAATCGCCTCATTTTGATTTTTTACAATGGCACAGTTTTTGTTTTGACCGCCAGATTGTTCTCTCTTTTTATTACCATCGCCATCCACAGGACAATTTTTCTTGACATGTCCAGGCTTATTACATTTCTGACAAATAATTGGTGAAGTCAATTCTTACTAAAATGTCCTTTTAAATTACAACGAAAACAGGTTATGTCCGCAACATCTTTTACTCTTGGCATTGATTCTTTCTCCAGCTTTTCAACCTTTTCCACTTTTATTGTTCTCATAGATACAAAAGCACGTTCCTTTACTTGTGTGCCCATAGTTCGGTAAAACTCACGAATATCAGCCAACAGAACATTTGATTCAGTGTGAGTCTTACAAAGCAAAAACGTTTTTAGTTCTCTATCATAAAGGTTCTGTATTATCTGAATCTTAGTTTCCGAAAATGGTAATCTAAGATTGTCACACAATCTCTTCTTCTTAAAGCAATAATCAAAAACATCTTCATTTTTTCCTTGCCTGTAATTTAAAAGCGTAGACCACTGTTCGGCAACACTTTCTCTTCCCATAAACGTTTTCTCAAATTCCGATACAAATTCTTGCCAAGTTTTTACCTTCAACGAATAAAACCAATCAGTCGCACCATCAGTCAGATTTGAACGCACTAATTCAAGTCGAAACGAATCGGACCAATTGTGTAAATCGCCCATGCCACTAATGGACTCGATACATTGAGCGGCATCGCCTTTGGATTCCCTGCCACTAAATGTTTTGATTGATTTGTGCAAATCTGGCAAAACATTGAAATTTGTACTTGAATTATTATTAACTGCACCTATAGAACTGTTTAAATTAAGCGCCCGAATAAGTTCAGCATTTTGTTCCAACAGCCTTGATATCATGTCATTTGAGACATTTGGTACATCAGTGTTACTCATATTTTCACTTTTGCCACTATCAATTTCAATAAATTTCCCGCTAATATTCAACAACCCAAGCCGCCTACTGCCACACAACACAACAACACAATAATACTCTTTATCGCCACCCTCAATACAACAGCAACAATTTGGTGTCTTATGAACACAAGCCGGCATCAAAAACAGCAACAACTCGTACTAAAATGAAAATGATGAAAACTCCTTTATCACTCGCTCGTGGATAGTTTTATCCCACTTCTGATTGTTAAATCCCTGTAGTTTTAGATCGCCAAATAAAACTCGCTTTTAATTAAGGTTAATATAATGATTTAAGGTTAATATAATGAAAAAGGAATGTATATAGTCAAATCACAAATACCAGTCATCAAGTACCTACTACAAAAAGTAATCGGTCTACCATAAGGGCAACACATTATATTCCAAAATCTGTTCCTGATAATCACAACCGACGCCCAGATGAGCAGAATGCAATAATCGTGTTAAATTCCTGTAGTTTTAGATCGCCAAATAAAACTCGCTTTTAATTAAGGTTAATATAATGATTTAATTTTCATAGAAAATAATATAATGCGTATTAAAAGAATTAGCAAAAAGAAATGTATATAGTCAAATCTCAAATGCCAGTCATCAAGTACCTACTACAAAAAGTAATCGGTCTACCATAAGGGCAACACATATACACTTAAACAAATACCAATATAAAATTTCAATAGCTAACATTCGGCCCTCCTTCATCTAGGATCGTCCTCGATCGGATCAAAGTTCGTAATCATCCAAATATTTAGGGGTACTTTTATTTCGGGTTGGTCTTCTAGGGTTTAAATTTTCATCATCTGTTGTAGAATTATCTTCTAAGCCTTCGCGAGGAGGAATTACCCTCTTCATGTCCTCGGAAGCTACCACACCTTCGTAAAATCGTTGACTTCGTTGCATATCTGGGAAATCGGTAACACGGTAACGATCATTTGGGAAAATTTCAGTTACCATATATGGACCCTTATACAAAGGTAACAGCTTTGTAGATTCTCCAGTACTACCAGGATCACGTCGTATCATTACAGAATCACCAGGTGGGCAATTTTGAGCTTCACACCTTTTTTTATTTAATTGTAGTCTTTGTTTCTCCTGATAATTTCTAATACGTTCGATAACCTTCTAACGAAACTCGATTACGTTATCTTCACGTTCGCTTATTATAGCATCATCTAACTTATTTGGTATAAGTCTTCTCGGTTCATAATCAAAAAGCAATCTTAATGGAGTAGTTTTCAAAACTCGATGTACAGTGTTATTAACACTCCACTGAACGAGACCACTATGTTGATCCCAATCACTACCATTTGGTTTTTTACATAACGTTGATAACATTGGAGTTATAGTTCGGTTTAGCCTTTCGCACTGACCATTTGCTCTTGGCGTCGCAGTTGCAGTTAAAACGTGAACAATATTTTTTTCCTTACAAAATTTTTGGAATGGGGAACCAGTAAACGCAGTACCTCTATCAGTTATAATACGAGTTGGCATTCCAAACATAGACACCACATCACAAACGGACCCAGATGATCAGCATGTATCGTATGAAATGGTATTCCAATTTTATCTATTGGGTGTAAGAATCCTTGTTTTCTACCAGCAGATTGTTTATTATATAAACATTCAAAACATGCTCCAACGAATCTTTTTACATAATTTCTAAGCCTAGGGAACCAATATTTTTCTCTAATTTTGGAGACCACCTTGTCAACAACAATATGACCCAATTCATCATGACAAGACTGCACAATACGATATCTGGCACTGTCGGGAATATACAAAAGTTCTTTTTCATCTTCTACCTTATATACTCGACTATTCACAATTTTGAATTTCTTATGAATTCGTAAGTCATCTTTGGTAAGCTCCACTTGTTTCTGAAGTACATCTTCTATATTTTCGATTTTGGAATCAGTCTTCTGCAAATGTTTCACCGAGTCTGATGTTTCCATACTAGAATGAAGAACACAAATATCTGCAACTGTTGTAGTGTTATCAGGTAAATCAGCTGGACTTCGAATTAAAGCATCAGCATGTCCATTTTCTCTTCCAGGGGTATGCTGAATTTCGAAATCATATTCCGATAGTTTTAACCACCACCTTCCAATTCTTGGCAATATATCTTTTTTCGTCATAGAACTTCGTACGGCATTACAATCAGTTTTAACGATAAATGAGATTCCAATTAAATACACTCTAAAACGCTCCAAAACCCATACAACGGCTAGTACTTCCAATTCAGTAGAATGATAACGAGATTCTTCTTTTGTTGTTTAGCGACTTGCATACGCAACGGTATGAAATTTATTATCAATTTGTTTTTGAACCAAAACTCCTGCCAAACCATCTTTACACGCGTCTGTGTGAACTTCGGCTTCTGCGTTTTTAGAATAAATAACAAGAACAGGTTTTTCTGTCAACTTCTTCTTCAAATCATTAAAAGCTTCTTCTTCTTTTTCTGTCCAATTCCAAACAACTTAATTTTTCGTTAAGCGGTTTAAAGGCTTTGCTAAAATTGCATAGTCCTTGATAAAATTTCTAAAATAACTGGTCGAACCAATAAATTGACGAACTTCATGCACATTAGAAGGACGTTTTAAGTTAACGACAGCATTTAATTTAAGTTGACTTGGGCTAATAACACCATTACTAATCTCGTAACCCAAATACTCGATCCCAGTCATCAAAAATTTACACTTTTGGATGTTCAATTTTAAATTTGCCCTCTTCAAGGCATCCAGTACAATTTCCAAATTATCGATACACTCATTTATAGTCGTAGCTGGAATGAGTATATCATCAAAATATCCCATGGCAATTGTAAAACGTAATGGACCTAATGCTGAATTAATGAGCTTTTGAAATACTGCCGGGCCATTAGCAACACAAAAAGGCATTCTCAAGAATTCGTAGTGACCATCCGGAGTCACAAAAGCGGTCACATGACGGGAATTTCCAGCCACCTTTACCTGATAATAACCGCATCTCATATCGAGTACGTTGAAATACTTCATTCCTTGCAATCGAATAATTTGGTCTGCTATAATTGGCAACGGATATTTCATTTTTCTAGTCACACGGTTTAAATCCCTATAATCGATGCATATTCTTCTGTCTCCAGTTTTCTTTCGGACTATCAAAATGGGACTAGCATAATCAGAGTCTGATTCGACTATAATACCAGCGTTTATTAAATTACTCATCTCCTGACGAACAAATTCACGTTCGGTTTCACTTAATCGATAAGGTTTGTACGTTATCGGAGTGTCGTTTGTTAATTCAATTGAAAATTCTGTGTCCACTCCACACCCAAGTTCATTTATATTCAAAGCAAAACAATCCCTATATTGTTGCACCAAACTTAATAACTTCGTTCTGAATTCGTCTTTTATCTCAGGGTTTATGACGATCAAATCACAAAAATTTTCCCCACTGACATCCAATTTTTCGTAGCTGAATTCCTTTTCATCTAAAATAATTAACTCACATTTAGTTACACGTTCACCCTTGTTAAAAACTACATGATTATACAAGCAGGAATGACGCATCCATTTCTATTTGTTGTTGAACTCATAAAAATATCTTGATTTTCATCCATTGCTTCACCGGTACTTACAGCAACAAAACCGACATGATTGGGTGGTAAAACTGTCGCCTCTTTAACCCATAAACTCTTTTTCAATTTAGGAAGATTTGGAATTTCCATTTGGTTCAGATCATTTTCCGGCAAATCATATTGTTCGAAAATTCGCAAATGGTTATTCTTCTTATAATACACAATATGAGACTGCTCCGTAAATGGTTGGCCAATTAATAACGGTATATCAATAATATCATCGGCCACAACATATACCAAAACGTCCGCAACAGCTTGATCAACTTTTAAAGTAGCATTAAAAACACCTAAAGTAGTAGCCATACCACCACCTACACCTCTTACTGTTGAACCATCGATTGGAGGTGCACTTAATTTAAAATTAAATTCCTTAGCCGCTGACATTTTCATCATAACACATTGACTACCAAAATCAACATACGATTTTACAAATTTTCCATTTATTTCAGAATCAAAGAAATATTTTTGATTCATAGTAATCGCCTCATTTTAATTTTTTACAATGGCACAGTTTTTGTTTTGACCGCCAGATTGTTCTCTCTTTTTATTACCATCGCCATCCACAGGACAATTTTTCTTGACATGTCCAGGCTTATTACATTTCTGACAAATAATTGGTGAAGTCAATTCTTACTAAAATGTCCTTTTAAATTACAACGAAAACAGGTTATGTCCGCAACATCTTTTACTCTTGGCATTGATTCTTTCTCCAGCTTTTCAACCTTTTCCACTTTTATTGGTCTCATAGATACAAAAGCACGTTCCTTTACTTGTGTGCCCATAGTTCGGTAAAACTCACGAATATCAGCCAACAGAACATTTGATTCAGTGTGAGTCTTACAAAGCAAAAACGTTTTTAGTTCTCTATCATAAAGGTTCTGTATTATCTGAATCTTAGTTTCCGAAAATGGTAATCTAAGATTGTCACACAATCTCTTCTTCTTAAAGCAATAATCAAAAACATCTTCATTTTTTCCTTGCCTGTAATGTAAAAGCGTAGACCACTGTTCGGCAACACTTTCTCTTCCCATAAACGTTTTCTCAAATTCCGATACAAATTCTTGCCAAGTTTTTACCTTCAACGAATAAAACCAATCAGTCGCACCATCAGTCAGATTTGAACGCACTAATTCAAGTCGAAACGAATCGGACCAATTGTGTAAATCGCCCATGCCACTAATAAACTCGATCCATTGAGCGGCATCGCCTTTGGATTCCCTGCCACTAAATGTTTTGATTGATTTGTGCAAATCTGGCAAAACATTGAAATTTGTACTTGAATTATTATTAACTGCACCTATAGAACTGTTTAAATTAAGCGCCCGAATAAGTTCAGCATTTTGTTCCAACAGCCTTGATATCATGTCATTTGAGACATTTGGTACATCAGTGTTACTCATATTTTCACTTTTGCCACTATCAATTTCAATAAATTTCCCGCTAATATTCAACAACCCAAGCCGCCTACTGCCACACAACACAACAACACAATAATACTCTTTATCGCCACCCTCAATACAACAGCAACAATTTGGTGTCTTATGAACACAAGCCGGCATCAAAAACAGCAACAACTCGTACTAAAATGAAAATGATGAAAACTCCTTTATCCCTCGCTCGTGGATAGTTTTATCCCACTTCTGATTGTTAAATTCCTGTAGTTTTAGATCGCCAAATAAAACTCGCTTTTAATTAAGGTTAATATAATGATTTAAGGTTAATATAATGAAAAAGGAATGTATATAGTCAAATCACAAATACCAGTCATCAAGTACCTACTACAAAAAGTAATCGGTCTACCAAAAGGGCAACACATATACACTTAAACAAATACCAATATAAAATTTCAATAGCTAACAATCGCAACATCTGAGTTCTCAGTTCAGAGGGAACAACTAATCTATCCCTAAAAAATAATAACCCATCGGCACTACTCAACTCATCTCTGATCCTATAAAACTTCTTTTCCCCAAAACCCAACCTCCTCTATATCGGCCAATCACCGTCAGTATATGACAACACATTATTCAAATACGTATCAGATTCAGTAGCACGCACAAAAACTAGTCTATTTTCGTTAGACATGCAACTTTTCCTGATTACCGAGGGTACAACAGATTTTCAAACGATATCCTCTGACAGACAGTCAGCCACTAACATCTTCCTTCCTGGCACATATTTAATCGTCAAATTAGGATATTTTAACAGCTGCAAAAACATTCTCTGAAGCCTTGCCGTGACCTTATCCAGATCCTTCTTTATTAAAGATTCAAGCGGCTTGTGATCTGAATGTATCTCTACGTCCCGACCGTAAATAAAATAGTGAAATTTTTCACATGCTACAACCACAGCAAGTAATTCCTTCTCTATTTTTGCGTACCTTCCTTCACATTTATTTAGACTGCGAGAAGCAAAAGCGATGGGACATTCATTTTGCAACAATACACAACCAATACCATCCTTAGATGCATCCGTTTGAATAACAAGTGGTAACTTAGGGTCATAAATTTTCAATACTGGGGGCCTACAAATTATTTTCTTTAATACTTCAATCTACCTGATATGATCATTAGTCCACTGCCATTTTACGTCATTTCGCGTCTGCTCCCGGAGATTCACGGTTATCGCCGAAAAATTCGGAATGTACCGACTAAGAAACGTGCACATACCTAATATCCGCAAGACATCCTGTTTGTCCTTCGGCATAGGAATTTCCTCAATAGCCTTTAAATATTTCTTATTTGGTTCAATTGTTCCCTCCGAAATTATCTGTCCCATGAAACAAACCTTTTTAGATCTATACTGAACCTTCTTCTTATTGAATTTACATTAAACTCTCTCGCCCTATTAATAACATTGAGCAGTCACTGATCATGCTCCTGCTCAGTTCTTCCAAAAATACACAAGTCATTAAAATATACTTCAACGCCCTCAAGGTCACCAAATATCTATATCATATATTGCATAAATATTTCCGGGTCATTATTTAATCCAAAAGGCATTACTTCCACTTATATAGGCCGAATGGTGTTATAAATGTTGTCAACTCTGAACATCTTGCATCCAACACAACCTGCCAAAACCCATTTTTAAGGTCCATCACCGTAAAAAATTTCGCGCCACCAACCCACTTATTATTGACTCAGACGTGGGTATAATGCACCGCTCCCGTTTGATACATTCATTTAACGGTTTATGATCAAGACAAATTCTCAAAGACCCATCTGATTTCTCAATAATTTGCAAATTGTTTACCCATTCCGTAAGCCTATTTACCTTGCTAATAACACCATCCTCAACCATAATATCCAACTGTTTCCTTAACCTATGGTGTAAACTAAATGGTATCCTTTTCTTATATAATTCAATCTGGGTTCCGATCTTTCCTTCAATTCAATCAGGCACCTACCAGGTATTTCACCAAGTCCATCAAAAACGTCAGTATAATTGCGAATGAAATCCTCTTTGCCTTCCGGCAAATCACAACTAACCTTGCCAGTTGTTGATGCACCTGGTGGCCTATTACCACCTGCATTTTTCCTACACCCTACGTTATCAATTCTCCTAATTAATTTCAGTTGTACACACGATTCCCTTCCTAATATCGGCTGATGGTCATTACCCACTACTTCAAACTCAACGGGCACTGAACCTTTGCGTCTATCAACAATACACCGTAATTCAATTTCCCCAACTATTCCTATTTCCGCATCACCATAAGCAAACAAACGAGTATCTGACTTAACAATTTTATATTCCAAATTCATTTCCTGTACATATTTTACTGGCAAACAATTCACATCAGCGCCCGAATCTAATTTAAAACTAACTTCCAGTCCATGAACATCTATTTTCTTAAACCAGCCACCACCTGAATAGCTTATTCTACAATCAGAAATTTTCCTAATTACACTTATTTTATAGTTTCCCTTATTATTTATTTCACTTTTACCTTCATCAAAGTATTCAGTATTAACTGCGTCCATCAACTCTCCATCTCTCGAGGCTGCTAGCATATTTACTCGATGGCTATTTGGGCCACCTCCCACAGATTTCATACGACACATCGAGGCAAAATGGCCTGGTTGCTTGCATTTGTTGCATTTTCGACCATCCTTCATGCTTTACGATGTTCCGAACTCCACACAAAACCGCATCGGTAGCACATTTTTTCCTTTTGCTTCACGTTTTTACTTTGTTCCCTGCGCTGTAATGCATCCATTCTAGCTTCAACCTTATCCTCCAAAATGGCTGACCTTGTTGTTGCGTTATGTTAAAAAACTTAAAAGTTTCCATTGTGACGTTTTTCTTTGGGTTGCAATATTCATCGAACTTATTCAACACATTTTCAATAGTTTCTTCTTATTTCGACAAATTTAATGAATTGTAAATATCCAATCCCTTCTCGCCAATGTAGTGCAGCAGCAGCGCAATTTTTACATCATCGCCTTCTTTATTTTTTCCAGATGCCAGCAAATAAATGTTAAAGCGTTGCTTCCATATAGACCAGTACGTGCCTGGATCATCGAATTGCATAGGCTCAGGGCCATTTATAACCACAGCACTCATGTTGGTAATCATTGTGTGACCATTTATTTAACACCTGACACCATCAGTTTTAGTTGTGTAATAAATTTAATAAATGCGGATGCTTTGTTAATGGTCAAAAATCTTTATTCTTTTATTTTCTTGTTGTGTGCTTTTACATAAACGTGTTCCTAACAACTAACTTTTAAATATATTTCTCTACATTCAGGGTTGCCATCTAGGCAGTATATATTAATGTAACACTAGGCAATTTTTTTTCTAATTTTTAAATTACTTAAAACAGCTGTTTTTAAATATGAACAAATATGACGTTTATTTTTGGGTATGAAATGTGGTTTTGTGCGTTCGCAGTATTTTGGTAATTTTTATGTTTTTGTGAGAGAATTTTTTGCTTATTCTCATTTTACCAGACTTTACCCAAAATTACCTCGTACAGACCTATTGTATTGAAGGTCAGTGAACCTTCTCAAAAAGTATATAATTCTCAAGAGTATAGTTCGCTCTCACGAATTTTTTAGTACTCTCTTAGAACACGAACATAGTTTAGCGGCAACAAAGGTGAGTTTTGGTCGGCAACTTTTAATAGTGTTTAGCGGTGCTGCCATAAAACCAATTTTAACTATTTTTTTGCCGTTTTTTGGGATGCTAGAGATTTTTCAGATTATTTCATAAAAAATATGTTTTTTTATTTTATTCATGTATTTTTCATATAAAAATATAATATTTGTTCAATATACTATTTATTTTTAATAAAATTAGACATGTCTAATAAAGTAAAAAAATACAACCAAACTTTGCAATTGTGTTAAAAAATAGTTACGAATTCAAACATGAAAAGTATTAAAGTGTGTACACACATTGACCAACTATGTCTATTCATATCCATTATTTCCCATTTTTATGGTAAAAATATATAATAAAGAGAATAAATATGCTATTATTATTATGTTGCAACAAACATATAATTAAAAAAACCTATAAAAAATGCAATAATTTAAAAAAAAAAATAGTTTTCATGAAAAAACCGGTACCGTTAAAAATCACGAAAACTGGGATAAAAAATTAAACTGTTTATGTGACAACACTGCATACACCAAATTTAATATTTTTCAACACATAAGCAACTTTGAAACTGTTTCCCTCTCAGTTAAACATATTGCCGCTGAACTCTGTACCATGTTGAATTTCTGGTAGAGTGTTAAAAACACTCTATAGTAAATTATATACTTTTTGACCTTCTTTTTTTGAAGTGAGAAGTTGCTTGTGTGCAAAAAAAGTGTTTTATTGCTATACAAACAAGCGAAATAGCGATAGAGTCGTAAATTTTACGACTGCTTAGCTTCAATGTAGTTTTTTCTCATTTAAATTTATATTCGAAATATAATAATTTTTATCGTTATATCTTAAAGAACCATGAATATATAGAAAAAATATGCGCGACCTCTTAAGCAAAATGATCATGCAAGAGGAATTCAAAGTAGAACAGAAAAGCGGATTAGAAACTGAGGATAATATTAAAAATGATTTTAGTGCATCCGAATCAGAGTATGTTTGTTATAGTGATGAACGTTCTGATTTTTAATGTTCTAAAAAAGCTAAAATTAAAACCAATGTTGCACGACAGAACACTGAAGACGTCAGCATAACCCGAAAATAATTCATGGAGCAGTACTCTAACGAAAATCAACCGGTAAGAGAAGATATTCCCATAAGCCTACTAACTAACTTAACTATACATTTTACAACGCTCATTAAACAAATTATATCCTAAATATTTAATATAAAGATTGCTGAACAATAATTGGAGTCTCCTGAACTAAAAACAACCATTTGTTTTATATGTCCTAGAATGACGACGCTATATTGTAAACACTGCAAACGAGCCTTCTGCGCCGAACACCGAGCATGTTGCTGTATATGGTGCGATGACGACAAATAATTCCATACCAAATTTTCTATTTTTGTTCTTTAATATCTATTTATTAGTTCAAATGTAATAAATTAAAGAAAAATTAATAAATAAATAAATGTGTTTTTGATTGCAATAAAAAAAGTAGTAAAATTTACGAGTGCTTATGATTTACGTAACTCCAAACAAGGCTTATGATTCTAGGGTTAAACATGCGACAGTACGATGTGCATAAATTACAACCAATGTTGCCACGGACAAAAAAAAATTTTAACGAAAATTTAAAAAAAAATACCAAATGAGAAAAAAAATAACTAAAATTTATGCCCTCATTTTGCAACACGCACACATAATTTTTAAAAAAAAAAATCTGTTTTGTAAATCACTTGAAAAAAGAAGGTGATTGCTCGCGTTGAAACAGCTGTTCGTTATGTAATTTGAAATTTAATACATACAAATTAGAATTTCGTAAATCACTGCGCTGAAAAATTAATCACATTTTTGTTTTTATTTCCTAATGTTTATTACACCTGGGTAGT
Organism: Eustalomyia histrio; assembly: GCA_949748255.1. Taxonomy (NCBI): domain Eukaryota; kingdom Metazoa; phylum Arthropoda; class Insecta; order Diptera; family Anthomyiidae; genus Eustalomyia; species Eustalomyia histrio. The sequence goes on from OX456526.1 coordinate 103,762,606, forward strand.
ATAGACAATAAGTAATTTTTCTTACGGCTAGTTGGGTGTTAAGTTATCCTTAATCGTTTCTTAGAATAATTATGCCTAATGTTAATGTATTTAAAATAAATCCTTTATCCATTTCCTTCTGGGCACCAAAGTCTCGTTTTCCGGCATTTGTCTAAGTTAAGTGTTCGAATGTGAAGTGAGACGATAGATATGTTTTAAGCTGCAGATTGCAATAGCTTCTTTTATGGTTTTAACGCCTACATCGCGGTAAAGTTCCTCATCTTTGATATACCATACCATCGTGTGACAGCTTAGTTTCCATGGCAAAAATCCATGAAGTAGACTACGAATTGCCACCTCATTCGCCTTATTCTCCGGATTTAGCCCCCAGTGACTATTTCCTATTTCCAAACCTAGAGAAATAGCTCGGTGGAAAGAGTTTTATCAAACAAATTCCTATTTTATGGACCTCGAAAATTCTGATGTTAAACGCAAAGTAAATGACGGAACTTGTTCAAAATTTGACAATTGTCTATTAAAAGGTGGTACTTGATGGGAGCAGTGTTGCATTTCATACAACTACGAGGGAAGTTCAAAGGTCACGGACTTATTGATCCGCCCTCGTAGTTGCCTGAATCTGTTTTTTAATTCATTTTTCTTTTGAATAATATGATCTTTCCACTTAAGTTTACACTCAAAAAAATGAACTAAAATTAGAAAAATTAACTTATTTAGAAGAAAAATTTAAATGAAAACGGCACCATACACTTTTTACCAATATTTAATAAAATTTTCCTTGAAATTAAGAAACAAATTGTACTTAAAATTTGGTCAAAATTTCTAAATTATAGTAAAATTTTACTAATGAGAAATAAATTTTTATTGGAAAACAGTAAAATTTCCTCCTAATTAGTTCATACACATCATAAATTTAACTGTTACTTAGAAAAAGTTTCCTTGGTTTTAAGAAAAATATTACTTTATTTAAGTTCATTAGATAATTTTTTTTTTTACTAAAAACTAGGACTTAACTCCTTAAAAATAAGAAAATATTGTGTAACATGAAGTTAAATAGCACTTCTTTTAAGGAAAATTATCCTTGAATTTTATAAAAATTTTCTAATAAATATGAAACTGTTTCTATAGTAAAGGTAATATATTTTACCATGTATTTTAAAGTACTTTACACTCATTGAGTAGGTATTTTTCCACTTTCGGAGGACTTCCGCTTTGTGAGGACACTGCTCTTAACAAGCTTTTTGTTATTCATTTTTGTCTTAAAATTAGATTGAATTATACTAAATTCATGTATTTAAAATTTAAATTAAGTTTCATTAGCAAAAAGGTAAACAAATTAAAAAAATTTACTGCAGGATATCCTGAAACATAATAAATTGTGACAGTCAGATCCTTTTCGTAGTTAATTAACGGTTCTGCTTGAGAGAACTACAAAAAGTTCTCTCAAGCAGAACCGTGAATGTGACACACGGCTAAGGAACACTGGGGGTCCTTTGTCTTCTTAAATTAACAAATTTAAGGAAATTGTTGCAAAAATACAAAATATCACAGTTATATTGCTTGTTATTATTGGAAAATGGAAAAATGACATTTCTTTTATGGAATTTTTAGCTTAAACTTTATTAGACATATACAAATTTAAACATTTTTTTTATTAAGTGAAAAAAAAATAGTTCGATAAAAATAAAGTTTAATAAGCGCTACGTCAATTATAGGAAAGCCATTATGCCGTAATGAATAAAATGTGCCTGCGATATTTTGTATTGTAGTCAGCAAACAAAATTATTACATAAGACTGTTAAGATTAGAGATAAGCATGTGAGCCATTTTTGAATCACGCACCAAAAACTACAATCATGCACGATATTTTTTTAAATGGTTACTTTAATTTGTTTCCTTTAATAATATTTTTTCTTGGAAATTAGGAAAACAAACTAGTTTGTTTTTTATTTATTGTTTTTTTTTTTTTAATAGAATAGAATATTGAAAATAATTAAAACGTTTTCCAACAAAAAAATCCTATACTAAATTTTTATTATTTTTTAAAAATTAGAAAACTCTTTCTTGAAAAACAGAAAATTTTATTAAAATTTATCTGAACTAAGTTGCGTGAAAATTTTTCCTTTAAAATAGTTCATCAGTTTCTAAAATCAGGTAAATTTTTATTATTACTAGGAAAAAATTTATTACTTTTTGTTTTTAATTGTCTGAACTAATTTTTAGAAAACAATTCTTCAAAATTAGAAAGTGGTATACTTAAAAACTGAATTTGGAAATGGCTTTCTAAAATTTAGTTAATTTTACTTCTCGCGAACAAAAAATGAACACACATTAAGTTCAAGTACTTTCTCGATTTAAGTTAGACACATTTTTTTAACTAAATGGGAGTAAATTAGTCCAAAAAAATTGTTTTTTTGAACTAAACCTAATTTTATTAATTTGAGTATGCAAATTTCTTAAAACAAAGATGTTTTTTCTTAAAATTAATAAATTTTAATTTATTGACTTGCTTTTTTCCTAAAATCAAGAAATATTACTTAGGAAAAATATGAACTAGCATATAAACTATTTCGTTTTTCCTCAAAGTTAGGAATTTTTATTCTTTTTAAGAAAAGTTTTCTGTTTAAATAAAATTTTACTTAAATTGAGGACAATTTAAAAACTATTGTGAAGGAAATTTTTGATTACATTTAGTTCATGTCTTTTTTACTTGAACTTAATGTGTGTTCATTTTTTGTTCGCGAGAAGTAAAATTAACTAAATTTTAGAAAGCCATTTCCAAATTCAGTTTTTAAGTATACCACTTACTAATTTTGAAGAATTGTTTTTTTTTTAGTTCAGACAACTGAAAACAAAAAGTAATAAATTTTTTCCTATATAATAATAGAAATTTACTTGATTTTAGAAACTGATGAACTATTTCTAAGGAAAATTTTCATGCAACTTAGTTCAGATAAATTTTACAAATTTGAATAAAATATTCTTTTTTTCAAGTAAAAGTTTTCTAATTTTTAAAAAATATTAAAATTTGGTAAAGGATTTTTTTGTTGGAAAGTGTTTAAATTATTTTCAATATTCTATTAAAAAAACAATAAATTAGAAACAAGCTAATTAGTTTTCCTAATTTCCAAAAAAATAGTATTAAAGCAAATAAATTAAAGTAACCATTTAAAAAAATTATCGTGCATGATTGTAATTTTTGTTGCGTAATTCAAAAATGGCTAATCTCTAAACAAATTTTACCAAGTTTTAAGTAAAATTTGTTCCTTAATTTCAAGGAAAATTTTATTAAATATAGGTAAAAAGTATCTTTGGCGCCGTTTTCATTTCAATTTTTCCTCTAAATAAGTTAATTTTTCTAAATTGTAGTTAATTTTTTTTGAGTGTATGCTTCCCTGAGGGACTCCAGCTTTCATTAACATTATGTTGGAACACTGGTCTCCAGGTAACTTGGCAGGATATGGTAAAAGTTCTGTGGTAATAATTTTTTAAGTTTGTGTAGAAGCCCTCTATGCCAAACACTGTCAAATGCCTTGGCCACGTCGAGGTAAGTACCCACACAGTACTCCTTTTTGCCAATGTCATTTACGATCTTGTTTGTTACTCTATGTATTTGTTGAATAGTTGAGTGCATACGATTAAATCCAAACTGGTGATCAGGGATAAGATTTCTGGCTTTAAGCGTAGGTTCCAGGCGAACAAAAAGAAGTTTTTCGAAGAGTTTTGAAAGTATCGGTAATAGACTTATTGGCCTGTACGATGTAGCTTTCGTAACATCTTTATTGGGCTTAGGAAAAGCTATTATTTCTGATACTTTCCATACTTTGGGAAAATATTTTATGTTAATTATTACATTGAAAATGTTTCTAATATAGATCAATGCTTTCATCGGAATCTCCTTTAAAAGTTTGTCATAACCCGGAGATTTCTTATTATCTATACTCGATTTTTCATTAATAATTCCATTGGCCGTAATTCTTTTAACTTGACAGTTGGGAATATTAGAATTATTCGGTAGTAATATTGTGTTCTCGTCCGTAGGATTCGAGAAGATTATACAGAAATTTTCTGCGAGAACACTAGCTTTATCTAAATTTGTTTTTGCCCAAGAAGAGCCACCGTCTTTTTGTATGGGCGGATTATGAATTATACTGTTAATTTTTTTTTTGTTTTTTGTAGCTTTAAATAACGAATAATTTGTTACAGATGACGCACCCAGGTTCTTAAGATATCCTTCAAGTTTGTCTTCTCTGTCTTTCTTGAGTAGATCCTTAAGCTCTTGTCATGGGGTGACCTCGTAATTTGCCATTTCTTTCTTAATTTTCTTTTTAGTTTAATCTTTTCTTTAACGTGTATTGGGATGCTGTAATTATTCATTTTCTGTTTAATTAAGGGAGTAGAGTTATTGGCTGCAAGAATCATTGAATTGTTAAAATATGCTATCGAATTATCTATTTCACCTTCAGTTTTAAGCGATATATTCGTACAAAGATTCGATTCCAAAATTTCTCTGTAGCAATCCCAATCGGTTTTTTTGCTGTAAATAAATTTGTTATGTGTTTAAAGTAGAAAACTAGAATAATACGTGAGTAGAATTGGCGAATGATCAGAATATAGTTCAAAACACGATTCAATTTTAGGATTTATATGGTTTATATTCTTAGTTATAAAAAAGTCTATAAAAACTGGTTTTTTATTTGTTCGCCAATACGTAGGTTCTCTAGAGCTTAGAAAGTGACATTTGTATTCTCTTATTGCTTTAAGTAGTTGTTTACCTTTTGTTAGAGTTAACCTTGATCCCCATATTGTTTTTTTAGAGTTAAAGTCTCCACCTGCAATAAATCGATGTCCAAGAGATTTTAAGTATTCGAGATATTCGAGTCGGGTATTATTATGTTTTGGGGGACAGTAAGCAGCATATATCACAAGAGGTCCATGAATATCCTCAATTAATACAAAGGCAGATAGTATACAGTCTTTTCTGAAGTTATGGATTCGGTGCATTTTATGTACTTTCGAATTATTATGAGCTGTATTGTCGGGGTGGTTTGTGTTGTATGTATACTGTATAGTTCGGTATGTTTATACAACTTTTTTGCGTAAAATGTGTTTCAGAAACCAGTAGTATATCAACAGAGTAATGATTTAAGAATTGTGTTAGTTCGTTAGTTCCATTTAGTTTGGTAAGTAGTGTGGTGATAATGTTCATCATATTGGATATTTGAACCATGAGTTGTTTTACCATATCTTTGAGATCCTGCATATCATTATTGGTATTTTGTACAATTTGTATATCGTTAGAGTTATGAACGTCTAGTTTCGCTACAGGGACCTCTGAAGATACAACTGCTTCCAGAGATGACGCAACTTGATGGGAAGATACCACTTGGGTAGATTTTACTTGCTGCATTGTTGCAGCTTGGGCGTATGTTTCTGACGGATTATGTTTCAATACTCTCAATTTTGATTATGAGGTGGCTGTTGTTAGGCTCTTTCGGCAGTTTCGCGTTCGTGTTGTTTATTTCTGAGCGGTAGAAACATATTAACTTTGAGTTTTTTATCATCACCAAGGACGTTTTCTCTCTTATGCTCCTGGGCACACTTTACACAAATCGGATTTTTTGTACAAAAGTTTTTGGTGTGGCCATAAGCCTGACAATTAGTGTATTCTGGTATGGTTCTTTTTTGGCGTGGAGGCTCGAATTTTACTTTGCAGTGCTGGAGAGTGTTTAGATCCTATATTTCCTTGTTATTGTCATTTGTGTTCAGTTTAATTAAAAACAGAGATAAAGGTTTCTTAGTGCGCAGTTATAAAACGTTTTCGATATATGTTACTTCGTGACCAAGTTCACCAAGTTCTTGTTTTAATTCTCTAAAACCTCTGTTTTCTTTTGGCTTGTATGTATAGTTTTGTGTGTTTTTATCTTTTAACAATTTAATTATTTGCGTATAATGAACAGATTCTGTAGGTTGGAGTTTAACCTCATTATCCTTAAGCACTTTGAGCTCATACTTACAGTTTGGAAGTGTTACTTAGAGCCTTAAGTTGGTAATCATGTGAACTCCTTGAACATAGATAAGAGGAGGTAACTTTCAATTGTGGATTTGTTTTGTCGTTTTTCTTGCTTTCTGGTTCATCGTTATTGTCATCGATATCATCAACGATTGCAAGTGTTGCAAAACTATTAGATTGCGTTGGTTTACTTAGCCAGTAGTCTGATAACGTGTTTTGTGACTGTGCTTACGGTTATAGTTAAGTTTTTATTTTTTACTACTCCTTTAACCTTTATGGCTGTTGGGGGAATCACGACTTTTCTTGTTCTGCATTTAGACACTGCCGTTGTTTAGGGGAGTTGTCATTGAGGGTGAGGAGAAGATCTTACACGTACTTGTGGTGTACTAAGTGTTGAAAACAAAGGAAAAGTTGATAGAGTAGTTGTCGTTGTTGCTCATTCCATATATTGGACAAAATTAGATGTTGCGGTGGTTGAAGTTATTGTTGCCGTTGTACAAGCTGGCACTTTTAGCGTGGGAGTAGCACAATCATCCTTCAGTGGCTGCTCGAACAAATCAATTGATTTTAGATTTTCGATATTACCTGAGAGTAATGGAGACACCTTTTGCTGGGCAGAATTATTTTTTACCAAAACATCTTTGTTTGGTTCAGTGTGCTGTAAACATTGAAGTGTATTCAATGATTGCGATCTTGCAATGGAATGGGCATTTTATTTGCATTCTTTTTCAATTTGTTACAAATTTTATAAAATGAAAGAATTTCTTTTGCAGCTGAATTGTTTGAGCGTTGGTTTGAAATATTTTTTCAAACTATTTAAAAACACACAATTTGTAATAAATTTGCAATAAATTTTTTGTTCTTGGGTCGATATTTCGTGGAAATAGTAAAAATGCCGCTGAAAAAAATAAAAAGAAATTTCAAAAATTGTTTCATAATTTTTTTTGATGGTATAGGTTTCAGGCGGCCTAAATATTTACATAAGAAAAAAATGATTTTCAATCAGCTGTGTTGTCAATATCAAAAAAAGTAAGGATAAATGTTACAAAGCAAACATAAATTCCATATATGCATAAATGCAGGTAAAAGTAAAAATTTTATTAAGTCTTCTTCTTTTTCGATTACATTGATTGTCTTACATACTATGAGAATAATAACATTCTTAGAGCTATATGTGTCTTACTCTAATTACTAAGTTAACGTAAAAAGCAACATTGCTAAAGTGAGATAGAATATGTAAAAAAGTACAAAATTAAAAGTTTGACAAGGCTTGTTTTCGGCCTCTAAAGTCGCTAACAGAGCAGACGTCTGTAAATAACAATACTAAAACTAATTAATATTACTAAAACTAAATAACAAAAGTTCTGTTACATAAATTGACAAAACATATTCATATTACAGTTCGTGTAAAATTTAGTATATACGTATATCACCTTCAGCCCCTATGATTGCCGGAGGCTGGGCTCATATAGAATGAGGGAAGGTCCAGAGGAGCTGGATCGTCGTCAATACGTCTATTGATTATACCGACAGGAGAAATACATGAAGATCCAGCCCAGATGGTGTTTTTCTCGCTTTCGTATATTTGGCTGACAAGCATATTATCGTGTAGCGCAAGTTTCTCAACAAATGGCTGACATTTTCATAGACATAACTATTTGAAAATCGTTTTATGAAATTTTCATAATTTTTTCGATGCATTGTCTTAGGATTTTCCGTTCAAATATCTCCAATTCTTTGGCTACTATAGGAGATATAGTAGACCAGATTGGGACTCCACAAAACAGAACTGATCTTATGGCGACCTTGTAGAGTAAAAGCTTGGTGTTCTTCGGTAAGTATGTGTTGTTCATTAGCGATGCAAACATTCCAGAAATCTTTTTCGCCTTTCCCAAGAGACTTCTAGCGTGGGCGTTAAATTTTAATAATTTATCAAAATGTATTCCGAGATATTTTATTGAATTTTTAAATGGAATATTTTCGCCGTCTAGTATAAGTTGAAGGGATTTACTTTCCGGCAACACATATCTAGGACATTTACCCTAAGGGTTCCTAATACAGGTAGCCTCAGACTTGGCCGCGTTGATTTTAATGCTCCATTTCATGTAATAGGCCCTTATTTCTTCAAGATGAAATGCAGAAGAGTTCAGAGCTAGTATTGGTTATATATTGTGTGCATAAATAAGGCAATCATCAGCGTATAAAATAGCCTTTGAATTTCTAGATTGGTGAAGAAAATCATGCAGGAAAATGTTAAATAGGAAGGGAGCCAAGACACTTCCCTGAGGTACCCCACTTTTCACATGTCCTAGTTCTGAGATAATGTTGTTGCCAAAGTTTCTATTAGTAAAGTAGCTGCAAAATATTTTAACCAGAAATGGCTCAACGCCAAGATTTATCAGTTTGTAGAGGATTATGATAAACCGAATCAAACTCCTTTTCTATATCCAATGATATAGCCACCGTGCATATTTTATCCCTTAAATTGCAAGTTACATCATTGTGAAACTTCAACAATGCTTGTTGTGTTGAGTGAGATCTTCTGAATCCAAATTGAAATTCTGATATTGGTTCCACAATGAACTCATTTTCAAGTTTTCCCTTAATTACGTGTTCAAATAATTTACATGTTGGATAAAAGGGATATTGGGCGAAAATCCTCAGGCTTTTTACTGTCCTGCTTTTTTTTAATTGGAACTATTTTTGCGCTTTTTCAAGCCGATGGGAAATAGCCGTTATTAATGCAATTGTTAAAAATAGCAGCTAATAATTTTAGTGTTGTATCAGGAAATTTTTTAGTTATAAAATTGGAAACGCCATCAAAGCCAAAAGACTTTTTGCTATTAATGTTGTTAATGTGCATTCTGATATTATTCACGTTTGTAAAATGGTAATTATCAAGATTCCTATCGGCCAGAAACGTGTCATCAAATGTATAGATATGTTGCGATAGTTTATATACACATGATGAGATTTGATTCTCTATATTGTTAACCGGTCTTTCAGGATTTACCTCTTGAAAAACAGCAGTATAATGAGTTCTAAATATCTCTAAAATTTGACAACTATTGGAAGTGATAGTATCATTGTGTATGAACTGCTGGCAAAAAGGAGACTTCTTTTTACCAACGAACCGAAATACAACGGCAGTAGGACCTGGTGTTATTTTTGAGAGTCTATGTCTCAAATGTTTAGAATCTTCAAGATTTATAAGCTCACTAATAATTGTTTTTAATAGTTGTATCTGTTTAGTAAGAATTTTATACTCGCTGCTAATTCTATTTCCAGTTCTGTGATATATTTTCCTTAGGTTCTTCTGCCATGCATACTTAACTTTAAAAAATTTCTTGATGTTATCAGGATACTGACGTTTTTAGTAATTTATCTCCAGTTTGTTCGAGTAGCTTTCATGTATTGAGGTAAGTGTATTATTAAAAGTATTTATAAGCACATCTAATTTATCATTACTTAAATTGCAGTTGTTGGGAGGTACAATGGCATCTGAGGCTGCATCTAAGTCTCTACTGAATGCGTTCCAATTAGTGTTCTTGTAAGAAGTTATTACCAGGGGACTTCTTAATGTTAAACACGCTGCATCACTTTCCAGTTTCAGTACAAATGGGAAATGATCCGAGAAAGTTGATAAGCTTTCGATCTGATAATTAGGTTGGATACCGTTGATTATGCTGGGACTTAATAGAAAGTGGTCTAGAAAAGAAGACCCGTTAGGAAACGATGGAGATATATCGCAAACTCGTGTTACATCTAAACAGCTGTTTTGTAGCCAACTATGTAGAACTTTTCCATTAGCGTTATCTGCAGTGTCTCCCCAATTTAAACTTTTCGGATTTAGGTCACCACCGAATATAAACCCATCATAATTGTTGCTCAGTTGGAGAATCTGGTTTAAGCTGTTATTTAACTCATGTGAGTCATATACACAAGGAATATACAAAGACCCTAATAAATATTTTTTACTAATGCTGTTTGAAACCATTTCTGTTTCAATAAAAACGTTAGCAAATTGTGTTTTATTGCAAATAATTCTATTATAATCTACAGTGTTTTTAATAGCCATTGCTAATCCTAAAGCTGAATTGTCCTAAACGAAATTATATCCATTAAGATTTACTTTCCTATTTCCGCGAAGATGACATTCTTGAATGAATCCTACATCAATTTGGTTATGATGAAGGATATTTGACAGTTCAATTTGGCGACTGATGTTAGCAAGGGAAGCGGCCGTTAAATGTCATAAATTAAAGAGATCTATGGGCCATATTTGTTGTTCACACTCTTAAGAAGCCGCAGGAACTCTGCTTTAGCTTCATTTTTTTTCCTGTTTTTAAAATCCTTAAGGAAGTTTGTAATTTGCTGTTCCAGTGACAATTCCTCAGGTAAAAGAAACATATTGGCAAGTTTCAAGAATTCCTCAATTACTGATGGTTTATGTGTTTGAGCTTGGGTAGCAATTACCTGAAGAAGACTGGCAAATGATCTGCCTGGTGAACGAATAGATTGGTTTACTATATTGTTTACTTTATCTTTGGCAACAAGCTTTTCTTCACTAGCCTTTTTTATGCGTTCCCTTCGTATGGCAAGGTATTTCCTATAGGCTGTGCAACCTCTCCAGTTTGCAGGATGACCACTTACTCAACAGTTCACGCAATGGGGTGCGCTGGCACTCACCCGGAGGGTGCTATTTATCGCATTTTACACATTGGAATTCAGAATTGCAATTTTTAGTAATGTGACCCCAACGTTGGCATCTGTGGCATTGTACCTCTTGTTCCTTCCTTTTAGGTTTCTCCCAAAGAATAGTTTGCCTTAAAAGGTATTTAGTGTGCGAAATATCTGATAGTGAATTCCCTGCGTTAATCGTTCTTTACGGAATACGGAGTTGAACCACGTGTAATTTTGGACACAACGTTTGGAACCGATTTGTCAAGGGCAGTCTTAACTTCCTCAACACTCGTACCGTGATAAAGACCTCTTAATACAAAAAAAGATTGTCTAAGCTCTTTAGGTGTGTATAAGAGTGAATATTCTTCTCCCTCATGATGGCCATCATTTCAGAATGCACTGTAGCATCTGAAAGGTATAACTTACTTTTACGTTTATTAACGTTTCTTATTTTAAACGTTATTTTGGGAGTTTTTGCCTCCAATTGATCAACTAAACGTTTATTGTTGACGTCAAATAAAAATATTGGAGGGCAAAAGGATTTGCAGTTTTCTCTGCCTTTCTCTGTATGGTGGTGTCCTCTGTATTTTCAATCTCCAATCCATCAAGTAAAGCAAATCTATTTTCACCCAAATGAGTAACGTCATTGTTTGCAGGTGACAATAATACATCTGCTCTTCTTCGCTTTGAATGTTTGCTCTCAATAAATGAGTGCTGACCATCGTTGCTCAATTCCATGCTTGCACCACGTTGCAACTAAATGCACACGTGGTAGCCAAATTCAGTATCTTTTCAGGTATATATTTTTTTTTATAAATACAGCAATATTTATTATTTCCAGTTTTTATACAAACTTTTTGCAGTTTCAATAGTCTACTTCACTTTCTCCGTTAAATATATTTATATTTTAATAAATGTTCACACTCCGTTATTTTCTGTGCGTCTGTATAGTTCAAGATCAGAATCAAGACTCTAAATTCAGGTAAATTATTAAATATTGAGCCACCTTATTTCTTTACGGTATTTTAGAAATCTACGTGGAAACTATTTCGGCAACTCTGATATTCTATAAAAGCAACTAAAATATAACTCACTGCGAGCGAAACAACTGCATGACAAATTATTCTGTCTATCTTTCTTGCATCTGATTTTCCACTTCGTCAGCTTATTATTGGTTTGGCCCACTCATCATTTTTGTAATAATAGAGGCGAATGGCTTATATAATATAAACATCTTTTTTCTAGTTCTGAAACCCCTTTTTCGATATCTGTCATCATAACTGAGATAACTAATATCAACTTTGATATAAAATTAAGAATGAAAATCATTTTCATTGTTTTTCTTTTAAATGTTTGGGCAAACTTATAATAAGCTGACGATTAATTAAATTTGTTTTGTGTGTTTATTCGCTTATACATTTCACAGATCATATAAATGTGAAACTTTGTTGTATGTTTTGTTCTTTTGAATACTGAGATAAAATAAAAAAATACATTAATTATGTGCAAAAATGCTACAAAAACATAAAACAGTTTTTGTTATTACAATATGTAACCCAAGTATAAAATTTGTTGTGAGTTTGTACTAAGTTTATAAAACAACAATTTTAGTAAATACAGTCATGTTGCACTTCTGTGGTATCTTTTAGATACTTTTGGCGATCATATGTTTTAAAACATGCTTTGTAGTTGTTCACTATTGCACATTATTTTTTGTATACTTTGTTTTTAAATCTCTTTCTCGCCTAGGATCCGAATTACAACAACAACCCTCACCATACGGTTTTTGTTTACTCGTTTGACAGCTGTCACTTCTGACAACACTGTATACCCTATAAGTATTGAGCAGAATCATTTTATAAATTGTTTTTATCTTTTCCAAAATTAATTTATTTGCATTTGTGTTGTGTAATATGGCACTTTTTCGGGCGTTGTTCAAAAAAGAAATAAATGATCCCTTCTGGAATAAAACAAGAAATGTTTTACTATTATTTTACTTTGACAAGATGATAACGTAAAAGTCTCGCATTGGCGTTGGAACGTTAAACGCAGGGGATTTACAAAATTTGGGCATTAAAGTTTTATGTTTTTATTTAAATATATTAAACTGTTTTTTTTTTTTTTTTGTTTAATTTGTACTGGAAATATTATTTTATACCATAAATTTATGAAAAATTAAATTACCTGCTTTCATATATACCCGCGTTCAAATGATAAATCTTCGGATTCACTATTTGCATTGACTGCAGTCTCCAACTACGGTTACGTACCGTTTTCTGGATCCGTATACGTACCAGAAAACGGATTTTAAGGAACATCGAAACTTATTCGAATTTGTTGAAAGTCCGTCAAAGACGGAAGGTTTACGTGCCTTTGTGTGGTGTAAAAACCAGAGTTGAGTCCAGTCATTAAAGGACCCGTTACGGGCCGTTGCACAGTGCTTTGTCCCCATATAGTGAATCGGCAAAATTAGAGGAGTTGTCGCAGAAACTTGAAATTTGGTATGCTGGCTCAGAATATCTAAATTAAGAAAAATTTGAAGTTTCGAAAAAATCGGCCCAAGGACACGCATACTTCCGATACATCCTTAAATTTAAAAGTTTAATTCCAGCTACTATTATGAGCAGAATGAAGCAAAAATTGGTAAATCTCTGTTAAATTATGTCATTTAGCTAAGTGCTTAATTTTGTTTCATTCGGAGCAAGGACATAACAACCTCCCATATATCCTTTTTCTTAAAATCTACATTTTGGCTACATTAATGATAAGAATACAGTAAGAATTCGGAATAGTTTATGAAATTATACTTTTTTGCTTTGTGACAATTTTCGTTTCATTCGGTGCAAGGACATTACTACCTCCCATATATCCTTTTCCTCAAAAACTGAGTTTTAGCAACATTAATGATCAGAATGCACTAAAAACGGATAATAAGTTTTAAAAAGATACTTTTTAGATCTCTGAAGATTTTTTTTTATTCGGTACAAGTACTTGACTTTCTGCCACATGTCCTTTTTCTCAAAAACTAAGTTTTTCCCAATTTTGCCATTTATTAATACAGATATATACTTCTGGGATTTTATTTTTTTACACAGATATCCAAAAAGCAACTATACACAATTTTAAATACAATTTACCATTATCGAAAAATATAACTTTACAATTATAAAATAAATTTTACAAAATGGCTTCATTATGTATATACATATGTATAGAGAAAATATGTCAAAAATTGATAATTTTAAAAAGGGCTACACTTATTCCTTCAAATTTTGTAAAATAACTTCAAAATAATGTTAAATTTGTTTAAGAACGATAGCAATCGTTTTCAATGCAATTTTATAATTTTTTGGAAATGCACTCTACATGAAGCATTGTTCGAATTGATACATTTTTTTAAAATGTTTGCAAGTTTCGATTGTGTGAAAAAATGTCAAAACTATTCTTTGCTTTAAAAACATGTTATTCGACCAATAAATGCGGTCCAATTCGGATAAAACTAGGTACAAGAGATTTTATCCGATTCGGAAAAAATTTCCAAATTATAGACTTAGAAAAGCCGAAATAAAAAGTTGTATAATTTTATATAATTTTTTTTTATACTCAATCAAAGATAATAAATTTTTTCAAACAAATGCGGTAAAAATCACAAATTTAGCCATTTTTACAAAAGCCAATATTTTGATTTTTTGTGAAAAACCGGCACTTTTTTTTTAATAATATGTTAGATAATATTATAGACTTACAAAAACCGAAATAAAAAATTATTTAATTTTATGTAATTTTTTTTTATACTCAATCAAAGATAATACATTTTTTCAAACAAATGCGGTAAAAATCACAAATTTAGCCATTTTTACAAAAGCCAATATTTTGATTTTTTGTGAAAAACCGGCACTTTTTTTAATAATATGTTAGATAATATTATAGACTTACAAAAACCGAAATAAAAAATTATTTAATTTTATATAATTTTTTTTTATACTCAATCAAAAATAATAAATTTTTTCAAACAAATGCGGTAAAAATCACAAATTTAGCCATTTTTACAAAAGCCAATATTTTGATTTTTTGTGAAAAACCGGCACTTTTTTTTAATAATATGTTAGATAATATTACAGACTTACAAAAACCGAAATAAAAAATTATTTAATTTTATATAATTTTTTTTTATACTCAATGAAAGATAATACATTTTTTCAAACAAATGCGGTAAAAATTACAAATTTAGCCATTTTTACAAAAGCCAATATTTTGATTTTTTGTGAAAAACCGGCACTTTTTTTTAATAATATCTTAGATAATATTATAGACTTACAAAAACCGAAATAAAAAATTATTAAATTTTATATAATTTTTTTTTATACTCAATCAAAAATAATACATTTTTTCAAACAAATGCGGTAAAAATCACAAATTTAGCCATTTTTACAAAAGCCAATATTTTGATTTTTTGTGAAAAACCGGCACTTTTTTTTAATAATATCTTAGATAATATTATAGACTTACAAAAACCGAAATAAAAAATTATTTAATTTTATATCATTTTTTTTTATACTCAATCAAAGATAATACATTTTTTCAAACAAATGCGGTAAAAATCACAAATTTAGCCATTTTTACAAAAGCCAATATTTTGATTTTTTGTGAAAAACCGGCACTTTTTTTTTAATAATATGTTAGATAATATTATAGACTTACAAAAACCGAAATAAAAAATTATTTAATTTTATATAATTTTTTTTTATACTCCATCAAACTTAAGAAATTTTTCCATATTCCTAGTATGTTCTTTTAATTCATTGGGAGCTAAAAGAATAGTTTGTAAGTAGACTATTCAAAATGTTCATCCGATTCGAATGAAATTTGGTACATGATGATTGTGACTAATTCTTTTTACTGATATTTGTACATATATCCAATTTGCTGAAAATTGGTCAATATTCAATCATATAAGTCAAAAAAATGCGGTAAAAATCACAAATTAAGCCATTTTTACAAAAGCCAATATTTTGATTTTTTGTGAAAAACCGGCACTTTTTTTTTAATAATATGTTAGATAATATTATACTTACAAAACCGAAATAAAAAATTATTTAATTTTATATAATTTTTTTTTATACTCCATCAAACTTAAGAAATTTTCGAATTTTCACCAAAAAAAAACCTATTTTTTTGAGTTGTAAAAAAATATTTGTTTTCAAATATATATTAAATAGTGTATTAAAGGTTTACTACAAATACTGTCAGCGTCAAAAGAAGTTGTACACGTTGTTCCTCTATGTTTGCAGTTAAATTATACTCTTTTGCAATTCCCTTTTGTTTTACATTTTTTGTTTTTTTAATAATATATTTTCTCCTCTCTTAATGTACATAATAAAAACAACAACAATATTACAATAACAAAAATTCATAGAACAAAAACAAAAACATCTTCATATTAATAGCGTCAAAAGAAATTGTACAACACGTGCACCAAATATTTTAAAGAATTTTAACGGTAAAAAATTACCCTTATTTTTAGTGATTTGACTTTTTATCATGTTGTAGGCAATATTAACTAATTATAATAATTATTAATTGACTTGATGTCGTGAGGATCAGTTCAAATCTGAAGATTTTTGAGTATTGAAATTTATTTTCAAAATGGGTAAACAAACCTCCCTGGATGTTCGCGAACTTGTGCTAAAATATTATAAAAAGGGAAAAACATTGCGTGAAATTGGTTTGATGATTGATAGAAGCCATAATACTGTAAAACATATAATTGATAATTACAAAAAGTTCGAAAATTTACAAAATCGTCCCAAATCTGGAAGACCCCGTAAACTAAATGCGACTCAAATAAGATCCATTGTGCGACGAGTTAAGCAAAATCCAACTGAAAGTGCTGTTAAAATATCCGAGAACATTTCAGAATGCTCAGGTGTTAGCGTTAGCTCCAGTACTATACGTAGAGCACTACATGCAAATGGACTACGTGGACGAGTTCCAAGAAGCAAACCTTTCATATCAAAAATCAATCAACAGCGACGTCTGAATTTTGCTAAAAAGTATCAAAATAAACCAAATTCATTCTGGAATAATGTGGTCTTTACTGACGAGAGCAAATTTGAAATTTTTGGTAAGAAAACACCAACTAAAATTTGGAGATGCAAAAATTCAGCATTTGCCCAACAAAATGTAATATCTACCGTCAAGCATGATGGTGGTTCGGTCATGGTATGGGGGTGTATGGCAGCCAGTGGTGTGGGTAACTTGGTTTTCATAGAGAGTACTATGAATAAAACAGATTACCTCACCATTTTGAAAGATAATTTACAACCTAGCGTCGACAAATTGGGCTTAGATCAAACTTGGGTCTTTCAACAAGACAATGATCCTAAGCACACTGCTAAAATAGTAAAGGAATGGCTGCTATATCATACCCCAAAACAGCTGGATCATCCCGTCCAGTCACCCGACCTTAACCCTATCGAGCATTTGGGGGAGCATCAGGACCGTCAAATTAGAAAAAGAACGATTACCAGCAAAGACTCTCTAAAATCAGTGATAATGGAGGAATGGCAAAAAATCTCTTCCGATGTAACCCGAAACCTAGTGTAATCGATGCCCAGAAGATTGCAAGCTGTAATCAACGCAAATGGAAAGCAAACAAAATACTAACCTCTTTAAAATTCTTTGAAATAATTTTTTTATACTTACTGTACAATTTCTTTTGACGCTGTGAATTTGAAGTATTTTAAGTTGTTGTTCTATAATTTTTTTTATTGATAAATTTTTGTTTTTTTTTTTTATAAAATGAAGGAATATACAATATATTTTTCAAAAAACATAATATGTTGAATAAAATGATAAAGCAAACTAGTAAAATAAAGACAAAAACATAACATATTAACGTGTACAATTTCTTTTGACGCTGACAGTATATCTAAGTATTCAAAAAATAAAACTTTAAATCAGTATTTAAAAAAATATATTTTTGAGAATTATTTTCGTGAAACAACTGAAAACAATATTTTTTGTTCAGTAATTTTTGCTTAATATTTTCAAACTTTGGCGCCCTCTACTGACGGCGAAAGCAATCAGACTAAATTTTTTTTTTGCATATTTATTTCAGTTAACTTCTTGTCTTTCAAAAAATGTACTTTTAAGAACAATTTGAGCCCATGCTTAATTTTTGATTTTTGCCTATGGGACAAAGCACTGTGCGTTGTGCTGTGTAAAGTACGGAATGACTCCGTTTTCAGAACGCTGTATCCGGTCAGTGTCCATACAGTTTTTTTTAATTAAAAACGGTCTTAAGTTCTTGGTCCTAGGTTTATCCTATTTTTTATTAATTTTGAATAGTACAATAGTACATATTATTTTTTTAGATTTATTACAACAAAAGAAAATAGTAAACAACACAAAGAAAACATTCGAAGAAAGCAATCACCATCCATTATCACGTTTTAATTTTGGCCTTTTATAGAGTTTAATACCTGATAGAAATAAATTAGTTTATGTTCAGCTGATAATATTTACAATGTAAAAAGTACTTTTCGATTAGCCGCGTAAGAGTACTTCAAGTCACGAGTTCTGCAACTTAATTTGCATTCATGCAATTTTAAATTTAACAGAAGGGTTACGGGATTTTAGATATATACTCTATTCTATTTGGCTGCATATTTATATTTTTATAAAAGCAATAAACAACACCGATTGTTACGGAATCAAGACTGATGAAAAACGTTAAAGTTCGTTTTAACGGCACGAAAACAGTTACAGCAAAGCTTTGACGGATACGTGTTTCACGGACGTAAACGTGTTGCGCAATCCGGATTCATGATTCCGTAAAAATTTTTCTTCCTAATGGACCAAAGCCCTTTAGAAATAACTTATAATAAGTTTGCGAGCATAAGCCTTAAGCTTAAAAAAGACTTGAGAAACTATTGAAAAACACTTTAAAATTATTGCAGAAAAATCAAAAAGGAACCCTCGTGAAAATATTACTGAAATAATAGTTTAATTAGCTTATACCTACAATTGTAGAATTAGCTTATGCTTGCAATTTTAGAATAAGCTTATACCCACAGTTGTAGAATTATCTTATGCTTGCAATTGTGGAATAAGCTTATGCCTACAATTGTAGAATAAGCTTATGTTTGCAAATAACAAATTCACATTTTTTTGTATTTTTTTAATTCACTTTTATTAAAATTAAAAAATATTAACACAAAATACAAAATCAAAAATTAAACATTACATTAAAATAATATGAAAAATTAAAAAAAAATACAAAACTGAAAAAACCATCAAAAACATATATGCACTCTCTTGAAGCAAAATTAAGAATGACAATGCACGCGGTACAAAATATTCATCGATGAACTTACGGTAAAATTAACGGGACTGTACTGTACGTACTGCGTTTTATATTACTTGCATCAACTGTCAAAAATTTACTTGCTTCTATATTGCATTGCAAGCTGAATAGCGAGTAGCACAAGTGTGAGTGCGGTAGTAACAAAGTGTTAGCCTTTTTCCACTGAGCTACATCTTTCATCAATTTCCAAAGATGTTAACATCTTCCCATAAGAATTACACAGGCAAAAAATTCTACATTTTTCTACATCTACAAAAGATGATCCTTTCTCATTTTGTTCCATCTTACATCGTTATTTTAAGTGTCATCACTAAAAATATTACAAAAAAATCGATTTTCTTTGTGCCATCACTAGCAAACTGACATTGCAGAAAATTAACAAAAAAAAATATTCAACAAAGGAAAATGAGCGGCACATGTAAGAATTTCATTAGGCTTTTTACACTAAACAACATCTTTATGAAACGCGTGGAAGATGTTGAAAATGTGAAACAAGTGTTTACATTGGCAACATCTTTCATCTGCCATTTATACAGCTGTCAAAGAATAAAAGAAAAGGACGCATATTTTTTGTTAAAAATAAAAAATGGATTTAGAGAAAGCATTAATCATTGGAGTAGTTGTTGCTTTGCAAGAACAAACCTGAATTTTAATGAAGTGCATTGAATTCTTGAAGGTCATTCTAGAAGAAGATGATGATGAAGAAAAATTTTTGGTAGACAAAAGAATGAAATTCTTGCATGTGCTGCTCATTTTCCTTTGTTGAATAATTTTTTTTTGTTTATTTTCTGCAATGTCGGTTTTCTAGTGATGGCACAAGGAAAATCGATTTTTTTGTCATTTTTTTAGTGATGACACTTAAAATAACGATGGAACAAAATGAGAAAGGATCATCTTTTGTAGATGTAGAAAGATGTAGAATTTTTGGCCTGTATAATTCTTATGGGAAGATGTTAACATCTTTACAAATTGATGAAAGATGTAGCTCAGTTGAAAAAGGCTATATGTCTACCAAAAATTCTTCTTCATCATCATCTTTTTTCAGAATGACCTTTAATATTTCAATGTACTGTATTAAAATTCTGGGTTGTTCTTGCAATGCAACAACTACTCCAGTGATTAATGTCTCTAAATCCATCTTATATTTAACAAAAAATATGCGTCTTTTTCTTTTATTTTTTGATAGCTGAATAAATGACAGATGAAAGATGTTGCCAATGTAAATACATGTTTCACTTCTTCGACATCATCCACGCGACTTATATTCTTATCGTGTATTATTAATAAAAAAAAAAACAAATAAAACACGCACTTTTATTTCTTGTCAAAATTCCTTTATTTAACTTTACTCCAGAACGGAAGAACTAAAACTAAACTTACAAAAATTATTTTATTCTTTCTTGACTTAAACTTTAAAGTCTTTGTTGTATTGGCAAGTATTCTTATTGGTTAATTTAGTTAAAATTTTTGTTACCCGAATATGTCGATCTTGCATTTCTGTATATTAAAAACATTGTTATTGGTCAACACATTAAACTTTCCTAGCTTCAATAAATTGCAATGTTGCAATTTATTGCAGACAAATTTCAACTGAATTTTCGTGAGAACGGAAATGAAATATCATATTTTTGTTGTGCAATTTTATAAAGTTCACTCACACTTGCCAACACAAAAAGATTACTTTGATACACTTTCCAAAAATAAATCAATTCTACCAGGTTTGGTAGAATTATATGTAACTCGCGTTTCACAAAGATGTTGTTCAGTGTAAAAAGCCTATATGAGTGTTTTGAGTTTTTGGCACTTGCGAGTGTCTACGGGGGGTTAAGTTTACTTAGCAAATGTTTAATTCAGAATCCGTATTCTCATCGATAGAATGCCGCCAATTAAAAGTCATGCATATTTTGGTAATCCAGAGCTGATTAACATATTTTGTACAACGACTACAAACTTTTATAAAAAAAATTAACAGCGTTTTCAAATCGACGTATATTTATATAAAAATATTTAGTGTGAAATAAAATTTAAAAACACAGAAAAAACCAATTTATATACTTGATTGCCAAAAAAGTTGCCAAAATAAAAAAAAGTTCACATCTCCACATTGGAAAAAAAAATAAACAAAACGGCAACACTGATCACATCTTGTTAATTTAACAAAAATTATACGCGATTTTTTCGAACATAAGTCAATAAGAAATTACATATTTTTTTAAAGATTGCCGTATAACATACAGAGAACTGCAAAATCAACTTTTTTCTTGATTTAATCATACACAAAAATATCTCAGACTTGCCTAATCCGGAAAAATTTAAATATTGTCTGAATTTTTTTTCATCTATTTTGATTGGAAAATTAGGCAATATTGAACTTTAACCGGACTGGGAGAGCCTGAGATATCGACGTAAATTAAAAAAAAATAAATTTCACAAAGAACAATATTTTTGGTATTACTAATAAAAATTAAAAAAAAAAACGGATTTGAGACCCACCCTAATTTATGAAATGTGTTTCTACAAAACCACCCCCTTTTTATAGATAAGAAACTATTTTGTTTTAATTATGAATACACGCACACGTTGTTTTGTTTTTTTATTTATTCTATAATAATTATTGTTGACCCGAACGAACAAGAATACAATGAATGGTCTGAAAACAACCGTTGAAACCGTGCGTTGGCGTTGAATAATATGACATTGTCTTATATATATGCATTTCGCGTATATATAAGATATATGATATGATTTCAAAGCATTAGTTACATTTAACTTGTTTAAAGTACATGACCTTGCAGCCTTAAAAAATCTCTAATAGTGTTTATACATTGTCGCCGCGACACAAGAGAAGAAGTCTTATATGGAACAGGTTATCTGAAATAAATAAGGAGAATGGAGTTATTTTGGAGGGATATTTATATTGCCGCAGTTGTTCCAAGCTTCTCCAATATTCGCGAAGACAAACGTCAAATTTAAGCCGTCATAAGTGCTGTCTATCACTTAAGGAGCCGAAGTTTTTGAAAAGTGTTACACCAGAAGACAAAAATGCCGCCATCGACACCTGTGTAGCATGGATTACAGAGGATTGCCAACCATTTTCAGCCATCAATGGTTCTGGTTTCGTAAAACTCGCAAAGTTTTTCATTAATATTGGAGCAAAGTATGGAGAAAATGTTGATATAAAAAACCTACTTCCTGATGCAACAACGCTTTCCCGTACAGCGCAAAAGTTAGCAGAAGAGAAAAAAAAACAAATTAAAGAGGAAATATCTGGCATTGTTTACAGCGGAGGAGCATCTGCTACAATTGACTTATGGACAGATAATTATGTGCGCAGAATTTTTTTGGGAGTTACATTGCACTATCAAAAACATTTGAAATTTTATGACATAGTCTTGGGACTGAAATCTATAGATTTTGAGCGTTCAACTGGTGCTAACATTTTCAGCAAGTTGAATGCTTTGTTTTGTGAGTTTGGAATAAATAATATAGAGGCAATTAAATTCGTAACAGACAGAGGATGAAACGTTGTGAAAGCCTTGAAGAATAACATTCGTTTAAACTGCAGCAGCCATTTCTTTGCAAACGTCTTGGAACACTCCTTTAATGCAACCACGGAGCTCACAAAACTTGTAGAGGCGTGCAAAAAAATTGTTAAATATTTCTAAAAAAGCCAACTTGCAACACCATCTAACAACTTCTTTAATAAACGAATGTCCCACACGTTGGAATTCCAACTTTACTATGTTTAAGTCAATAGTTGACAATTGGTTTTAAGTTAACGAAGTACTCAAATAGAAGGAACAAAGCCGACGGTTATTGCTAATAAATATTTCAACGCTTAAAGAGCTAGTTGATTTATGTAGTGATTTTCAAATTATATTTAAAACATTGCAACTTTGCAGCTCTCCCTCTTTGTATTTCGTTATACCGTCAATTCAACAAATTAAGGAACTGTGTGTGCCTAAACCAACAGATGTGGCTGCTATGTTGTCTTTAAAAGAAAAAATTATTGATAACGTTGATAAAACTTAGGTTCCATATCTGAGATTATGGCAAAAAACTGCTTTCTTTTTATATCCACCAGCTTTAAATATGCAACCAACCGAACTAAGCGATATTAAGAATTTTTTCATTTCCCTTATGAACAATTTCGATGAAATTACTTGCACATCACCATCATCAAATTCTACTTCAGCCAGTTCACCTTATTCTGTTTCCCAATTTTCATTTACTGAAAGCAGTTCTCCAGTGGATTTGGATGCAGTATCTGTAAAACAATCCCCATTTAAAGATGTTCATTTTTTTTCAATGACTTATTTAAAAAACCAGCATTGAACACACCTACAGAAGAGGTAGATAGATATTGCAAGGAAAATGTTGAAATATTTAATGACTTCGATGTACGGAAATGGTGGAAATTAAATGAAAAGTGTTATCCACATTTATCTAAACTTGCACTGAAAGTTCATTCAATTCCTGCAAGTAGTACAGCCGCTGAACGAGCTTTTTCGTTGGCTGGCAATGTTACAACTGAAAAGAGAAACCGACTTGGGCCAAAATCTGTAGACAGCTTATTATTTCTGAACTCATATTTTAAGAATTTAAAAAATTAAATTATTATCATGACCATTTAGTTATCATTGAATATAATATACATATTTATTTTTTGTTTATTTTTTTATTTAGTTTTTATGAATATACTTATAATAAAATATAAATAGATTTTTTTCTCATTATTTATGTTTTATTTATGATAAATAAAAAATACTGAATGTGAAACTAAATTTTTTTTGTTAAAAAAATTGAAAAAATTTTATTGTTTTATTTTTGTTAAAAATACATATTTTTTAAAAAATCTTATTGTTTTTCAATAAGAATATACACTGGGGTGGGCCGAAATATCCGCTTTTTTAATTTTGATTAGTAATACCAAAAATAATGTTCATTGTGAAACAAAAATTTACCAAAATTGCTAATATCTTGGTAACTATTAATTTTAGGAGATTTTACCATTTAACTTTTTTTGTAGAGAAATACGTGAACAAATATTTTTAGACAATATATAACTTTAACCGGATTGGGCGAGCCTGAGATGTCGACCAAAATTAAAAAAAAAATTCACAAAGAACAATATTTTTGGTATTCCTAATATAAATTCTAAAAAACGTATTTTAGTCCCACCCTAATATACATATAACATATATGAAATGTGTTTCTACAAAACCACCCCCTTTTTATAGATAAGAAACTATTTTGTTTTAATTATGATTACACTCATACACGTTGTTTGTTGTTTTTTCTGATTTGTTCTACATCAAAATAAATATTGTTGGCTCGAATGAACAGAATAAAATCAATGGTATAAAAACAACCGTTGATTATAAATCAGTGACAACAATTTGCACGTCGTTTGATTGATTTAAAATCATCAACAAATATGTGTGTTGGAGTATATTCAACGTTTGAACGCAAACACATATTTATTCTTGTGTTGATTGCGGCGTATGAACGTTTTGCAATCAGATTTTGCAGTTCCCTGATAACATAGCAAACTCTTTTGCCTTTGAAAATATGATATTACCCTATAAGGGTTTTCACACTTGGTAGTAAAGTAACCTTGTAAAGGTTGTATATATAGTAAAGTATTACCCAAGTCGAATTCAACACCACCTGTAGATTTTACAACAAGTACAACATGGTTTTTTATTGTTGCTTTAGTTTATCTATATGTCAAAAACAGCTGAGTGAAACAAAGCAGCTTTCTCATATTTTTTAACTTTAACGGAAAACATTTTTAATAACATGACTAATCAAGATGGGCAACTGATATTGCAAGCTTTAAAAGACTTAGGTGAACCCGTAACATTACGAGAATTACAGCACACATATTGGATACTGGTAAGGTAAAATTAGTTATATTCAAGTTGTTTTTTTTACAAAAAATTGTATGTTTTACAGGTTCATGAAGATGCTGTAAAAGATTCGGTGAGAATAACTTTGCAAGGTGATGTATGCTACGAGTTTATTCAACGGGAAAATCAAAAATATTTTACTGCCCCATTAGATATGGATGCTTTCAGTGAATCAGATGAAAAAGAAACTGGTGAAATGGAAGATAAAAATCGCAGAGGTGTTGGTCGTAGACGTAGAGGCAGTAGAGGTCGCTTTAGCAATAGTAGTCCTCCCCGCAGCAGCAGTAGTCGCCGTAGCAGCAGAAGTAAACGTCGTTAAACAGATACACCAAAAGTTTAAAGTTCTATTTGTTAGCTTTTGTAATTAATAAAATTTTGTCAATATTTTCAATGGGTTTTATGCAAATTCTTAAATTTTTTTTTTGATAAAATTGTATAATTACCTTGATTATTTAAGGCCTTGCCGTATTTAGTAAAAACTCCTCTATAGAAATCATACTTTTTAAAACCAAAATTAAAAACAAAAATATTGGAAAATCTAAGCTGTAAGTATGACAGAAGAATCAGTTTAGCTTCAATTTAGCCAGTCCGCAAGCTGTGTAAATAGTCGATTTAGCTGCTGAATATTTAAAAAATAGTGGTTTTACGACTTATATAATTAGGGGAATAACGTTATGTAACAATTCAAACTACAATTGTCCATTTATTTCCACAAATCCTTTAAGAATTTGTATTTATGATTATAGAATAAAAATGCATTTTCCTTGCCAAAAATATCTTTAAAATAGAATTATAGTGTTTAAATGTAGAAAAATTAATTTTTACGAAAACTAAGCAAAATTGGATAAATTAAATCTCAACATTCTAAAATGTCCTTTCGTGCTTTAGCACCACTAAAAAATATTTTACCATTACCAAAAATTAGCAAAACCATACGTGGTTCCGTATGTTCCGGCTCATACGAACTAAATTGACCATGAACTTGATTCAGATTTTCCAAGCGAATGGGAAAACGTAAATCGACAGTGGCAACAATATTTTGTAAAAGATATTCCGTAAACTTTACTAGATAACCAAGTTTTTGTAAAATTCGGGCAAATTGTCGTGTACCCAATGATGCTTGAGCTTCGTTTCGTGCTCCAGTGCAAATAATTTTTCCTGTATGAAATATTAAAGGTGTACAGCGTGGATCACGCATGCGCATTACAACACCATGGAAACGTGAGGGGGTATATTCGGAATTTCGGGTACGATTATTAATGTCTTGTAAATTTAACTCACAGGCTAAACACACTGTTGTCACAACATTTCTGAAAAGAAAATATAAATATTTTTGTTCCCGAGTTACATTACATAAAAGAGAATATAATTTTCTATAGAGTATGTTTCCCTCTCACGAACTTTTTAGTACTCTCTTAGAACACGAACATAGTTTGGCGGCAACAAAGGTGAGTTTTGGTCGGCAACTTTTAGTAGTGTTTAGCGGTGCTGCCATATAACAAATTTTAACTATTTTTTTTTGCCGTTTTTTGGGATGCTAGAGATTTTTCAGATTATTTCACAAAAAAAATGTTTTTTTATTTTATTCATGTATTTTTTCAGATTTTTCATATAAAAATATAATATTTGTTCAATATACTATTTATTTTTACTAAAATTAGACATGTCTAATAAAGTAAAAAAATACAACAAAAATTTGCTACGAATTCAAACATAACATTGTGACATGAAAAAAGTGTGTACAGACCAGAGAATTGCAAAATCTGATTGCAAAACGTTTATACGCAATCAACACAAGAATAAATATGTGTTTGCGTTCAAACGTTGAATATACTCCAACACACATATTCGTTGATGATTTTAAATCAATCAAACGACGTGCAAATTGTTGTCACTGATTTATAATCAACGGTCGTTTTTATACCATTGATTTTATTCTGTTCATTCGAGCCAACAATAATTATTTTGATGTAGAATAAATCAGAAAAAACAACAAACAACGTGTATGAGTGTAATCATATTTAAAATAAAATAGTTTCTTATCTATAAAAAGGGGGTGGTTTTGTAGAAAAACCTTTCATATATGTTATATGTATATTAGGGTGGGTCTAAAATACGTTTTTTATAATTTTTATTAGGAATACCAAAAAAATTGTTCTCTGTGTTTTTTTTTTTTTTTTAATTTAGGTCGATATCTCAGGCTCTCCCAATCCGGTTAAAGTTAAATATTACCTAATTTTTCAATCAAAATAGATGAAAAAAAATTTAGACAATATTTAAATTTTTCCGGATTAGGCAAGTCTGAGATATCGACCTAAACTTTTTTTCCAAAAAATATTTCTATTTCACAAAGAAGAATATTTTTAGTATTGTATTACTAATAAAAATTCTAAAAAAGCGAGTTTAAGTCCCACCCTAATGTACATTTATAAAGTGTGTTTCTATTTTGTTGTAATTATGAACACACTCCTTTGCGTTGTTTGTTGTTTTTTCTGATTAATTCAACGCTGACTTTGTTGAGTGATTACATTTGCAGTAAACATAATCGACATATGATTCACACTGATCCCAATTACGCGTTCAGTGACACGATGCTGATTTTATTCTACAGTGAATTTTGTTGAATTATTAAATGTGAACAAGAATTTTTGTGTATGATTAAATCAAGAAAAAAGTTGATTTTGCAGTTCTCTGGTACACACATTGACCAACTATGTATATTCATATTCATATCCATTATTTCCCATTTCTATGGTAAAAAATATATAATAAAGAGAATAAATATGCTATTAATTGTTGCAACATATAACTAGAAACCTATAAAAAATGCAATAATTTGAAAAAAAAATTGTTTTCATGAAAAAACTGGTAAACAGTTAAAGAATCCCAAAAACTGGGATAAAAAATTACACTGTTTATGTGGCAGCACTGCATACACCAATGTTTTTCAACACTTTAGCAACTTTGAAAATGTTGCCCTCTCATTTAAAAATGTTGCCGCTGAACTCTGTACCATGTTGAATTTCTGGTAGAGCGGGAAAAATACTCTATAGAAAATTATATACTTTTTGGCTGGTTTTATCAAAATTTATCAAAATAATGAAAAAACCCAACTTAAAACAAAATCGTGAAAAAATAAGTAATAAAAAATGGACCGATAGTGAAATTCAGCAGCTATTGTTTTTTTACAAGTAATACCGTATCTTTAAACCTGGAGTCTCCCCAAATTCTATTTGGTTAATTGCATTTTGCTCTAAAAAAATTTATAATTTTATCTTTTTCCGTTATTATGGGCATTTTTGTTAACTTAAAATTCTTTTTGATAGTTTAAGTTTTCAAATTGATGAAAAACAGATCAAAAATCAGCTGATTCATTAATTTACAAATATACCAAGAGTGAAAACCGCTTATATTATACAAGTTGTTAATTAGAAAGAAACCTTTTAGTTTGAGCTGTTTCTATTTAATTTAAATGTTGTTTTTGTATGATTTTAAAATATTTTTTTCTATGTGTAGTTGTTTTCTCCTATGTGGTTGGCAGTTTAGTGGATTCGCTGAGTAAAGCTTTTTCTACTTCACATACCTTTGGCCGGGCTTATGAATTTTTTGCAGAGAAATTTTTCTAAAAATCTTACTGAAATTAGTTTTAAAAAAAGTCCAAGTTTGATACTTAATAACTTTAGCGCTTGATATGCTGACAAAACATGCCATATATCAAATGGAATTCTGATTTCTATCCATAAAAAAACTTACCTTTGCATTGGAAAACTTTGATCACATTTATGCCAGTAAACTCCACTTAAGCCCTATCTTTTTGAGGTATGAAAGATCTAAAAAGTACATTTACCATATTTTTATTAAATGTTTAGAAACAAAGTTCTTAATTTAATCTATTCAAAGTTAGCAATAAAGACCATAAGTGATACACCTGTTAATAGGGCAGCTATTTCCTTGATTGATTGTCCCAATTTCGTAGATTCTTCTAACAATTCTGGAAGCACACTAACTGTTGCAATATAAATAAAACCACCTGCTGTGAAGGGCAAAACCCAGGGAACTGTATCAGTATTTGTGCCAACACCTAGCAGAGCCAATGCGTTCCCAGTCAATGCGCCCAATGCTGTCACCAATTGTAACATCATGGCTTTTCGACGGGAACACCCCGATTTTATAAGAATAGCAAAATCACCAATTTCATGGGGAACTTCATGCAACAAAATAGTTATGGTAGTAACTAATCCAACACTATTTCCAGCTAAAAATGAGGCTCCAATGGCGAGGCCATCAGTAAAGTTATGAGCAAAATCAGCAGCTAAATTTAAATACCCAGAAATTTCAACTTCGTCTTTATTGTCACTTTTATTATTTGGGTATGTAACAGCATTCACCATTTTTTTTTTATCTCCTTTAGTCTTTTCTTGAGAACTTTTATTTGTAGGTCCATGGCTATGACCGTAGCCGTAACATTCTCCTTTTAATATGCGCACTAGTTTTTCAACTGTAAGAAAAGCAATAATGCCACCAAGAACCCAAAGCCCAATTGTAATGTCATGGCTGTGGGTATGGGGGTATTCATTATAATGAGAATGATGATGGTGGGAATGACCTCGATCATGGTGTGGATTAGTAGCATGTGGAATAAGATGTAGGAAGGCATCACCAAGCAAACCACCGGAAGCGAAAGCCAACAGGACTTTAAGTCGCGGTCTCATTGCATCACTATTGTCAAGAGGTATGACAAATAAAAGTAAAAACGGAGCAGCACTAATAAGCAAAGTGGACCCCATAGAATACAACCAAACTTTACTCATATCTAAAACAAAAATTATCTCTCAATATCCAATCATACATGTATGTACTTCCTACCTGTTGTTTGATGCATTTTGTAGTCACTAAAGTGGAGATCACGATGATTGCCTTGCTGATCGTTGGAATGGATATGATGATGACTTTCTCCATGATGGTCATTTGAGTTTTGCCTAAAATTTTCATTAGCTTCACGAGAGTATTTAAAACTGGGAACTTCATTACTATGACTATTACTGAAACATATTGTTGGCAATGAAAAAATTACAATGAAAAGTAACAATGCTAAAGCAACTTTTTGGTAAAGTTCCCAACTACTTGAGTTCTGATTAAGTTTAATCTGTTCCATCTTATTTAAAAATTAACTTTCTCATTAACACGTCACAACAAAATAGAAATCATTCACAACAGGGATGATAAACCAGAATATTAGTATAGTACCAAACAGATTTTATTCGACATCATAAGTACCAAAAACAAGATTTTTTGTACTTGAAATAAAATAGTGTCCACACCTGACATAATAACTTGGTGTCCACACCTGACATTATTATAAATATGTTTCTATTTGCAAACGTCACTTTCAATCGCAGAGTAACGGGACTAGAGTATACAAAAAACCGGCATTTTGAAAAAACCGGTTTCGGTTTTCTTCGAAAAATCGAATTTTAAAAAAACCGGTTTCGGTTTTTGCAGAAAAAACCGGTCGACCGGTTTTTTTTTGAATAAAAAGCTTATATAATTTGTTTTTTTAATTACAAACAAAAAAAAAGAAATTTAATATATAAAGTAATAAAAATAAAACAAATACATTCTTTGAAAAAAAAATATATTTTATAATATATTTTAATTGTATTTCATTTCAACATTTTATTTATTGGTTTTAATGTTTTTTAATATATCTTTAAAATTAATATTATAAAACTATATTCATATCAAATGAATACAGATCATTAAGTTTGTAAATTGGGTAAAATTAGGTACGTTAGTAATTTTAACGTTTGGCATCAAATAAGTTTTTTTAAGTGTAAATTTTGTATATTATTTGATCTATCGGTTTTATTTATATATTTCTAATTTTATCAGGCTCAAGATCATAATTTTTTAATGTCACTAACGAACCGAACTCGGGACGAAAGTGTGCACTCCCTCTAGCGCTGATCCTTACAAGTTTTTCCATTTAATAAAATAAATTAGTGTTTAATTATGAACTTGAGCCTCATAAAATAAGTTTTTTTAATATTACATTTTAAATATGTAAAAGGAAAATCTATTTTTCAGTTCTAAAATAATATTTTAGAAATAATATGCAATTTATATGTTTCGTTTTAAGACGATTTTTTTTTTTTGTTTGCTTTTGATAAAGCTAGAAGTGGAAAATACTCTTTCACTAATAGGAGATGTTGGACAAATAGTCAAAAGACAATTATATAAATTTTCTAACTTTTCAGTTCTTTGGTCGCATTTATCAAGATATATGAAACCATCATATAATGAATGATTTTGTACAGTCTCTTTTTTAGGATTTTGAATACTGTTTATTGTGTTATTTAGATCAGAAATTAAACTATTTGAATTTGGAATATCTAAAGTTAAGTCTTCAACGGAATCTATAAGACTTACATCTAAATCTTCATAACCAAACAAACGATTATAAGTGTTCGGAAAAAATAAAAGAGACCAAGTAAGCCAGTTGGTGATGTAATTAAAAAACCGGTTAACCGAACAAAAAAGACCGGTTTTCGGTTTTCTTCGAATTTACAAAATATTCGAAACCGATCGGTTTTTAAAAATAAAGAAACCGGTTGGCCGGTTTTAGGTTTTTGAATACTCTAAACGGGACTAAATTATCCATATTAATATTAAGGGTGGAAAACACGTATTTACATATGTTAATATTTATATCTACTCACAATTTTCAGTCAGCCGTGTAGTAAAGTCGTTTGTTTACTAGTGTTTATTCTCGTTGTTTTGCTTGTAATTTTTAATAAAACAAAAAAAGTGTTTATTGGAATAAAAAAAATTTTGCTCAAGTGTTTTAAATAAAAAAGATGTAGTAAAACAAACAAAATGTCATTGAAAACAACTGCTGCACTCTTGGTGGCATTTATGTATGTGTATCTGGCGTGATTTTGACAGCTGATACTATGATATAGTTGTTATAATATTTATTATGATAACTCTGTTATAATATAAATATAACACTAAGAGCAACATTAATTTAGTGTCTACACGCAAATATAATTCTCCCTGGGATTGGATATGACGTTTGCAAACAGAAAAATATTATATCAATCGCAAGTGTAGACACCAAGTAATGTTGATTACAATTTTTACTTAAAAAAAGTATAATTAAAATAAATTACATTCCTTTTGTGTACACTATAAGGATTTGCACTCCTGAGGGTCAATTCTCGTTCTGTGATAATGTGAAGTGAAAAAAAACATTTCATTTTCGTTTTCATAAGCACTTTTCACTCGAACTTTTCACAAAACCATAAATTGCAATTCTCGTATGTATTATGAAAAAAATGTTTCATTCGCACTGTACCCATGAAAATTTTGTAACTGTGTTATCCAACATTTAAAGCAAATGTCAACACAGAGAAAAACGTAAACAAAAGCGAATTAAGTTCGTAAAATTTATTTTAAATAATTATATAAAAATATATGGATTAATATATGGATGAACAAAGGTAAGACAATGATGTTACAAGCATTTCATTGCAGTAAATAATTTAATAATTTACAGGAATTTTTTGAGAGTGCTGAGACGCATAATTCGTGCTGACCACAATCCATTCGAGATGACAACCGACAAGCACTTCATGGATTTATGTCGGCTTACTTTAAGTGAACTATATTTGGTGCGCGTATGAAGTCTAATATTACTTAAAGAAAAAAAATTTCATAAAGAATATAAATAAGCTATAAATAAATATGCCATACTTTTGCCATTTTTCACTGTCCTTTTGGGTCCCACTAAACTGTTAAGGCTCGCCGCTAATTCGTTAAACTTTTCGTCTCTAAATTTGGCACCATCTGCAGTTACAAATCTGTATATATGGGATTAATAAAAGTGTGATTATGGTAATTAGACTACTTACTTATCGTTTGCAATGTCCACATGCTTTTTTTTAATAATTAATTAAATACTCCTTTTGGCTTTCGCTGGCACGTTTTCCTCTTACAATCTTCTCCATGTTTATTTCACTTATAAATAGACTGTGTAAACAATTTTTTCATATGAAAATATTTTGACAGTTGTTTGCACTGTTACACAAAACAAGAATCGCCATTGCTGTGCAATCGTGAAAAAATCTTGTTTCGTTCCACTTTTTTTTCATATGAAAACGTTTTGATATTTCTTTACATTTTTTCACAGAACGCGAATCAAAAGTACTATGAAAACGTGAAAAAACTTTTCATTTCACCGTTTCACAGAACGAGAATTGACCCTCTGGTAGTAAAGTACCCTTGTAAAGATTGTAGATAGTAAAATTACTACCATTTACTACACCACAACAACAAAATGTATAGAACTAAAAATTACTGGGCTGTGGTTAAAAAACAAGGCAATATATTAAAGTTTTATTTTTGTGTAGTTATTTTTATGCAAATATTGCGGAAAAATTACCTTTTTCATTTTCTGCACCTCGTTTCTGTATTTCTCTCATCGATAAAGTTTTTGCAAAAAACATGTAAAACGCAACCTTGTTTTGCTTTCTATAAGGTGAGTCACAGGCAATTAAATATATATTAATCTAAAGAAGACAATAAGGCGCTGTATTTTTGTTATTTCTCTATCTTATAAGAAATTTTACAATATTAAATGTGCCACAGCTTTAAAAGTTAGAAGCTCAAAATAAATTTCCAGTAAAAATGCAATAAACTTTATTATCTATTAAGTCACCTTGTATAAAATAGGGTGACTATAAATTTCTCGATGCGAAAACTTCTCGCAACAGATACAGAAACGGAGTGCTGGAAGATAGACATAAATAAATCAAATTTTTACCAATAAAAAGGCGGTAACATATGCATGGAATCAATACCACCGTTAGAATTGAGGTTTGGGACATATGTATGTATTGGTAAACTTAACAATTTTCTTGCCAGAATGTTTATAAATATTTTTAGTTTTTCTCCCAGACGATAATTTAGGGATACAAAAATCTAATAAATGTCTTAAAAAGTCACTGATTTATCTTTCAGAAGATAATTTGCCTCAAACAATTCATAAAATATCATGGATTTGTCTCCAGACGAAAATTAGGTGGATTTACCTCCCAAGACCATAATTTAGCGATAATGAGTCGTGCATTTATTTTCTATCCGATAATTTTGCGATAATTAACCCAATAAGAAAAGTGCCAGTGATTCTTAAATGCTCACTTCTTTTACTGTGTCCTAAGTTTCAGTTAATGATCTTTTATTGCTTTTTTGGAAGTTATTCTAAGGAACTCCCAAAAGAAATCCATTATACATCTACAAAAATTACCACTAGCTCTGAGACATAAATTATTGCCTGTTTTCTGAATCTTAAGAATTTACTCAAATTATCTTTAAAATAAAAGTTATCGGACCCATCTGTTTTCTTTTCGGGAAATCTCATGTTTAAGCCTGTTCCTCGATTTCGAACGAAAGCAAGTCACTCGAATTCGAATCAATTTGGGTTTCTCTATTTCGAAAGCCTTCGATCGACTTGACTTACGTGTGTCAATTTTTGTTTCTTACGCATTTGCAAATCACAGAGATGCCAGACCATATATTTTGAGCATTTGTTATAATTTTCTTTAAAAGTACCAAAAATACTACTAAACTGCTTAAATACAAAAACGGTGCGGTCACTGCTAAAGTCCTTGTAAAATAAAAAATGTAAATATGAGCTTCTTGGGCAAACGTAAGCCGCAAACAACACACACATACCTTTTACCACTGAGCAACAGCGTAATAGGGGGTGAAACGGAGTTTAGTTTTCTGGTCAAATTTTCCCTCTCTGCGGAAAATTTGTTTGCTCCGAACACTAGAGTCCTTCTGGCAAAATCAGGTCTTTCTTCCATATAAAATACAAGCGTCTTCGGATGGTCCATTGTTGATTTTTTTAACTAAAATTTAAAATTCACAATAATCTATTAATATTTGTATTATTTTGTACTTACTTTTTGTTATCCATTGCTTTTTTTACTTCATTTTGCTTTTAAAAATATCAAACACATATTTACTCGACAAAAAAACAGCAAGTGACTGATTTTGACATTTGCGTTCGAGCTGTTCGAAATAGAGAAACCAAATCTTGTATGAAAACAGTTACGTTTTCGTTCGAGTCATCGTTCGTATAGAAATAGAGTTAGTGAAACCCAAATCAGTTTTCTTTCGACTAGAAAGCGAACGAACGTGTTCTTTCGAAATAGAGGAACAGGCTATATAAATATTTATTTATCCCAATATTTCGTCACCACATTGGGTGACTTCTTCAGGGGGAATTATTTTTAATTATAAAATATAATTTCCTCTGAAGAAGACACTGGCGAAATATTGGGATGAATTAATATTTTTGAGCTTAAGATTTTTTATTTGTTCTTTTGCTGCATACGCAACTTGCCTTTTAGGACGAAAAATTGGTACAGAGGGTCAATTCTCGTTCTGTGATAATGTGAAGTGAAAAAAAAAACTTTTCATTTTCGTTTTCATAAGCACTTTTCACTCGAACTTTTCACAAATACATAATTTGCGATTCTCGTATGTATTATGAAAAAATGTTTCATTCGCACTGTACCCATAAAACTTTTGTAACTGTGGTATCCAAAATTTAAAGCAAATGTCAAAACTGAGAAAAACGTAAACAAAAGTGAATTAAGTTCGTAAAAATTATTTTAAATACCCAGGTAAAAATAAAAATATATGCTCATGTATTCTCACATATTGTTTAATGTATGTACGCATATGAATCATATATCAAAGTATGTGGCATTTATGGACGCACATATTTATCTATGCATGCTAAAAAGGCACCCATTATTGGGAATATATGGAATCATACATGTAATTGTATGTCATATATTTTTTCATTAATGATCACATGCTATCTCATTTTCTATTTGTTATTTTGATTTATTTTTTTGATTCAAACTTCAAAATCGCAATGTCAAAATTTATATTTTTATTTATTTTGAAGTTTTAAATATTTTTAAATAATTTTTGTGAAAACTTATTTATGCGAATCGTGGCTTCATAGATGTTGGAAACTCATAACTTTTGGTAAGTTTTTTGCCAAATTATTTACATTATTTTCACTGTTGTCTTAATTTCTATATCAGGCTAGGAAATCAAATAAGAGGCAGACAGCAAATAAGCTTATGCAACAAAATGATGTTAATAGTATCGGGTGCGGACGATTCTTTTTGTGGGTGCTTGTATGAATAACGTTAGTTAGAATGTATAATGTTTGGTGTTGTGTGAGTACAGTTATATTTTTGGCATTTTAAAATGTTAATTTTTTGCCTAATTATTTATTTGCCATTTCCATGGATCAATTAAGTTTGTTCATTTGGCCAAAAAAAAAATTCCCCTAAAACAAAATTTTAAATACTTAAAAGTTCTACTGCAAATTTCACTAGAAGTTGCCAAAAAGGAAAAATTATCCGGTAAATGAAAAAATCCTGAGTAAGCTTAACTGTAAATTAATACCTGCAGTCCTGTAAAATAACAATGTACTCCAAAACTTGTTAATTTATTGACTAAAGTAAAAAATTTCCCATTTTTTTGATTTTTTTATCTTAGTGGTATACTTTTGTGTTTTTTTTTTAAGGGATGGAGGTGCCCATAAGAATAAAATTCTCAACGCAATTCTCAAAAGCAAAAAATCCCAGAAGTACATTTACATTGCTGTTTTACAGGACTACAAATATCAACTTATAATTCCATTTTATTAAGATTTTATATTATATTTTTTTCGTCTGTACATCTAAGAAAAACTATTTATGTAAAATTTTATGAGGATTTTTCGTTCAGTATTTTAACCCCTTATCACCCACTTTTGTGGGTAATTTTACTTGTCCTTTTCTAAAAATATTTTAAAAGTTAACTACTACAATGAAAATAATCCTAAAAATGGGAGATAATGGTATAAAATATAACTTTAGACATCGAAATATAAAATTATAAATCAGAATTCAGATTTTTCATGATTTTACATCAACAGAAAAAAATTTGTCTTTGACAACCTCTAATGAAATTTACAGAACATTTAAATCTATAAAACTCCTGCTTTGATGGACTTTTTCGTACTTCTTGAAAAATGAAAATGGCAGGTTAAAATATTTTACAAAAAAAATTCTTCATAAAATTTCATTCCAAAGACTGAATCTATCTCAGATGAATTGTTGAAGTATTGTTAAAAAAAATCGAAATTATAAACTGCCGTAAAATTTGACTCCACCAAAATATCTCCAACCTAATACATTCATCTGACATAGTTAGGAATTCAAAAATCCATGCCCGAAATTAGCGTTCTGTAAATAAAATGTTATTTGTTTTCTTTCATCTTGATTTTAAATGAAAAATCAGGTAGTGAATTTACAATTTATAAAAACTTGTAACACTTCGTTTTTTAAAGATATAAAATAAAAAACCAATTGTAGTAAAAAAAATATAAATTGCATTTTTAATAACAAAAATATTTAAAAGCCAGGAATATGTATGCATGTATAATGACAATTATGGCATCGTGTATCTCCTGACATGATCATAAATCTACATATTACCTCAATTTTTGTTAATGTTCATATATGAAACCATATCGGATCATCCATACATAAACATATACGAACACATGTGATAATTTTTAACCGGGTAATTATATAAATATGTCTGGATTAATTGTATTATTGGATATTACTCAAAGAATTCGGGATGAACAAAGGTAAAACAATGATGTTACAAGCATTTCATTGCAGTAAATAATTTAATAATTTATAGGAATTTTTTGAGAGTGCTGAGACGCATACTTCGTGATGGCCAAAATCCATTCGAGATGACAACCGATGAGCACTTCATGGATTTATATCGGCTTGCTTGGTGCGCGTATGAAGTCTAATATTACTTAAAGAAAAAACATTTCATAAAGAATATAAATAAACTATAAATAAATATGCCTTAAGTCGCTCCAATACTTTTTCCATTTTCACCGTCCTTTTGGGTCCCACTAAAACTGTTAAGGCTCGCCGCTAATTCGTTACACTTTTCGTCTCTAAATTTGGCACCATCTGCAGTTACAAATATGTAATATGGGATTAATAAAAGTGTGATTATGGTTATTAAGCTACATACTTATCGTTTGCAATGTCCATATGCTTTTCTTAATAAATTATTAAATACTCCTTTTGGCTTTCGCTGGCATGCTTTCCTCTTACAATCTCCTCCATGTTTATTTCACTTATAAATAGTCTGTGTAAACAATTTTTTCATATGAAAATATTTTGACAGTTGTTTGCATTGTTACACAAAACAAGAATTGCCAGTGCTGTGCAACGCGAATCAAAAGTACTATGAAAACGTGAAAAGACTTTTCATTTCACCGTTTCACAAAACGAGAATTGATCCTCAGCTTGTGGTTTAAGTTGTAGGTGAACTTTAAAATTTGTGCAGTGTCCAATTTCCTTCCTAAAAACTGTAATTAAAGTATTTACCCGAATTTCGTTGCATGATGTATAAGAATCAATAGATCTGTTCCATAATTTAAAACGCTCCATAATATCAGTAGGCAATTCTGTAACTTTCGAATCGAGAAAGATTTCGCATGAAACGCATGGATTGTAACAAAATTGACACAAAATGTCATATTTCTCACACGATCGTTTCTATAACTTTTTTTTGTGAAAACTTTCTGTCACGTAAGGTTTTTTCCATCATTATTTAAAAAATGTGAGAAAAAGTGTTTCTGTAAACATTTAAGGCAAAAAGTTTTTCATTTCAACTGTCAAATTTACTCACAATTTAAAACGGTGCGAATTTTCTGTATTTTAGTTGAGTTTGCCATTATCGTTCATGTTGGTGTAAAAAACTACTTCCTTATTAAAAATAAAATTTTTTCACGTACAATTTAAGGTCATGTCACCGATTGAGTACATGGGTTTTAATTTTTTCGGGGAAGATGTATATCAGCAATTATTTCGGAGAAAAGTTCAAAAATGGATATCTTCGTCATTGATGGTCAATTTACATCAACAAAAAGATAGTTTGAAAATTAATTAATATAATTAGTTTGAAAATCTTTTAGATAATTTTATTTGTTAACCCATTACCGAAGAAATTTTCAATCTTTTGGAGTTCTTAAATGTTTTTTCATAAAAATTAAATTTTTACCTTATACTAATAAAAGCCTAGTCTTGAATTTTCCCCTTACAAAATCCCTTTTTAAAAACAGAAAATCCGGACTGTAGGACCGGACTGTAATGGGTTAAAAAAAGTCAAAAGATGTTTTTATTATCTTTGCTATGATGTACATATTGTTCCATTCAGATCATAAATGACGAAGATATAGGCAAGTCCATTTTCTAACTTTGCACCGAAGTGACTCCCGGCAAGGTTCATTTCGCGCACATTTTTTCAAAAATGTAATATCTGGGAGCGTTGGAAGAGGAATCGGGTAGGTGCCACTAAAATATACTTGTTTCAAAGAACGATGAACTACTTGATATAGAACAATTAAGTAATTGTTTAAATGAATTAGTCATCACGTAAAATATATAAAAACAAAAACATTAAAATAACTGTTTGATAAAATGGATGGTAAGAAGGTAAGTAATACAGAAAAGGTATTTATATTAACAATTTTTTAATTTATTTATTTTTTCAGAAAACGGAACGAATTTCCAAGGAGCAGAAAGCGAAATTAGTGGACCAAATAAGCTCTAATTTGGAATTTGCCAGAGGGCGATAAATTCTTAGTAGATTTCGACGATCGCACATTTCAGCAGTTATCAATGCAACACCATACATTTTTTTAAATCCTTTATTTTAATTATATAACCTTTTTTTATTAAAAAAATATATTTTATTTCTCAGTTGATGTTCGCGGTTTTTTGTTTGTTTATATTTTTTTACTAGTATTTGACAGATGCCTTGGAATATTCTAACAAAAACGTAATATAAACCTAAACAGTGTTGCCTCTTTTCGCATTGAAATGTAGAAACACTTTTTATTCACAAATCGAGAAACAGTGGAATTTTTTGTTTAACACTTTTCGATGCGAAAACTTCTCGCAAAAAGTAACAGGAACTGCTTACAGAACCAAAAAGATTTAAATTGGGGAGTAAAGATACAAAAATGTTATAAGAATGTGCTTGATTGTTGATAAGCACCGTACACTGGAACTCACCAATAATATTGATTTTTTTTTAGAAGCATCTCGAGGCGTGCGCTGAAAAATTTATAAAGTTGGCTTACCAATTTTAACCCATTTTTCTTTTGCAGCATCTGATCGTGACGTTAGAGCCCGTATCATGTTGAAGAGTAATGATTACGTTATTTATTTGTAATGAAACGAAACGTCTATTTTTACACCTTATTGTTGTTGCATATACGCCTTTTATTGCTTTACGCATTTTTTTGAAATTGCCTTTTTTATTTTCAGTTTGTTGCTTCTGATGTTGTTTGTGTGATTTTTGTTTACTATCTGGAAAACAAGAACAAAACCCTTCCTTATGACCAACCTTACCGCATTGTGCACATTTGTGGGTGGAGTAACTGCAGTCTCGAACAAAATGCATATCCCCACATTGTCAGCAAGGTCTTCTCGGTTTTTTATCCTTATTACCTTTGTTGTTTTGACGTTGAAAATCATCCACTGCGATGACTTTTGGATTGCTGCTTTTATTTGAAAAAATATCACGGAAAAATATACGTTCTATTTCTGCAACTAAAATATTCAATGTCAAAGGCTTTTGATCAGAGTCAAGCAATGCTTTTAACATTGCTTTATATTCTTAATCTTTTTGATGTTTTATTCCACTAACAAACATAAGACAACAGTACAATTCCTTAACAAAAAATTTTCACAATGGCGATTTACTTTGGCAGCATAACTGATTATGTCTTCATTTTCTTCTTTAAAATTTTGTAAACAATTTACGCGAGTGCTGAATAGACTCTCTTTCATTCCAAACAGTTTTTTCAAATCTTTTACTGTTTGTGGGAATGTGACGTCACGAGGTTGTTTTGGAAGTAAATAGTCTTTGTATTTATTAAAAACATCTGTACTGACCTTCCTTGCCAATAAACCTACTTTTGCAGCATCGTCGAGTTGATCTGCCTCAACCTGGAAAACATCTTCATACCACGTTCCAAAATTCTGATTTTCTTCAGGGTCGTAGACGTATGTTTTTTAATAAAATGTCCATTAACGTTTCAGGTGCTGTTGCAATTGCAGTATGTGTTGATGTTGCACTTACACTAGCAGCAGACGAAATTTGTGTTGCTGAAATCATTCATTCCATTAGTTGATTTTGTCTTTCCATGGCTTCTTGCTGTCGCGCCAGGATTTGTCCAACTACTTGCTCCAAAGAATTCATATTGTTGGGCAATTCCATATACAAGAGAAAAAAATACTTTTAATCCTACGTCGCCAGTTGTTATGATTGAAAACTCGAATGTTTTAATCTTAATTTATTTACAAACTTTATTAATTACTATTAATTATTAAGGCATTAATTATATACAATGAGGTTTTACCGATTCTTATGTGTGTATTCGACAACTTCCAAAATGGCAATATTATCTAAGATACACACAATTAGCAATAGCGGCAAATACGATAAATAAATATATAAAAGAAAATACAATAACAATCCGTACCAAAAAATAAAAATTTTTTACAACTACGTTGTTTTAAGCAAACCCAAAGCAACAAATATTGTTAAATGAATTATTAAAAAGATAACAAAACCTTCTAAAATGTTTCTGCTTAAGAATTTACAATAGAATCCTCTTTTTTCATATCGACCAGTTATAATTATTTTTACATTTGGTTTTACAATCAGCGGTTTAACAAACTTGTACTTCCTTAGAAAATTTGTCGTGTAAGTTTCTTACTGAGTAATTCTTACTGCACTTGACTGAGAAAAGTAAAAGAATTAACTTATTGTTAGTAAAGCTTGTGAGGAAAAAACACAGCGGTAAGTACGCAAAATATAGATGGTAAATATTATTGTAACTTTTATTTTTTGCATAGAAATAAACGAATATATTAGTACAAAGGTGTTGTTGAATTCACTCCTTACAAATAGCCATCACAGTAAGTTTGAAAATTTTTATTTCGCAATTTTTATGCGAAAATTTGTGTGTTACAAGTGAACCACCGAGTTTATGTGTGGCTTATAATGGAACGATTGCCTGTAAGAATAAGACCACGTAATCAACCAACCGTACAACACCCAAGTGTTTCCATGCCTGCCGAAACAAAATAATCCCCTGTTGCTGGGGTGTCTTTTTTGCCTGCGGGGGGTTCCTCTGCCATTGGAACAACACTGCTCCTCCTGCCGCCGGAGTGACAATGAGTTCCACTGCAGCCGGAACTAGCTCTGCCATACCACCATCACTGCTGCCGGAACAATTCATACCAGTAATCGTTCATACCTGCAAAAAGAAAAAAATGTTCATGCTTTGTCGACGTCGTCCACCGGTACTGGTACACAACTGGATAAGCTTCAAGGACAAATTATGAACTTTAGGTCCAGTTGTCGAATGCCCAAGCAGCGTTGTGTCGTTGTGAATTCCTCTGCTACTTCGAATTCATCTGGTTCTGCCATCAAATGTTACGACGCACAGTGGCGCCATTTGAGTTTTTTGGTTGCAAAAATCATAACTTTTGAACCAAATGAGATAATCAAAAAATTTAAGTGGCATATGATAGATAATTGATCAACATATGAAATGAAAGGGGTTTGAAAAGATTATACGACTTTTAGGTACCTACTTATGGGTTAGAAAAGTTTAAATTTGTGGAAAATCAATTTTATGGGAAGTAAAATAATAAAAATATTTTTTTTAATTTTCATTCCGTTTGTAATATGTCGAAATATAGGTTTAAGAACCCATAAAGTATATATATTCGTGATCCTTATGCAATTTTAAGTCGATTTAGCGATGTCCGTCTGTCTGTCTGTTGAAATGGTGATCACGACGCGAAGACGCAAGCGGGGGTGCCAATTTTTACCCAGATTATTGAACATCCTCCCGAGCAGTTTGGTATTTAAAATGAGCGAAATCGGTTTAGCGGTTCAAAAGTTATGAGTGAAAATGTGAAGGTACCTCTAAATTTTCCATACAAATTTGTACAATTTTTCTGTATCTATTTTAATTTTCTGTTAACTAAGTAAAAATGTTATTAAGTCTTCTTCTTGTTCGACTACATTTATTGTCTTTCATACTATGAGAATAATAACATTCTTAGAGCTATATGTATGTTACTGTAATAACTAAGTTAACGTAAAAAGCAACATTGTTAAAGTCGCTAACAGAGCAGACCTCTGTAAATAACATTACTTAAACTAAACAAATAACATTACTAAACCTAAATAACAAAAGTTCTGTTACATAAATTGACAAAACATATTCATATAACAGTTCATCGTATATCATATTCAGCCCCTATGATTCCTGGAGGCTGGCCTCATATAGAATGAGGTAAGGTCCAGAGGAGCTGGATTGTCGTTAATACGTCCATTAATGGTGTTTTTCTCGTTGTCGTATATTTGGCTGCCAAGCAAATTATCGTGTAGCTCAAGTTTCTCAACAAATCTGGCTTGCAACGACATGGCGTACCTACAGAAGGGTAGAACATCGGCATTTTCATAGACGTAACTATTTAAAAATCGTTTTATGAAATTTTCATAATTTTTCCCGATGCATTTTCTTAGGATTTTCCATTTAAAATATCTCCAATTCTTTGGCTACTATAGGAGATATAGTAAACCTGATTGGGTTTTTCTGTTAAGCTTTGTTGGTTTTTCGTTTCATTCC
Organism: Eustalomyia histrio; assembly: GCA_949748255.1. Classification (NCBI taxonomy): domain Eukaryota; kingdom Metazoa; phylum Arthropoda; class Insecta; order Diptera; family Anthomyiidae; genus Eustalomyia; species Eustalomyia histrio. The sequence goes on from OX456526.1 coordinate 103,806,408, forward strand.
ATAAAATGTATTTTTTGTTTTTATTACCAAAGACATTTATATCTAAAGAAAGAGCAAAATACATAATTGCTTTAGTGCCGCTACTTTTGAATAGGTATCGCTGAATTAACTAAAACAATACCCTGCCCCATGGCTAAGTCCAAAGAATTGATATATAAAGAAAGAGCAAAATGCATAATTGCTTTAGTGCCGCTACTTTTGAATAGGTGGCACCCCATGGCGATATAGCCTTGGATTAGGCTTTCAATTAATTTATTTACCAAAAATATTAAATTAACTACAAACGTCAAATTCTAATGCATTAAGATGTTACTGGTGGACTTATTACATAATTTTAAAGTCAAATTTTCAAATGCTTTACGTAATAAAATAGTATTTTGTTTGTTCCATTTGTATTTTTGAGAGTTGAGGGATTGGCAAATGTATATTTATGTTAATGTTTTCTTTCATAAAAAAATACACATGAATAAAGTGCAATATTGTGCTCTTAAACATCTAAATGAATATTGATTTAAAAAATTAAGGTATAATATGCACATAAAACATATATTTTTTTCATAGTTTTTGGCAAATATTCATTTATGTTACGAAGAAAATAGAAAATCAATAATACTCTACTGCATATTGTAGCACAATATGGCTAATGGAGACTAGCTCTGCAGCAAAATATGCACCTTCTGATGGGCCATCTATTGACAAATAGTTGCAACTCATGTTCTTTCTTTAACAAATTAATTTCTTTGCTGTATTCTCTCCATTAGACACACACTTTAATTTTTTAATGAAAAAATATTCGTTGCAACTATTTATCAATGCGTGGCGCATCAGAAAGTACATTCTCTTCATTAGGCATATTCAGCTGCAGAGCTAGTCCCCATTAGCCGTTCCGGCTAATGGGGACTAGTATTTGATTTGAGTATTTGACAAAAACTATGCTTTAAAATGTTTTTTTTTGTGCAGTCCATGGTTAAAAAAACTAGTGAAAGTGTAAAGGTGCCTCTAAGTTGCCCATACAAATTTAGTACAATTTCATAGTAGCAACTGGTACATAACATATTTTCTCATATTTTTTTCACCAGTCGCTTAGCAGTAAATATTTTGTATTCACCTCAAACATTTTTTCACCACTAAAATTTTTTTTCACGACAAAAAATTATTTCACCTCTAAATTTTTTTTCTTCCAAAAAAGTTCTTTTCACATCTAAAAAAAAGTTTTTCACCTCAAAAAAATTTTTTCACCTCAAAAAATTTTTTCACCTACATAATTTTACTTCAAAAGTTTTCTTATATTATTTGTATCAAAAACAGTAGAGAACATCTTTTTAGGATATTGGTGGAGGGTATTCAAAGATTCGGCACAGACGAATTTAGCCCTTTTTTACTTGTTTTTTTAATTTTTTGTAAAATATTGCTCACAATCCGTAAAAGAAGGTATATTTCTGAACTATAATAATTTTCTCTTTTCGTGGCTTTACATGCGGCAGTGATGAAATAAGTGGATTGGAAGATGCTGCTTACATGTTGAAGAGGTCCTCATTTTGTCTTACCCTTGATTATTTGATAGTATTCAGCAACCTATTTTTTTATAATATTTGTCTAGGGACTCCTGTGCTTCTTCAGAAAGCTCTCAAATTGACAAAGTCTGGTAGTCAATTATATCCTTGCCATGCGACAATATTTATGAACTGTCGGGGTCAATTTTTTCTGTGGATATAATTCTGCTAAAAGTGATGCAGTTTTCGAAGCATTTTCTCCATATTTTTCAGAATCAACTTTTTCCTTGCAGTTTATAACATTCAAGATCGTTCCCAATATCTTATCGATTTGCTTGTTTATTCCAGTGATTCGAGTTAAGGCCACATCATTTTCACCCTTGATGATTTGAAAGTGAAGAAGTGTATTTAACACAGTATTATTTAGCGCTAACTTTTTTAATTAAATCTTGTTATAAAAGACAATTCAACACAAAAATAAAGCAATTGTACACATGAACTTATTGCATTAATAACAACAACTTTATTATTTAAATATCAAAACAAATTTGTTGGCAACTCTATTTTTAATTCTTATGTTTTTTCTTTTTGAGTTTGTATTTTCGCTTTTAAAGAGTTGAGTTTCGTGCGTTGTTTAAATAAGACGTATTTTCTTTGTATAATATTATATTACTTTTCAAATTAAACAATTAATAAACCTTCTACTTTATATTTATATTAAGTTCATTCGTTTACTTTTCTCAGTCAATTCCAGTAAGAATATCTCGGTAATAAACTTACAGAGTAAGACAACAATTTACTCTCAAAATTAAAATTTTCTAAAAAAGTACGCGAACGGAAAATTTGCAATAATTTACAAGTTTGTTAAACAGCTGATTGTAAAACCAAATGCAAAAATAAATTATAACTGGTCGAAATGAAAAAAGAGGATTTTTGTTGTAAAATCTTAAGCAGAAACATTTTAGAAGTTTTTCTTATCTTTTCTTTAATTCATTTAACAGTATCTGTTGCTTTGCATTTGCATAAAAAAATTTTGTTGTAAAACATTTTAATTTGTATTTAAAAAAATTTATCACATGTTTTTCAATCATATGTTTTTTCTGCTTGTAACTTCTTGCTGGCAATAATTTGTCCAGTAAAAATTTGCAGAAAGAAGAAGAACTCTCAACATAAACTGTCACTTTATTCTTTGTTTTCTTTATGTATGAGTATTTGTGTAAACGAACGACATCCAGTAAAAATTTGTACAAATTAGTGAACGAGCGGAACTATTTATACAAATCCTGACAAAGTGTACAATTATTCATAAAATATAAGAGAGGTGAAGAAAAAGGCTTCTCTTTTAGATCAGAAGTGGGAAAAGATGAAAAAACTTTTGTTGTTAAAAGTAGACGAGTTAAAGCAATTGCTTCGCGAACTAATTGTACGTCTAACCGGAATTAGACGGATGAAATCGAAGAAAATGGTCAGGATAGTGACGCTTTCGAGAAAACGTCTTCAACGGTCACTTCCCCAAACGGACAACATCAAAACGTAATTCCACAGAACAACAACGACAGGTTGACGAGCTAAAAAAATACTAGAAGGTGCTTAAGTGGTTTTCAAGCACACACACAACGACAGGACGATCAACAGTGATACACGAAACTCTAACGCTAACAAGCAACTGGCGTACAGTGGCATAATGATGCAACACCGTATTAGCTAGCAGAACGTAGCAGCGGAATTTCAAATTTAACTGATAATCCGTATAACCATAACTCTCACCAAATAGTTGTTCGGTGAGAGAAATTGCAGAAACTTTACCAGAATTTGACCCAACAAACGAAATGTCATTATTGGCAGAGCAGTTTGTAGAGCGAGTAGAAAGTGCCATACGAGCATATCAATGGAAGAAAAATGTTTAATGCTAGCTGTTTATGAAAGGAGTGGCACGCTTATGGTTAGATTCTCTAAAAATATTGCATTCATATTTGTAACGAACCTACCATCCTTGGTCTACCTCCTCTGGGGCGGTGCTATCTATAAAGCCGGCCGTGCTCAGGGCTGGGGTGTGTTCTTGCCCCTTTGGAGATAAATTCGGGTTCGTTAACAAAATATTTAATATGCGTGTGAGAGTAAAAAAAATAAATTTGTATATGTATTTAAAAATAACAAAAATTACACAACTTATATAATCAGAATCCACCGATGTCAACAGGCGCCGTATGACTGGAGATTTGCTGCGTATGTTACTTTATGTTAATATTTAAAAGAGGGGATATTATGGACGAGAATCCAAATGTGAAGTGAGTGTGTGGATTCTATTAATATGAAGAAATCTCCGTTTCCCCTTGTAATAGAGTTCACACCATTGAGGGAACCAAATGTGTATTGTTACTGAAAGTGTGTGTATGTATGCTTTTCCCAGCAAGGAGAATTCTTTTGGATTGTAATTTTAATTATATATGTATGTAAGAAAGTATGTTATACGTGTGTGGAAGTTATGAGTATTATGGAATGAAAAAAAAATATTAAATCAGGTGACCATTTTAATTTAGAACAACAAAATATAAATTTAAAATTTACGAACAAATAAAAACCATAGAACTATTAAACAAAAAAACACAACGTACGAAGAAAAAAAATTAACAATAAATCACTAATTTAGGATGAGACAAAAAAACTAACAAAATTAGCATATGAAAATATCAATGCAATACGTTAAAAAGCAATCTGGTCGCCTTATTGTGGTCGTGTGTGAAAGGGTAGTTTTTCCACCAAACATGTATTTTCCCTTTACCCATCGAATTCCAAATATCTGTAACGAACCTACCATCCTTGGTCTACCTCTTCTGGGGCGGTGCTACCTATAAAGCCGGCCGTGCTCAGGGCTGGGGTGTGTTCTTGCCCCTTTGGAGATAAATTCGGGTTCGTTAACAAAATATTTAAAAGATAGCTGCATAAACAAAAAAAATATGAAGAGGTAAAGAAAAGGGTTGGTAATGATCGACAGGGGTAGCTTTAGGTGTCAAAGTTACCTTGGTCTCTACCCACCCTACCTTGCCGACTCTAGGGTGCATTTTAGTCGGCCCAAAAAGTTCTACTTCACCTTTCGTAATGAAAACAAAATTCAAAATTCCATCTTACAGATTTATACTATATTGTTATTTATTCACAAAAAATATATATTGAAATTTAGAGGAAAAAAAATAAAATTAAAATTTGTCACCATTTAGATTTATCGGTATTATTAGTACTAAATTATTTACAATTATATAAAAAAAAATCATAAATAAAAATGTATCAAAATTTATCTATAATAATTATTTAAATTTTCGTATTTCTTTCTGAATTAATCCTTAAGTTAAATTCATTTTATATGGTTGTTAACCTCCAAGAAACAAAACATGGATACCGTAAAATAATAAAATTATCAATAATGGCAACCCTAGTTGCCATTATAATTAATTATCTAATTATAATGGCAACTAATTATCTTTACGTTAATTAAAAAAAAACTATGGAATAATCTACTAGATGCTCATGTTTCAATTTATTTAAAAAAAAAATCAGCAAGAAAAAGATTAGGGAAAAAAATATTTAATATGCGTGTGAGAGTAAAAAAATTAAATTTGTATATGTATTTAAAAATAACAAAAATTACACAACTTACATAATCAGAATTCACCGATGGCAACAGGCGCCGTATGAATGAAGATTTGCTGCGTATGTTACTTTATGTTAATATTTAAAAGAGGGGATATTATGGACGAGAATCCAAATGTTTAGTGCGTGTGTGGATTCTATTAATATGAATAAATCTCCGTTTCCCCTTGTAATAGAGTTCACACCATTGAGGGAACCAAATGTGTATTCCCTGTAGGAAATGTCAATAGTGAAACTCTACTGATTCACTATTAACTTTGTCACCAGTACTACTGACTAATTATGCCCTAGCCAACGCTTTCTGCTATAGACATTTAACATGTGCGTGTCATTGCGAATCTACACAACTATTGACTAGGTGTTGACATTGGAATCAGAGATTCACTAGTACATTTTAGTAATTCTAGTCTACACTTTTGGAACATTTTACTTGGTTTCCACACTAGGAAGGAAATAAGATTGAACAGGTGCATTTATTTTGTTTAATTAGATATTTTATTAATAATTTTTTTTTTATAAATTTCATTAAAGTAAAAAAAAAATTTTTTTGCAAATTAATTTTGGAGTAGACGAATATTTAAAAGACTGCACAAAATCATCCCCAGGCTCCGTAAAATCTTCATCAGGCTCCACAAAACCTCTAGAGTTGCAATTTTCACTAAAAATTATTGCCTCCTTCTTATTTTTATACAAAATTTATTGTTTTTTTCATAAGTTTTTTGTAATTTCTTTTGCTCATTATATATTTTGTTCAAATATGCATATTTACTTAATTTTTCTTTATATTATTATTAAAAACTTTAATTTTGCATGCAATATAAAACAATCAAAAAATCAAGAACAAGCACAGCTTTGCAGCTGCAAAAAAGGAATGTAAAAAGTATAAACGCTTTGTAGACATGTCACCAAAAAGTCACCCAAAATAGTCGACAAAAGTGGTGACTTGTAGACACTTGACCCCAGGCTTCCTACAGGGTTGTTACTGAAAGTGTGTGTATGCTTTTCCCAGCAAGGAGAATTCTTTTGGATTGTGAATTTTAATTATATATGTATGTAAGAAAGTATGCTATACGTGTGGAAGTTATGAGTATTATGAAATGAAAACAAAAATTTTGAATCAGGTGACAATTTTAATTAAGAACAAAATTTAAAATTTACGAACAAAAAAAAAAAAGCATAGAACTATTAAACAAAAAAAAATACACAACGTATGAAGAAAAAAATTAACGATAAATCACTAATTTAGGATGAGAAAAAAAATCAGCATATGACCATATCAATGCAATACGTTTAAAAAAACAATCTGGTCGCCTTATTGTGGTCGTGTGTGTTTGGAGAGTGGTTTTCCCACCAAACATGTATTTTCCTTTTACCCATCGAATTCAAACCTTCGTTTACGTGAACAAACTTCAATCAAGTGGTATGTTGAAATCTTCCCCCAAACTCCTTGGGGAAACGGGAAATTCTCAAAAATATTCTTCAACGATGACAAAATACGATAATGGCCGAGTTATTCCGGAAGAGCAAGGCCTCTTATATATACCAGACACTAAACTATAAACACCAAATCTGGTAACTGACCCAAAGCATTAATTAATAATGGAAATCCTATGCTATCTGGAACAATGCCGAATATTCTGGAAAAAAAAATAAATTTTACTCTACCTGAACTACATCAGAACAACCAAATTCTTTTCTTACCAGAAATATTAGAAAAATTACAGCAATGTGTTTTTCTATAAAATTACGATGATACCTAATAATGCAAAACACAACACCAATTACAAATTTCCATTAACAAAAACAAATTCAAGTTTAAAATATCAACCGTGTTGCACTAGAAAAATTTACACTTTAAATGAAAATTTTCCCAAACTTCTGACAACATATAAATTTGCAAGGCAAAGCTATCCTGATAAAAAATTTATTTATAGAAAAGTGTTTTCAAAATTTACCAAAAAAAAAAATGTTAGTATGACCCCATGAAGATTTACCTACGTACAGTATTATTTGGTCTAGATTAAATTATCGCCCTCACAAAACAGTTGCAGCTGTAAAGTATCAGTACTGCAACACTGAAACTGAAAAAGGCGATTTACAATTTTCAATAACTATTCCTAAACTAATATATCCTATTATATATTTATCCTAAAGTGAAATAAGGTAAAAGTTAAATTTAAAGACTTATTCAAATAAAAAAAATTAAAACTACCAACAATCAGGATCCATACAATTTATGTCGTACCTAGCGGAGAAAATTAAACCTAAATCACATAAAATACCCTAACTCTATTTGAAAAATAAATAAAATTCTTAAATACTATATTATGGTCTACGAAATTTATTTATAGACAACAAATTAATACTAATACAAAAACAGAAAAATCTAAATTAATTTAAAGGAACACTAAGAGAAAAAATTTTAAAAATTTAAATAAAATATATCTAACCATAATTAAAACTATCTAGAAATTATTTTAATAAAAAAATATGTAAGGATATGAATCCTAAATACAGTAAAAAAAAAATTAAGAAAGTCAAAGTAACTACTCAGTGAAGTACGAAAAATCTCAACAGCTAAATTGGTCAATAATCCACAACGGAAAATTAAAAATCATAAGAAAGAAGAAATAGATTTTTCCAGCTCTAGTGTATATTCATAAAATCCCTCTACCAAGCTAAACCAGAAACTGGAAGCCCATACCTGGTGTAGATTCCTCTGAAATCTCAAATCGAATCCCGTCACTAGACTAATCCAAATATAGGTGGATAGAAAAAGAAGCATTCAGTAATCCATTATGTAGCATGGACCCGATACTCACCAGGCTCCAAGAATCATCATGAAATGAAGACCGAACGAAGAAATAGAAAGATAGGAAAGAAAGAAGGTGAAAAATAGGAGAATGAGTCGCGAAGACAGAAACCGATACGCACAAGAAACTTTTCACCGCACGAACCCAAACCTTGATAGTTTAACAGTTGAGACAATTAATATCAGTTGGGACATGGAACGAAATTATACATTAACCATCAATCCAACTGAAGATTGAATGCTCAAAAGTTAAGGAAAGGAAAAGTAGAAATACAAAAATAAAAATTAAAGACAGACAAATAAAAAAAAATATCACCACAAACACACAAAAAAATTGCAAGGTTCTATGGGCATCAGTCACTAGATATTTATTACCACGGTAGAATTCTAAAAGACACGCGAACTGATGCCCCACGTTGGGCGCCAAATATCTGTAACGAACCTACCATCCTTGGTCTACCTCCTCTGGGGCGGTGCTACCTATAAAGCCGGCCGTGCTCAGGGCTGGGGTGTGTTCTTGCCCCTTTGGAGATAAATTCGGGTTCGTTAACAAAATATTTAAAAGATAGCTGCATAAACAAAAAAAATATGGGGAAGAGATAAAGAGAAGGGTTGTTGATGATCGGCAGGGGTAGCTTTAGGTGTTCAAAGCTACACTGATCTCTACCCACACTACCTTGCCGACTCTAGGGTGCATTTAAGTCGGCCCAAAAAGTTCTACTTCACCTTTCGTAATGAAAACAAAATTCAAAATTCCATCTTACAGATTTATACTATATTGTTATTTATTCACAAAAAAAATATATATATAAATTTAGAGGAAAAAAAAAAAATAAAATTAAAATTTGTCACCATTTAGATTCATCGGTATTATTAGTACTAAACTATTTACAATTATATATAAAAAAAAATTCATAAAAAAAAATTGATCAAAATTTAATTATAATAATTATTTAAATTTTTGTATTTCTTTCTGAATTAATCATTTTATATGGTTGTTAACCTCCAAGAAACAAAACATGCACACCTTCTTTTCGAAGGAAAGGCGTTGACATGGTATTGGCGGTTTCACAAAAATAGTTATGACAGGGACTGGAATAGTTTGTGTGATTCATTGAAATGCCAGTACAAAGATTATAATACGGATTTTGACATTAAAAACGAAATAAGCCGTTGGAAACAAAGACCTAACGAGTCATTCGATGAATATTATGACACGATATTGGCATTATGCGACAAACTAAGGACACCATTATCAGATTGTGAATCATGTGAGACAATTCAGCGAAATTTAAAACCAGAGGTTAGGCATGAACTTCTCCATCTTGACATAAATCGAGTTGCGGTCTTGAGGCGTGCGGTAAGACGACATGAAACGTTTATAAAAGATGTGTCAATGGCAAATGTTAATAAACGACCGTATTTGAAAGGTCAAGTTTTGGAATTGGCTAGCAAAAGTTCTCGAACGGAAGTGGAAGAAAATCTAGATTCGGAAGACACGGAAATTTGTGTAGTGGTACGTTCTGGAAAATGCTGGAATTGTGACAAAGCCTGCCACATTTTCATGGATTGTGTAGAACCTCGTACAGTATTCTGCTACGGATGCGGATTAAAGAATACTTATAGACCACAATGTGTTAAATGTTGCCAGGAGCGGGGAAACTTCAACACGGGTGTCCGAACGATAAAGAACGGACATCCAAAAACATAAACTTAGATAATATTGACCCTGATATGAGTAATCAACCGGATGTGACCAATAAACCTGAAATAGGGAATATTCACCCTTTACAAAGACCCTACCATACTCGTCTTGAAGAATATAACCGGATAAGAGCTAGGATTTTTAATAATATTGAACCTGTCCTAAAACCTACCAGATCATTAAAAAGAATTCGCGAATTCTATAATTGGAGGAAAAGGTTAAGAAAATGTGTTGTTTCGTCAGTGGTAAACAAGAATAACGACAACAGGCCATACATTTTATTAAAAATAGGAAATAAAAAGCATTTAGCACTAATGGACAGTGGTGCCAACGTAAGTGCTATTGGAGGAGATATGTATCAAAATATTATTGATTCTAAACACTTTAAACGTGGTTTTCGAAATGTTAAAACAGCGGATGGACAAAAACAGCGTATAATGGGATCAGTAAAATTGGAAATAGATTATAATGGAATAAACAAAAACTTTGAATTTTTATTAATTCCATCTATAAAACAGGATATGGTTTGCGGGATGGATTTTCGGAAGGAATTCGGAATTCAAATATCGGTAAACACAATAAGTGAGATGCTGTTGGAAGAAGAGTCAAATATGATACCATTAAATCCAATTCAGAAACAAGAACTACATAATATAATTAATTATTTTCCAAACTCGGAACGAGATGGACTAGGAAGTACAAAATTATTAGAACATACCATTAATACGAGTCAGGCTGATCCAATAAAGCAGAGATATTATCCTATCTCTCCGGCTAGGGAAAAACTTTTGTGTGAGGAAATTGACAGGATGTTAAAGTTAGGAGTTATAGAGGAGTGTCCGAATTCATCGTGGTCATCTCCTGGTGTTTTGATTGTTAAACCAGGAAAGGTTTGTTTCTGCTTGGACAGTCGAAAATTGAATTCCGTAACGACCAAGGACGCATATCCAATACCTAACATAGACGGACTTATTTCAAGGCTTCCTCCAGTTTACTTTATTTCCAAAGTAGATTTAAAAGATGCATTTTGGCAAATTAAACTGGACGAATCCTCTAGACCAAAGACAGCTTTCACGATCCCTAATCGGCCATTATATCAATTTACACGAATGCCGTTTGGATTGTGCAATGCACCGCAAGCTATGTGCAGACTTATGGACCAAGTTATTCCGTATTATTTGAAAACAAACGTATTTGTATACCTTGACGACTTACTGATTATTCCTAAAGACTTTGATGAACATTTAAAACATTTACAAGAGGTGGCCACACAACTTCGGACAGCTAATCTGACAATTAACGTAGAGAAGGGCAGTTTTGCAATTAAACAAGTTCAATATATGGGATATATCGTAGGCCAAGGAGCTCTTAAAATTGATCCTGAAAAGGTAAAAGCTATTTCAGAATTTCCAGTACCTTAAACATTAAGACAGCTGCGACAATGTCTTGGAATGGTGGGGTATCGCAGATTTATTGACGATTACGCTACGGTAACTTTCCTTATGACAGAATTACTGTCTAAACGTAAAACTTTTTTGTGGACAGATGAGGCTCAGATAGCATTCGAAACAATTAAGCAAAAATTAACTTCAGCACCTGTATTGGTGTGACGCAAGTACATTTGGAATTGGTGCAGTTTTAGCTCAACTTGACAACGATGGCAACGATGACAACGAACTGCCAATAGAATATTACGGAATTAGAATGTTTGGCTGTTATACTCGCAATTAGAAAATTCAGAGCCTATATAGAGGGGCAAGAGTTTAAAGTTATAACCGATCACGCCAGTCTAAAATGGCTAATGAGACAGAAGGACCTTTCGGGACGGTTGGCCAGATGGGCATTGAAATTACAAGGGTTTGACTTTTCAATTGAGCACCGCAGGGGTAAGGACAACATTGCACCCGATGCTTTATCAAGAGCGTTTGAAGAGGAAACAAATATGGAGGAAATAGATTTACTGGTATTACCAGCCATTAACCTTAACTCTACAGCATTTGATACGCCTGAATATTTGACTCTGAGGGAGAATTTTTCAAAAGCTGAATTACCTGATTATAGGGTGGTGGATAAATATATTTACAAAAGACCGGATTTTGCATCTGAAAATCTGGATGAATCAGATTCCTGGAAGTCGCTTTTACCAATGGAACTACGTAAAGATGTTATATATGCGGCTCATGATGTGCCAAACGCTGTGCACGGCGGAATAGCCAAAACGGTTCAACGCGTACGGGAATTCTTCTTTTGGCCTAAGATAGTATCTGACATCAAAGAATATGTGCAAAATTGTGAATTATGTAAAACGTCTAAAACACCCACGTCTTCTCTGAAACCACCAATGGGGAAAATGGTAGAAACAGAAAGACCATTTCAAAGGCTATATTTGAATCTAATTTGTCCCTTTCCACGTACTATAAATGGGAACATCGAAATCTTCATTATTTTAGATCATTTCACCAAATTCACTTTCTTAAAGCTGTAAAGAAATTTGTAACTAAGCCTATAACAAAGTACTTGAAAAACGAAATATTTGGGTGTAATAGTTTCGGACAACGGTAGCCAATTTAGGTCAAAAGAATTTAAAGCGTTAATGGATAAATTTGGAATTAAACATCAGTTTACAGCTGTTCACAGTCCGCAGTGTAACGCAAGTGAGAGGGTCAACAGATCCATCAATGAGGCTCTCCGCTCGTATATACGTAATGATCAACGTAAGTGGGATGAATATAAAGCCAGTATAAATTGCGCAATAAGAAGTAGTATTCATCAGACAACTGGCAGAACACCATACGAACTCGTATTTGGTCAAACAATGATAAACCATGGACAAGACTACAACGTTATAAGAAACTTGAAACTTTTATCTGAAAATGATACACAATTGGAACGCCAAAATGAATTCTCGCTTCTGAGGGATTCTATCAGAAAGAAAATAAAAGCCGCGTATGATAGAAATGTTAAATCATATAATTTGAGAACTCGGACTAGAGAATTTAATATTGGTCAAGTGGTGATACACAGAAGTTTTGTACAAAGTTCACTGGTGAACAGATTTAATGCGAAACTTGCACCTACTGGCATAAAGGCTGTAGTAAAGAGGAAAGTTGGTAATGTTAACTACGAGCTGCAAGATGTCAAAGGGGGCCATATTGGTATATTTCATATTAAGGACATATGGATTTAGAATGATTTTTATTATACCCACAACATTGTTAAAATATTGACGCCTTTCTCAGATAAAGTTATACAGCATGCTTTTCTCTTCATCTGTTTTGTGATGGCGATGCTTTTGTGTTCAAAAATTTTTTTTATTTGGTTTTATATCGTATGAGTGTGAAAATTATACTTTCAAAGTGATTTCATTTTTTTTTTAATTCAATCAAGTTAGCTTTTCATTTTTCTATAATTTTGAATACATTTTTTTTGTGTCAAGAAGAAAGAAAATTTTTCAATTTAATAGTTGGTTGAATTTCAAATCAAAAGGAAGCTAGACAACGAAAAATAAAGGAATTATTTAATTCCATTTTAATTTGAAATTATTAATTTTTTTTGGTAAGTTTTGTATTTAATTAAAGTTTATAGTTGACCAAGGATTAATGTTTTCGAAATTTTTTTTAGGAATTGTTTTTTTTCCCAATTAGTTTTGAGAGTGTTGTGACGTCTAGGGGTTTTCTGCTGTTAGAAATATTATTCCAAAGGTTACAAGGAACTATCCCATTTTGGGGAGGATTTTACTTTCTACATAGGATTGTGTTTATAGGTTGCGTTTGCGAAGGAAACCTTCTACCCATTTATATCAACAACTATAATCTACAAATGTATGCAGATCATTATAATCATCTGTAAACGTGAAGCTATATGAATTCGAAAAACATAATTATAAATTACGTATGGCAAAGATCAAAATAATATATATCATATTATAAAGGAACATCTTTACTTCAAATCATCATTGTGGTCAAATACGGATGCATAAAAAAAATCATTGTCAAAGATTGGCTATAAAAAGAAAAAATTGGATAGGGGTGACCATATTAAAAAGTGTTTACATTATCTTCATTGTCGCGAGTGTTTTTGTTTACTAACTTTGTGAAAAATTTATAAATAATTTTCCCAGCGTGCTAGTTTTGATATTGTTTAACGTAAATATTATATTTCTCTAATTTTAATTGTTTTTCTATTAACGTAAAGAGTAGATTTTTACATTTCTATTTGTGATGTTTTTTGATGTCTGGTCACCTAATTTGAATTTATCATTTGAAACAATCCAAGCAAACGTCATTATCGCGTAATTACCTATTCAACTTAAATTATATCCATTGCACCCTTTACATCCAATACTACAACCTAAACTTCATTAATAAACTTCATTAATTAGTTAAACTTCATATATCCAACAAAAACACATTTCACTCATTCATACATTTTGGTCCATATCAAATTTGTATCTTAGAAACATTTTCTTCTAAGAAATAAATCTTCCAAATTCTCTCACACACTCAATCAGAGACTTTTTCTTCTCTGAGCGAGTTACACTTACACAAACTAACATTCATACAAACTAGCTTACACCCTTAATAAATAATTGAATAAAACTTCCAGCCAATTATGTTCTTCGTCTACAAGCGCTGTCACCAAGCGCGAGGGAAAACTCTCACAAATCGAACGCAGTGGTGGTCATTGCCGGGAAATTAGCGGTTTAGTGGGAATCCTGCTCCTAAGTTGGAATTTGCAAAAAAAACATACAAATTTATCAAATATTAAGTTCTAATTTTTAACTTAGCAACACTTACATATTGCCCGTGTACAAAATATTTTTTCTGGAATAAGTTCAGAATACTCCCACAAATCGAACGCAGTGGTGGTCATTGCCGGGAAATTAGCGGTTTAGTGGGAATCCTCCTCCAAAGTTGGAATTTGCAAAAACGCACTTGTTGTATTGTTGCATTTCAACTAATTCCAGCTTCAGCCAATGATACCACTTAGATTTTTAATATATAGTATGTTATCATATTCCTGGGTACCAATTCCAACTTTGGAGCAGGGTTCCCACTATGACCACCAACCCGGCAATGACCACCACTGCGTTCGATTTTTGGGAGTATCCTGAACTTATTTCAGAAAAAATATTGTACAGGGGCAATATTTAAGTGTTGCTAAGTAAAAAATCAAAACTACATTTTTGATAAATTTGTATGTTTTTTTTTTGCAAATTTCAACTTTCGAGCAGGATGCCTACTAAACCGCTAATTTCCCGGCAATGACCACCACTGCGTTCGATTTGTGAGAGTATTCTGAACTTATTTAAAAAAATATTTTGTACACGGCAATATTTAAGTGTTGCTTAGTAAAAAATCAAAACTACATTTTCGAAAAATTTGTATGTTTTTTTTTGCAAATTACATTTTCGGAGGAGGATTCCCACTAAACCGTTAATTTCCTGGCAATGACCACCACTGCGTTCCATTTGTGGGAGTATTCTGAACTTATTTCAGAAAAAATATTTTGTACACGGGCAATATTTAAGTGTTGCTAAGTAAAAAATCAAAACTACATTTTTAAAAAATTTTTATGTTTTCTTGCAAATTCCATCTTTGGAGGAGGATTCCCACTAAACCGCTAATTTCCTGGCAATGACCACCACTGAGTTCGATTCGTGGGAGTATTCTGAACTTATTTCAGAAAAAATATTTTGTACACGGGCAATATTAAAGTGTTGCTAAGTAAAAAATCAAAACTACATTTTTGATAAATTTTTATGTTTTTTTTTCAAATTCCAACTTTGGAGCAGGATTCCCACTAAACCGATAATTTTCCGGCAATTACCACCACTGCGTTCGATTTTTGGGAGTATCCTGAACTTATTTCACAAAAAATATATTGTACACGGGCAACATTTAAATGTTGCTAATTAAAAAATCAAAACTACCTTTTTGAAAATTTTGTATGTTTTTGATTCCCACTAAACCGCTTATTTCCCGGCAATGACCACCACTGCGTTCGATTTGTGGGAGTATACTGAACTTATTTCAAAAAAGATATTTTGTACACGGGCAACAATCAAGTGTTGCTGAAAAAACGAAACATAAGCTATTGGTTACATTATACATAATAGTAAATTACTTTATACATATACATATTTTAAGCTTAAGTTTTAAATAAAAAAAAAACTTAATTTTTTTTATAAATATGTATCTTTATTATTTAATAAATCTTAAATTTACCAAAAAGTCTGTTTTTAACATTTTGCGGTGTAAACAGCTTAGAAACGAAATTGAAACAGAAACAGAATAAACGAAATGGAATAGAAACAAAACAGACAAAATATTCGGTTTTTTTCTCTGTTTTCTTTACGAGCGTAAAGGTGTTAACATCTTTGCAAAAATTCTACATCTTTCAACATCTACAAAAGATGATTATTTCTCATTTCGTTCCATCTTACATCTTTCGTTATTTTAAGTGTCATCACTAAAAAAATACAAAAAAGCGATTTTCTTTGTGCCATCACTAGTAAACTGACATTGCAGAAAATAAACAAAAACAAAAATTATTCAACAAAGGAAAATGAGCGGCACATGTAAGAATTTCATTCTTATGTCTACCAAAAATTTTTCTTCATCATCTTCCAGAAAGACCTTTAACATTTCAATGTACTGCATTAAAATTCGGTTTTGTTCTTGCAAAGCAACAACTACTCCAATGATTAATGATTTCTCTAAATCCAATTTTTTATTTTCAACAAAAAATATGCGTCCTTTTCTTTTATTTTTTGACAGCTGAATAAATGGCGGATAAAAGATGTTGCCAATGTAAACACTTGTTTCACATTTTCAACATCTTCCACGCGTTTCACAAAGATGTTTAGTGTAAAAAGCCCATTACATTATACATAAAGGTAAATTACTTATACACATACAGTTTGGAAACGAAAACAACAGAAAAACATAATGAAATTGAAACAAAAACAGATAAACGAAATGGAAAAGAAACAAAAACAGACAAAAAATTCTGTTTTTTTTCCTCTGTTTTCTTCACGTGATTTTTATATATATACATATTTTATGTATATTTAGATATATTTTATTTGTTTTTATTATGGAGACACTAATCGATAACAGAAATATGGTTATGGGTATGGCTATATCGATATGGTATGGCACGTCTAATTGAACCCCATTTGTAGATGTAGAAAGGTGTAGAATTTTTAGCCTGTATAATTCTTATTTAAAGTTGTTAACATTTTTGCAAATTAATGAAAGATCTAGCTCAGTGGAAAAATGCTATAAAAACCAGTAAGTTCTCTTGCATCGAACTGTCACTCTACTCTCTTTTTTTGCTGTCTCCTTAAGCGGAGTTTACATTATATCTGATTTTACCTAAAGAAAATCAAATTAGAAATTCTAAGAAATGATGCGCTTGTCAAAAAAATCTGTTTGGCAAACCGCTTTGGGTTTATACTGCATTTCTATATACAGTGGCTCACAGTCAAAGTGAGCCAGGTAAATTTTCAAATTAAACTATTGATAAATAATAAAACAAAAAACTGATTGGCGAAAATATTAAGTACTTTGTTTGCTTAACTTCAAAGCTTAAACAGTTATTGCAGATAAATCTTTTTAGTAATATAAAAAAACAACAAAAACTCAAAAAATTACCCAAATACACTCAAAGTAAGTCACTTGATTTTGTTCTTGGTAAAATAGCGGTTTTTTGTTTCTAATATTTTTGCATTGATCTTATTGTTAATGCGTTATTTGTGTATAAAACATCAAAGAGTGAGGATAGGACTACAAACAAGTGTATAAATTAGAGAGCGAGTAATTGAACTCTAAACGAATGTAAATCTCAAAGAGAAATGGCTAAATTTGTCAATAAAAGCCGTGGAACTGTACAGCAGATTATCCACCGCTTTACAAGAGATGATAGAATTGAAAATAAAGTGAAAAAAGTAATATTAAAACATTTTCGAAAGGAAATGCGGCTTTTATTGTGAGAAATAAAAAAAATCCTCGGTTAAGCACTCCGAAACTGACAGAAATGGTCAAAAGTCAGATGGATGTCCAAGTACACCCTGGAACAGTTAGAAGAGTGCTTAGAAAACACGGTTATAATAGAAGAGTAGTAAGAAATAGCCGTTTATTAGCAAAATAACCCGTAAAAACGCCTAGAGTTTGTTCGTAAATACGTTTAAAAGTATATGAGTTTTTGGCAAAAGGTATACACATTTTAAAAAGCAAGAATTATAATATAATTATTTGTTTACGTTGCATTACTCGTCGTTCGAAACAAAAATAAGGTTTCCGATTACGTTTTGCAAAAATTCATATTGTAGACGAGACGTCAGCAAAAATATCCCGCGCGTGTAACTACACTCACAATATTATATCGTTAAAAACAACTTAAAATACATATTAAATTAATCGAAAATACAATCAAAAAGAGGACTACTGATTTTGTATCATATTCAGTCCATTTTGTTGTTTATTTTCAATCATTGTTTAATAATCGACAAAAGTAGTAAAAACAATAGAAAGTTGTTTAAAATAACCATCAATTTTTTTACGACAAAAAGTTAGAAAAAACTACTTTTGTGGTTTGTTTTTCAAATTGAAAGTTTTTTTTATTTGTATGTAATTACAAAACACAACACACAGATGTACATATGTCTATTGGCTTTGTGTGTATGTATATTTGAATAATTTCTTGTAATTTTTATTGAAAAATTTTTGTATATAAACAAACTATTTTGGTAAAAAAACAAAAAAGAATTATTTCAATTTTTAGAAACAGAAAACATAAAATTTACATTTAACTGAAAATATCAACTCCTACTGAATGTCTGTAGATTTTTATAGTTTGTTTTTTGAATGACTGATTCAAATAGTTAAAAAATACATTTCTATGAATTTCAATTGATTCTTCGTTTAAAAACAAACTTTACGTATTACTTTTTAAATAAACTACATTCGGTAACGGAAAATATATTGTGAGTGTAGAAATAATTTTAAATTCCCTAACGTTGGGGTGTCCAACATATATTAGGGTGTCTTAACTCCTCCCCCTGTAAGATCAATCGTCCCGATTGTTAAATTGCTAGAAGATCGTTAACACTACAGAATCGTTGTGGCGATTTTTGTGAAGAGGGTTCTTTATCAATAGAAACCTTTGGTTTTACCTCTTCTTTTACCATTGTTATTACGTTAATATCCGAATTGGATTTATTTCTACCTTTGTAAAATACTAGACAAACTGCAATAAGCAGTACAATAGATAAAATTATATTGGTGGAAAACATTAGATTTCCTTTAGTGGATATGGAGTTTATTTCATCAATATTGTTTACCTGTAAGTTCTTTATCATTTCTAAAGATAGAACTTCTTCAACTAGTGATTGATTAGAAGATAGCTGTAGTACAGCTGGAAGGGGTTTCAAAGTTGATAATTCCTTTGAAACAAATGTTCGATTTTCGATAGTAATTGTTTCGTTGTGAAACTGAATCAAATACGTTCCGGACAACTGATATGTTTTATTTTCAGATATTTCTACAATTCCGTTAAATTGATTTAGAAGGATAATTCCTTGAGACAGTTCCTGTATGGTAGGTACGTGCTGATTATTTATAAGAGTGCAATAATGGTTCTTGCTTTTTAAAAGTGATGGTATACAATTGGTTTTACTTATATCTATTAAATCTTCATTATTACAAATACATAATTTATTAAATTGAGAGCAATCATTTTTTATTTGAAAAATTTTATTCTTACATCTAATTACATTTTCTGAATCAACTTTTATAATCATTTCACTCTGTTTCACAGGTTTAATTAATATTTTTTCACAATTTGTTCGATCAATGGATGGCAAGTTAATTATGTAAATAATTGATAAATGGTCCGTTGCTATTCTTATTGGAGCAAATCCTAATGCTTCTTCTAAATTGCTATAGGGAAATTCTTCAAGGTCTAAGAACTCCTTGGCTTCATCAATTTCATTCTCTGAGAGTATAAAGGAATTTACTACACCTATTCTTGCCCATTGTAAGGCGTATTCTACATTCATTATTTCAGCTTTCAAAATATTTATTTTGTTTCTAATAGAATCTTCTGCTGTCCTCTGGACTTCTCCCAAGGATTGAACTGTTCTTAAAATTTCATTTGTGGTGTTGGTCAGTAAGTTAATTCTTTCAATGGTATCCCTGTTTACTATCCTTTGTCGTTCATTATTCGTTAGTAGACTATTTATTCTGTTCACAACAATGTCATGGTCCTCGTGATCTGGTGAACCAGCTATCCATTTCCAAGCTGTTCCTATAATATCGATTGAACGTCTTGTCCGTGGCTTCATTCTCCTCAACTGGTTTCTCAGTCGGTTAATGTCATGAAGTAGGAATGGAAGTATCGAACTGTTTCTTAAAATTTTCCCTTGAATCTCGTTGTTCAAAATGTCGACAGTCCGTTCATATTCGTCTAATTCCAAAATATGGATGAGTTTAAAATTTCCATTCTGTAGTCTCGCTTGCCTTAGATGGATCGAGATCGATTGCGAATTCGTATAGTCCAATATTTGAAATTCCGTTTTGCAAACTCCCAATATTGCAAAAAGTATTAACAAAAAATTCATGTTCTGTAAAACAAAAAAAATATACATTACCTAACATGTTTTAAGTCCTTATATTATCTTTATGAATAATTCTATTTCTTAATTTAATTCTTACTTTATTACCAAGGTCTTCTTCAATTTTCTGCTTCTTAAATCTTGGCAATAATTTGTTTCTTTGTCCTATAATTTTCTCATATATTATGTCACCTGGTTGATAGGTTTTTATCTGGCTAAGATTATTTTTTAATAACATTCTTTCCTGAGCCTTTTTCAATGCTTTCACTAAATTATGTGTTACCCTATTGAAAAGAATATCTGTTGGTTTATTTTGGGTGACTGAGTGAATTGAATGATTATATTGACGGGCTGCTCTATAGAAAATTTCTGTATCCTCTAAGAGGTGAAATTCTTCTTTGATACATCTCGCTATTTCTATTATGGTTGAATGGACTCTTTCGACTTGACCATTCGTCGTGCTATGACGTGGTGTGCAATAATATAGTTCAATCCCTAATCGTTGCATTAGTGATTTGAATTGGGCGGCCAGAAAGCCTAGTTCATTATCGAGTGTAATTTTCTTTGCATTTGGAAAGCCCTGTAGTACGTCTAACACTTTTTCTCCTAGGTTAGTTTTATCTTCAATATGTTTAATAATCAAAAATTTGGAATATGCATCAATGCAAGTTATAAATTTTAAACCTTCTGCATAAAAAATATCTATATTAAGGGTGTGGGTGTGGGTGTCTATTATACTTATTTCTATTACAGATGCCGACATTGTCTAATGTATTCTTTAAAATGATAAGCCATCTTTGGCCAATAGTACTGCCTATATACTTGTTTGTGATTTTCTCCACAGCTCCGATGAGCACGGGAATGAGTGTTTTGTATAATGTCCTGTCGGTCATCAACATTTATTACGTCCATGGGAATATTTTGGTGTATACAAATTTATTCGTGAAAACACCTTTCACAGTCTCTTTAAAATCATAGAGATCCTCTTGCGTACAATGTACCGCAGTAACTAAATTTGGTTGAATCAATTCTAAAAGAATGGTCTTGAGATTCTCCCTAGTGTCGTATTCTATAATATGTCTAGTTCTACCAAAATTTATTATCATTTCGTGTATTGTAAAATTTGCCTTACTCAACAGAATTTGTTGTTTAAATTCGTTTAAGGGTTTAAAAATTTCGGGAATATTAAAGTCATCACTGCTTTTAGTGGAATGTTGAGTATCATGTAAAGATTCTTCGTCTGAAATGTTTTTTAAGTATTGGCGTGAAAGAGCATCAGCTACCATGTTGGTAACACCTGGCTGATAAATAATTTTCGGCGAAAATTCCTCTATAAAAGAGCGCCATCTTTTAATTTTTGCATTAGGGTTTCGTGTAGATACTGCAAATGTCAACGGCTGATGGTCTGTGTGAATTTCGAGATTCGAACTGCCATATAGGTAGTTCCTTAAATTCTTTAATGCCCATGCAATAGCATAAAGTTCCTTTTCATTTGTTGCGTAGTTGTGTTCAGTTGAACTTAATGTTTTTGATATAAATGTAATACACTCAAAAAAAAAAATTAAGTGGAAAAATTTGTAAACGGTTTTCAATCCCACTTTACTATTTATGTACTAATTTTTAGTAAACAAATTATTATTTAGCAAATTATTTTGCTATTTACATTTTACAAGTTACGGAACTTTTACAGAATATTTACAAATTTTTGTTGCTAATTTCAGAAATCATTTTACAAATTTTTGAAAACTGAGTTGCTAAATTTAACGAAAAAATTTACTAATTTTAAAAAAGTGGATATTGAACAAAATTTTATTACGAATAATTAAAACTTATACTTACACAATTAAATTGCCTTCCCATTTAAAAATTATAATATATATTAATAGAATAGAAAAAAAATTGTCATATATCAATATATAGATCCTATATTTTAAACTCATATATGTTTATATATGATTGACTTAGAAAGACCTAAAAATCCATGAATTTATATATTAATACATATTTAAATCTAGGTAAAAATTTTCGTAATGTTAAATTAAAAATTATTTAATGCTAATGTTAAAATTTGTTTGAAAAGGAAATGATGGGAGCAAGCATGGAAACTATGACCTATAGTAATACTAACAATTTTTTTCAAGAAAAAGAGAAAAAATTGAGTTAAACCCAATTAAAAACTATAAATGCATTTTTCTGACTTACGACCACTTTACCTAAGTTCATAGATATATAATTCTATTATTCTTTTTTAACTCACATTTGTTCATATATCACTGATTCATAAAAAATTTATTTGTTGTTTTTGTTATTGAAAGTCAAATTTGAAGTTTGCTGATTTATAGGTCACAGAATTTGAAACATTCTGTTTTTAAAGTCTTATGTAATGTATTATAATAAAAAAAATATAATTTACTAAAAACAGTACAATTATTCAAAAATAGAAACTTTTTTTAATATATGAGCATTTATGAAGAATAATATATTAACATAGTATATGAACTAAAATATATGGTCATATATGACTTTCGAATCCGACCACATGAGAATTTTTAACTAGGTTAATATATAACTGCATTTTATCGACATATCATATTCTTAATCTAATTTTAAAAAAATTCATAAATCCACAAATTGCAGTCACTGAATTTATGTTACATAGGCTGAAAAGGGATCGGAAGTGGATACTTTTCACAACCGGCTCACTTCCAATAACAGAAATCCACTTAAGTCCGAAAGTCGGTTTGTTGAGTAAAAGAATATTCTTAGAGAAAATATGCTCCAGAGTATAAAAAAGTGACCATTTATTTTATTATATGCAGTTTGGCAGCTTAAAACAATGCTTTATATGCAAATCCTTTTATCAAACATTTACATATTTCTTTTGTCACCATTTTTTAATTGTTAAAAAAATTATCGGCGAATCAAGTTTTGATTAAATAGGTCGTTCTCAAAATTCCTATTGTATATACTCTGCCAACGTCTCAACCACCTTATAAAATATATTCCGCTTTATATTTTTCTTCCTGAGCAGTAATGGTTTACGTTCAAATGTAGTTTTTATATTTTTTCTTTGAACGCTCCCATTTTAATTTTTTCATGTATTTACTTTTTTGTTTGCTTTAAATTACTATGAATCAGGGATGATAAATGTAATTTTCAAAGTAGTACTAACGAATTTAAAAATTATTAGATTTTCGACCTTCAGTACCAAAACATGTTTTACTTATTTTATAAGAAGTACTTGGTCTATTCTGGGAAGAATGGTAATGTAGAAAATTACACTTTTTGGACATGTTTCTGCATGTTTTAAAAAATATCACAAATCGCTAAATTGGCAACATATTTTGCATTTTTAATATTTTATGTTTTATACGCCGTTTTATGATTTGGGTAAAATTTTTAACAATTCGCATTTAATTCCCTTTTTAAAGTTGCTTCCAAAGTTTTGTCTATTTATACGGTGACTTTTTTGTTCTTAAACCGAATGTAAATGAATGCAACGAAAGTAGAATAACAAAAATATGCACGAAAAACGATAATCGTGCTTTTTTTGTTACGCAGCTTACTTCTTTACACCGTTCGCCTCCGAACTCAAATTGTAGGTAATAATTCCATGCAAAATAGTCACTGTGTAAATGTGATCTAACCCCAATATTTTCTTTTTCAAATAATTCAGAAATTCAATCTACAACCACTCTATGAAATATATTCTCGACATTTTCTTTTGAGATTTTCCCTTTTTTATCCGAGATAATATTTTAATAAAGAATAATAAAAACAAAATTGATGTATTTTTTGATTCGCATTATAAACACTGATTTGCCTATATTTCAGTTTGGATAATATTGACACCACTCAAATTACAATTAAAATACGTTTCAAATGAGACCATATCCGTTGACACAGACTACGATTTTAAAATTTTCGCATTTTTTCACTTGTGTGGAATTATTGGAAAATTAATGTGGAAATACCGGACTTAACATAAAACAAATGTGTATGGTCTTTCTATACTCTAATAATTTAAATTGTATGTTCTGTCATTCGTGAATAAAACACTTATTTTTTCGGCTAAACACTTTCAAAGAGAAAATATACATAAGATGGGTGCTTAAATTCAAGTTTTACATGGGAAACAACAACAAATATGTTACCTAAAGTTTCAGTTAGTAGCTATCTGGACATTGTCGAAATGAGGCTAAGTAAAAGAAATTTTCAATCTTACAATAGCTAATATTCGGGTTAACTTATATTTAGCTTAAAAACCTGCAGTACGAAGCTAGAATTTTAAGAACAAAGAGTGTAATACTCTCATTTTTTAAAAAAAAATTTACAATGTGGCTGCAGATTAAAAATTTATAATTTCTTCGCGGCTTTAAATTGATAAATTTAAATTTTTTTTTTGTGTTGCTACTGATAGTTCTCGTCATATTTATTTTAGTTTTCTCTAAAATAAACAGTTTTCTGCCTGAAGCATAGCTATTAAAAAAACCCACGGTAAATATGGTTAAAATATACAAAAATTTTAAAGTTAAAGTCAAATAGAAATATATTCTGTGGCGGCGGATAAAAATTTGTAGTTGTAGTATTAATCGCCAATTGTGTTTTTCTTATGCGTTTTTAGAGTTGTTTTTTGAGGTTTTAATTTGGAAGTATCCCATCAAACAAAGGCAAACATTTGTGAAGTCGATATACACGTCGACCACGATATGCACGTCAACTGTTACACAGTATTGGCGATAAGACACAATTTTGCAAATTCTCTTTCGAAAATGACATTAAACTATTTATACTAATTCAGTACTCGGAATTAGTATAAATAGTGGTTTTGTATAAAATAAAAAAAAACTGTATACAAGATCAATTTTTATAGAAATATTTTGTATTCAATTTTAATTTTTGATTTAATGTATAATTTAAACCTTTAAATTGTTAAACCAAAATAGGTCTTTTTGCACTGACAGACTGAAAATGATTATTTGGGGTTCAAGTTCAGTTTAGGTGCAACTCTCCCAAATATTTAGCATGTTTAAAACTGCAAATTTTTCTCTTTTTTGATGGTCTGATTAATCCGAGTGTTATTTCGGTTTAAGTTTCAAAATTGGTTCTGCTTATATCTTACTCAAAAAAATTACTTAAACACATTAAATCTTTGGACAAAGGATTGTTAAAGCCAAATTTCAACTGAAAACCTGTTGTCTAAGCTACAAATGTATTTACATAAACCATATTATTATATAAATATTTTTTGGTATCCAAAGGCTTTGTGAGAAAAACTTGGTTAAGAAATTAAAAAAAGGGCTCGTAATGGGCTAATAAGTATGTAAAATTTTCATATCATATACGCCATTTTAATTCACTTACCAATGATGCCCATATGAGGTCATTATTGAAGGAGACACGATAAGTCCGTGTTTCAAGTTTAACCCCCCTGATAGGGGTCTCTGACCAAAAAAATATTTTCTATTCAGCCCGAAAAATACTATCTGGGGGAAAAAATTAAAAACGTAAATTTCACCTACACTGGGGTCGAATTCTGGCATTTGTGATTTTAACGGAATTTTTTCCTAAATAAAAATAAAAGTTTAAATTGGTGTTATCATTATTGATATTATTGTAGTTACTTATTAAAAAAAACAATTTTCGAACGATTTCATTTGATCACGAGTGCCGTAACTCGGATCCTGAACTTGTTCAATTTTAAATAATTTATCTTGTGAGTCCGAACTGTTTGTTGGGATATGTGAATGCTCTAAAATACATCTCTGTATTGTGGCCTTATTTTGCAACTATGTTTGTCACCATTTTTTTGTTAAAAAAACCTTTATAATTGTGAACGTGTTGCGTGTATTAAAAAAAGAAAATCGTTTTAAAAATAATAAAAAAGATTTAATATTGTAAACGTGTGTCACGTGTTTTGAAAAAAGAGAAATCGTTTGAAAAAAATAATATAATAAAAAAACTACAGTTCGTTAATTTGTGGAAACTAATTGCAAACCAAGCCACCATTTTAAAGGCATTTCATTACAAAGGTAAGTATCAAAATTTTTAATAGGTAACTTGGAAAAAAAATTGTGTCGGCGGATCATATTTTCCAAGTTATTCGCCTCTAAATTTTGGCCATTTAAATAATAATTGCAACATTGGGAAATTTGATTTATTTTAATATAAAAAACAACAAACTTTGATATCGCTGGTACTTTTAAATAAAGCTTAAAGTCTTGGCCAAAATTTATTTGTAGTTACTGCATTTTATTGGTAAAATATTAAGATACGCTTTTTCCGAAAAATTTTATTTTAAAAAGGTAAAATTGATATATTAGAATTTTTCCAATAGTTTTTTTAATTAAAAATAAAGCAAATTTTTCAATGTTGCAGTTGTTGTTGGAAAAAGACAAAATAGACGCAATTTTATCTTTCCAGTTATGCACTTCTGTTGTTTTTGGAATATATATCTGGAATGAAAAAATAGCGGGATATTTTATTTCTTTATTTCCACATATGTCGATTTTTTAGCGCGCTATCAGTTGTTGTTTGCAAGAAAATAATTTTATCTCTTTTCAGAAATTAATACAAAAGTACAAAATTTGTATCAAGAATTCGGAATAAACTAATATAAGGAGGTAAATAATTTTGAATTAAAGTATTATTTCCGATATAATAAGATCTGTCATTATGTCTAAAAACCAGAGCTTGAGAATTATAATTATAATTTTTATAAATTTTAAAAAAGTTTTTGAGATACGTCGATTTAAATTGCGGACTTCAAAGAAAGCATTTGTATTTTGGAAAGGTACCATTTGGAGCTATTCAAACCTCGCTTTCAATAGCTCCAAATGGTACCTCAATGATTCTATAGACAAACTTTTCATTGCGATATTCCCTGTCAACCCTGCTTTTAAATACTACCGGTTGTTTTAAGGCTTAATGGTTTTTGTAAAAAAATTATTTTGTTTTTATAGAAATAACGCAACATTTATAGTCAGTGTTTTAGAAAACCTGCCGCATCTAGAATGGTGCAATTCAATTGGCAACTCACATTCCCCCTTTAAATTTTTATATGAAATGTCTTAATTTTTATCATTAAGAGCTCATTTTAAGTAATAACGGCACTTTGTTGCAATTTAAAATGAACCGTTGTTTATTAACAAATTTTTATAATAAAATTTTTATTTCTGTTCTAGAAATATGAGTTCAATACTTTGCCACAATTGCAGAATGTCATTTGCGTCTGTGAAAGAAATATGTGATCATATTCGTAACCTAGGGTGTTATGAAAGTGATGGAAGTTCTATTTGTACAGTGTGTAACCAACCTTTCCAAACATTTTTAAAATTCAGGAGGCATATTCAAAGTCACTTCAACCTGACAGCAGATCAATTAGTTTTAGTTGACAAAATCATTAAGTTTGATAACACAAACAATGTAAATATACTTGACGAAAATGTATTTGAGATACCAAATACATTTGATAAATCACATACTGTAGATTTAATTGATGAAAGAGTTGAAAATACACTAGATGATAATAATAATACCAATGTAAATAGGTATATAAATACTTTAAGAGACGAAGCTCTGTTATTTACTACAGTCTTACACGGCAAACTAAATTTTTGCAGAAAAGATGTAAATGAAATAATGGAGCTAACATGGCAACATGTTACGCACCCTATAACGGCAATTTTAAAAAAATATTCGCAATTTATAAACGATGTCGTCAAAAAAATTGAATTTGTACAATTAGTCAACCAATTTGAAAAATATTTCGAACATATTGCAAGTGAATATAAATTATTTGAGGTATTAAAAGAGAATAAATTAATCGGAGATTTCGATCATTTTACGATTGAGTTTGGAGTGAAGGAAACTTATTCTAAAGGTGTAAGGGTATTTAAGGAAGTAAATTCGAAAGCATAATTTTTCCCAATTCAGTTTCAAATTAAATGCATGTTTAATGAGCAAGTTTTAAAAAAGACATTTGAATCTATTGAATCCCGTTCAGAAAAAATAACAAATTTTGTTCAGTGTAAGTTATGGAAGACGAAATGTGAAAAGCTTGGCAATAAGAAGTGTATTCCATATATTTTGTATTATGATGATCTGCAAATAAATAACGTCATTGGATCGCATAAGGAATATATCTCAGCTTTTTACATGGCATTTCCTAATTTAATTAATCATTTTAAACTGGAAAAGATTATTACTGTAGCTTTAATGAATTCTGTATATTTAAAAATTAAAAGTAAGGAATGCGTGGGAAAACTCGTCGACACATTCAAATCTTTAGAAGAAGATGGAATCAATTTTAAGTATGAAAACCAAACAATTAATGTTAAATTTGTACTAGGTCTTGTTGTAGGAGACAATTTGGCGATGAATAGCCTTTTAGGTTTTCAAAAAAGTTTTAGTGCAAACATGTTTTGCAGACTATGTTGACTTTCAAAAGATGATACGAGATATTCTTTAGTTGACAATGAAAATAAAATGAGGACAGAGGATAATTATAAAACCGATTTACTAGAAAATTACCAAAAAAAAAAAAAACGGGAATCAACAATGAATCGGAGTTTAATAAAATTTCAACCTTTCATGTAGCGAGTAATTACGGAGTAGATGTTATGCACGATTTTTATGAGGGTGTAGCCCAGTACGATTTGTGCGCAATTTTCAGGTCATTTTTAGCAGATAAAAAAATCACTTTATCAGAAATAAATGACATAAAACAAAGATTTAGTTACCAAAGGGATATAGAAAACTATTCTCCTCAATTGACAATAGAAAGAATAAACTCAAACAATTTGAACATGAGCGCTAGCGAGACTAGAACATTTTTATTTTTATTGCCAATAATGTTATATAAAAAAATATCGTGCGATGACACAGTTTGGAAATTTTTATTGATTGTCGTTAAATTAATGGACTTGCTTAATATTTCAGCGTTTAATGATGATACGAAAACTTTATTACAACACATCATTAAATAACATAATAGATTGTTTATTTCTATTTTTTCTGAAACATTGAAACCAAAGTTTCACTTTTTAACGCATTACCCCAGAGTTTTGGAAAATTCCGGCCCATTCAGAAATTTTTCTTGCTTTAGATTTGAAAGCAAACACCAACAAATAAAAAAGTATACAAACGTTACTAACTCTCGGTTAGATATTATTCTATCCTTGTCAAAAAAATGGCAGTTGTATTTTGTAAAAACTGTAATGAATGGAATAGACAATAGACCCTTTATATTTCTAGATAAACATATTCAAAATTTATCGAAACGATAATAAACTCTAATATAACATAACTTCTTTTGAAGTTTATAATCAATTTGAATTTTACGGAAGAAAAATAAAATTTCATGATTTACTTTTTAATAGATTAAAAACCAATATTTTTAAAGTTTTAGAAATCGTACATGATATCGAAAATAAAAATATTTTTCTTTTAACAATGCAATTTTACAATTGTATGTATAATAATGACTTCGACGGATATATTGTGACAGAATCTGAAAAAAGCATAGATATACAAGCCATTGATAAATTTTACACTGTGCCTGTTGATATATATAATAATTGTGGTGAAAAACTCACTAGAGTTAAGTCCTACTTTTAAAACATTTCAAAACAAATATGAACAATGTAAAATTTGTACATACAGTGTTCTTCAAAACAAAAGAAACAAATCGTGGAAATCGTCTCTGATTTAAAATATTTCCTTTTCCAAATCGTTTAGAATAAATATTTAAAATGGATCTTATTAATATTAAAAATAGGTTATAGGAAGTGTTCAAAAAAATTAAACAAAATATATATGCGTGATAAAGTTCCACATATGGGACTGTACACAACAAAAGCAACAAAATGAAAAAATTTCAGTAGTTTCATAAAAAATCAAAATTATAATGTCTTTTTATTATTTCTCTTTTTTTTGTTAAAAGTATTTTTTTAATCGTTACTGAGTTATTTCGTATTGCTAATTTAAAATTAAAATATCGCAAACAAACATTTCCTAGAATCATTAATATATAATAAAGTACTTGTTATATTTAGTACCGTTTGTTAGCAAATGTATCGAATAATAGTCCGATTTTAAAGTGATTGTTCTGATTGAATGAACTATTCAGTGGATTCAGTTGATTCACTATCTCTATTAATAATTTAAATTAACCCATTGAAATGGTATGAAATTAATTTGTATTCATTAATTTCTAATTTAAGTACAAACATTACTTTCTTAAAAGTTTGGTTTGCGGTAAAGCATATTTTAGCATATCTGATTCCTTAAATGTACGTACATACATATTTTTCAGTTTATATAAAGAAAATCTTAAAATCTTAAAAATTTAATAAATATTAATAATTTAGTTAATAATTGGTCATTTTCTTATGTGTATAAAATATAAATTACTCTATACACACAGTTCTTATAAGATGGTAGAGAAGTCAATATATGACACTTTAAAGGAAATTGATCCCGAAAACGTGGAATATCTTAATCCCATATTTAAAGGTATTGCATAAATCTTACTATATATATAAAAAATAATAAATTTTAAACATTTTCTAGAACACAAAATTTTAGTAAAGCATTTATTTATGCTGTCGAGAGATGATTTAAAAGAAATTATTCCCCAATTATCTATAAGGATTGAGTTTCAAAATCATTTAAACAAGTGGAAAGATGACAATACACCAACTACCTCCATAAATAGTAAACTATCCACTTCTAATAATAATGCATTATCAGAGGATTTCCTAAAAGATTGTTTAGTGGTAAGTTATTGTTGTGCAAATATTAATTTTATTATGTCTATGGCATAACTCCACAAACACGGAAAAGGTTATATTTTATTTCTGTTTTTTTTTGTGATTAATTTTTTTTAATAAAAAAATTAAGTCAAAACGCTTAATGTTACAAGAGAAATTTTAAATAAGTTTAATTGAGGGGTAACATATCTTTTAGTGTATAGAAAAGCGAGGAGTTTTATTGAATACAAAAACCTTGTAAAATTTTTTTATGTCGATTAAAGTGTTTTTTTTTTTTTGTAATAACACTTCAAATAATTTTATATTTTTATGCTGTTTTCTTTAGAACTTAAAATTATGCCTTGGTGATTCTTTTGCATATATAAGAACATCCTACAAAAGAGCTGGAATACTTACAGAGGGCATGAGGAGATTAGTTGTGAACAATATATTTTCGTATTGCAACGCAAAGCGTATATTGGTAACAAATAGAGTAATGGAAGATCTGGCCATTCAAATTTGTACACATTTTCCAACTGAAAGCCAGGTATAATTTGATTAAATTTTAATTATATGCAGTAAAACATCGCAATAACGGACGAAAACGGTAGCAGTCAATTTCAAAGTGTTGCTAAAATGTTACGCTTATTTTAGTATCCGCATCCGTTCAAGAGTAATGGAAGCTTATTGAGAGGCAGTTTCATTTTAAAATTATGGTTTGAGGCCCAGTAAAAATTATGGTTTGAGGCCCAGGAAAATCGTTGGTTTTTAGTATATGTTCGCTATTAGAAGGTTTCACTGTTTATCGTAATATAAATATATTTCACATTATATTAATAATTTAATGCAATTTTTAGGAAGCCTGGTTTTGTAATAAAGGAAAAGTGAATGGAAGACTGGTGTTTAAAAAATACAACTACGCCAGACAAGGTAATATAATCAAGAAAGCGATGCAACAGGAAAATGATATAAAACAATACAGTCCACTAGAATTTTCAGAGGATCAAGGTACTACAATTATATTTGTTTTGTTTAAATTTAATAGTTTTTTCCTCGGAAATTTAAAACAAATTATTCCTACAATGAAAACAATCCACACGTAATATATTTGAAAACTTTCGTACATTGTACGAAATATTTTGCTACAAGAAATTCTTTCGTTAAATATACTATATTATTGCTATATTGTATTCAATTATAATATTAATTATTGGAAGTACTATTTAATAAAAATAATTTGTATGAAAGAATTTTTTTTAAAAGTACCTCATATATGAGATTTTTGTTTTTTCAAAATTATTGATTTTAATAAAAATCTTAGTTTACCATTTCGGAAATCATTTTATATTTAAAAGATAATTTTAAACTGCTTTAAACTGGATTTCGATCGTATGATACTGTATGATATTGTAAATCATCAAGAAAAATATAACTACGAAAGTTTTTTTACGTAAAATGTCTCATGGATTTTTTTCAGTGTAGTATTGGTTTTTTATTTACTCTGCTGGCAGGATTATTATAAAATTTTTAAGTTGAATTTTACAAAATGTATTAAATATACAATACAAGATATGCAGTATAATGTAAATATTTTACAGAAAATGAATGCATTACACTTAAGAGTTGGCTTCACACACAAAAAGATAACATACCTGAGATTCTAAGTTGTTGGAAGAAAACAGCTCTTTATAGAAGAAGTTTGTTCAAAAGGATGGAAAACGATATTAATATCAATAGCATTTTAGAGGAATGGCCCTCTTATAATCTGCCTTTTGGGAATTTATTGGTATTATAAATTTAATAAGAGATATAATCAAAAATTTAATTTATTTTCCTACAGCTGGAAATTGATTTTAACTCTATGTACCCCTCAAA
This sequence comes from Eustalomyia histrio, assembly GCA_949748255.1. Lineage (NCBI taxonomy): Eukaryota > Metazoa > Arthropoda > Insecta > Diptera > Anthomyiidae > Eustalomyia > Eustalomyia histrio. Next base: position 103,839,310 of record OX456526.1, read on the forward strand.
AGAAAAAATGTCATATAAGACATGGCCAACTTTTATCACCAAAATCAAGCCGTATTTAGACAGTAATTGCAAAGACAAATTTTGTTTGTCTTTATTGTCCTTAATAAATGAAAACATTTCAAAAGGTATTTTAATATTGTGTTTGGCTTATTCCATTTGAAACCGAACAATTTTCGTCAAAACTTTAGTTAACGATTTGATTGTCTTTTAAATATGTTTGTATTTTAAATTATGTCCTTAAAAATATTTAATTCGTGTTTTCGAAAAAATTTAATCTTTTAAAAAGTTATTTGCATATAAAAATCTTTGAAATACTAGTATTTAAATTTATGTACAAGTATCAAAAATCATTGGTATTAATATTTGTTTTCTTTTTTTTAGATAGCAGAGATGCCTCCTTACTTTTCCTACTTCACTCGGTTTTAAAGCCTGGATCTACAAAAAAAGATAAGAAATATTCGCGTTTTACGATAGCACAGTCGCAAAGAGCCTTTATTAGGCTTATAGATAAACCAAAAGACCTTGATAAAGAGGCACCTATCCAACCTTTTATGTTTGTAACAGGTGAAAGTTATGTGGACGTAAAAAACATTTTTGGTAGATTTGATGGCATAACATATAAAGTAGGAAGTGTTCTTGACTCCTACATGTCTTTTTCATATCTATGCTGTGTTCAACTTTTCATATCCAAAAGAGTGTAAAAATGTCTGGCATTTTTTACAATCGCATATATTTGCGATTCAGTTTCCTAAGGACAAATATGCTAATGCTGTCCTTAGTCTGAACAAGTATTTACAACTATAAGTATTATCGACATTTGAAACTAGACATTTCACATTTTTTTTTTAACAAAAAGCAATTTTAGTTAACAAAATTAGAATCTGATGTTTTTAAATTTCAATCTTTTATGGATGCCCTGTAAAAATTTAGGGTGGTTGTTTTTATCAAAGAAAAAATATTTTTAAAAATATGTGTTCAATACTAAAATTGCCACATTAAAACAAAATGATAATTTATGCCTTTGATTTTTTTGATTTTGTCAAAAATATTTTTTTAAAAAGAAAAAAAATCTTGTTGCTCGACAAAAAAAAAATAAATAAAATATAAAAAGTTATTGCTTGACACAAAAAAATGGAATTTATTATATTTGTTTTAAGGTAATTTCAAAATAAATTACCAGCTTTGTATTTAAAAATAATTGCTAAGTAAAATGTTATTTTTAAATGTTATAATGAATTTTTTCTATAATTAATTTAAAAAAACAGCTGTATATTACTACATTTATAAAAAATATATATATGTGCATATATATTTAAATTTTATATTGTTAAAATAAAATATGAGTTAGAACGCAATAAACCATCATTTTTTTTATTTAATGAAAATTTTTCTATATTTTACAATTCATTGAATTTAGTTTAAAAATTTTTGTTGATTAGAACTAATTTATTTTAATATACTTTGTACAGAATTTTACTAATTTTTAGTAGCCGTTATTAACGTCCCTGCTATTTCCATTTTACTAATATTTAGTAAAATTTGTTGCTGATTTTAGCAGATCGATTTTAAATTGCAGTTTACAGCAATTAACTAAAATTTAGTAGCGCTTACGAATTCTTATACTATTGTTATTGTACTAATATCAATAATATTTAGTACATTTTTTTGCTGATTTTAGCAAACCGATTTTAAGTTCCACTTTACAAAAAGTTTACTAAAATTTAGTAGCGGCTAAAAATTTGTTCAACTAATTTCATTGTACTTCGCGTCAGCAAACATGGGTTGCTAAGATTAGCAAAAAATACCGCTGGGCTCAAATTAGCAGAATTTCCCGTAATAACAGCAAAATTTTCAGTTACCATTACAGACTTTTTTTGGTGAGTGTAGGTTTGCCATCTTGGCTGAGGACAGCACCTACTGCTTCACTAGAGGCATCAGTGGTGAGTATGAATTTCCTATTAAAATCAGGCTGGGCTAATTCGACCTGTTGAGATAATAAACTCTTTTGTTTTTCAAAAGTAAGTACACCATTTTCATCTAAATCTATTTCAATTTTCTTGGACATATGTTGAGATACTTTTCCATTTTCTCAAGACAAATATTTTGTCAATGGTTTAGCTATTTTCGCGTAATCCCTTATAAATTTCCGGTAATATCCTACTATTCCAAGGAAGCTTCGAAATTGTCTTAACGTTCTAGGCAAAGGATAGTCATTTATTGTTTCCAATTTCCTTGGGTCAGTTTTGATTACATTCTGAGCCACTACGTAGCCCAAAAATTCTACCTCTTTTTCAAAAAATTTTGATTTCCCCAATGAAATCTTCATATTCGATCCCTTAAGTTTATCAATTATTATTTTCAGATGGTTATAATGTTCCTCTAATGTTTTTGAATAAACAATTATGTCATCTATGTAAACGTGGCATATTTTTCCGATATACTGGCGTAAAATATCGTCCATAGCTCGTTGAAAATACTTGGACTGTTTTTAAGTCCGAAGGGTAATCTTATAAATTCGTATTTTCCGTTGTTAACAGAAAACGCGGTCTTTTCAATGTCCTGTTCTTTCATGAGAATCTGATGGAATCCAGATTCCAAATCAATTGTAGAGAAACATTTTGCTGTTCCCAAATTCGAAAGTATTACATTGCAATCGGGAATGGGATATTTATCGGATATTGTTTGCTCATTCAATTTCTTATAATCAATAACCATACGCAATTTTTGTGTACCATTATCATTCATTCCCTTTTTTGGAACAACCCATATTGGGGAATTATAGGGACTTTTGCTTGGACGAATTATTTCATCCTCTAATAATCTTTTTATTTTAATATTAACGAAACTATTGGCAGAAAGTGGATAAGGATATTGCGCTTACATATTGGCGCTTCAGCAATTGTTCGAATTTCTGCTTTAATGTCCGTCCTAAACGGTAAATTCATGTTTATATTCGAATGCAATTTCTCTATATTTCTAATAATGTTTCTTCTCAAAATGTTTAGTGATTCTTCACTTTCATCACTAAAATCAATAATTTCCTCATTTCTAATTTTATTTAAAACATTTTCTTTAAAATGCTCATTATCTTTATTATGTTTTCCTGTATTCTCACCCCCATAAATTGAATCCTCTGACTCAAAGCTTATAATTTGTTCGCAGTGTTTACCGCAAATTAATGTTCCTTCTTCAAAATTCAAAATTAAATTTGCCCTTCTCATAAAATTGTAACCTATAAGAATGTCTGTTTCCAAATTAGGTATTTCATAAAATCTTTCCCTAAATCCAAATATACCAGCTTCATAAAAATATTTAATGATGGTAAAACCATTTACGGTCCTTACCCTCTTCTTAATTACTAACTCCTTTCTGTTCGTGAGAACCCCAGGACTACAATAGCAGCTTGTTGCGCCACTATCAATTAAAATTCTACATCTTCTTCCCGTTGAGGCTGTCCTAATGATGTAGGGCAGTCCAATTCTTGGCCTAAAAAAGAGTCGTCATTGAGGTTATTTATCCTCAGTGCTTTATTTTGTGGTTGGTGGCCGACTTGACCACTACCATTTAATTGGCGTTTAACCCTCTGTTGAAAATTAGTATTAAAAGGTGTGGGTTTGAAGCGTTGGAAATTATTATTCTGATAAAAAGGTCTTTCCTGTCCGAAGTTCCTGTAGTTGTTAATGTTTTGTGGTGATTTAGCCACAACATTTGCAGAACTACCAAGCTCCATTAGTTCTGGTTTTGGCTCTAATCGGCGATTGTTAAAATGATTAGAATGCGAGTCCCTTCGACCGTGATAGAAAACCGTAGAGTTTTGTTCTTTGAAATTATGGTTAACATGCGGTTTATTAAAATGAAGAGCGAAATTGGCACGCACTTTATTGGCCTCCGATTCCTGAGCTTTTGCCAAAGCATCTGGCAAACTATTTGGAGAGACAGAAAATAGTATGTCGGCTAAAGGAGGATTCAAGCCCGTCATGAACACTCTAAGTGCGTATTGTCTGTTTCTATTGTTCAATTCACTAGTCAGGGCAGAATTAGTTCTAAGTGTCATTATTGTCTTGTTAATTAAGTCAGTTAGTTTCTTATTTACTTCATTGTAAAAGTTCATTATTGATTGTGATCCTTGTCGCATCACACTAAGGTCCTGTTCGATCAAATGCAAAGGCCGCTTGTCGGCATAAGCAAAGTCTAGACGGCTGATAATGGCGTCGAAATTCAGTACAGTACCATGGTTAGTCAATGTGTCATTTGCCTCGTCAATTATCTTGTTCCTAAGTATTGTCAATGCTGAGTAGTAACGCTTACTCCCTCTAGCATATAATTTCATTGAATGGGTGGCGGCTTCACGCCAGCTAACGTATGAATGCTTGCCACCAAAAGTTGGCATCGATTTAATGACGTCCAACGGTTCGTCACAACGTACCGTAATATTTATCTGTTCTTCTTCAAATTCACCCACGGTATTGCATGTGGTCAGTTTATTTAAACTTTTACTCAATTCTTCTATTCTAGCTAACAGTGGTCCTGTATGTGTTCCTATTAAAGTGTTAGCCTGGTCCGTAGTTTCCATTCTGCCAACAATATTAGTATCCAAAGACGCAAACAAATGTGACAAACTATACATTTCCGAATCCAGATTGAAAAGGATATATCTTTAAGGTTTATACTACTTTAATTTTTTTAGTATTATTAAACTCTTTTACAATATTTAAACACTTTTTTGCAATATGAAATTTTTGAAATTTTAAACACAGTTTTTTTTTCAACAATATAAAAAAATTTTTTTTAATGATATTTAAACTATATATAATTTTTTTCAATGATATTTAAACAGAAATATAAAAATTAATATAAAAATAATCTTACATCAGTATCTGTTGCGTTGCTGCTGCTGTTTGTTGTCGTTGTTTTCGTGTTGTTATTTTTTCCTCTTGTTATAGTTGTCGTCGCTGTTGTTATTTTTTGCCGCTGTTGGTGTATCTTCTAAAAGTTTTTGCCACTCGTTTTTTGTAATTAATTTACTAGTATTTTGAAAATTTGGATTTATATTATTTTAAGTTGTTGTTAATGTTATTCTCTCTCTGTTTCAATATTTCACTGAGTTTTTCATAGGATTTTTCTCAGAATCTTTTATCCAATTTTGTTTTTTAAAGTTTTGTTTGATTTTTTTTATTCTAATGAATTTCTGGGTTTGTATTTTATTAATTGTATTTATATTAAAATGTTTTTTATTTTAAATTTTAAGTTTTGTTTATATAATAAATTTATTTGTTATATTAAATTTGTTTGCATATTTTTTACAAAATATAAATTACTGCACTTGAGGTGATTTTGAACTATTTTTCACTGGTTCCTTTTAAATTTAATTCACTTTAAAAATTCTGTAAACTTTTCTCCCTTTTTTGCAAGGATACTTTTTGTCTTTTTTCTCCTTTTTCACAAGGATACTTATTTGTCTTTTTTTCTCCTTTTTAACAAGGATACTTATTTAAAAATTTTTCGGCGGACGAAATCCTTACTTTTTCTTTTCAGGATATTATTTTTCGAAAGAGCATCCCGGTTGAGCCCCCAATTAAGTTTTATTGTTTCATTTTTTTGTAAAGATATATCTTTATTTATATTTCTTTCTGAAGTGTCAATCACATTGCTGTCTGACTTAAAACTAAACTTAATTATTTTAAAAAGCAAGAATTATAATATAATTATTTGTTTACGTTGCATTACTCGTCGTTCGAAACAAAAATAAGGTTTTCGATTACGTTTTGCAAAAATTCATATTGTAGACGAGACGTCAGCAAAAATATCCCGCGCGTGTAACTAGAAATAATTTTAAATTCCCTAACGTTAGGGTGTCCCAACATATATTAGGGTGTCTTAACTTGCATGGCAGGAAGTGGAACCGGAAATTTGCACTACATTTCGGGAATTATGAACAAATTTGTTTATGTAGACATTTTGAAGCAAAACGTCAAGCCGAGTGTTGAAAAACTTGGGATCGAAGTTGACTTCTACTCCTACCAGTACAAAGATCCCAAGCATAAATCGTATGTTGCGCGGGAATGGTTTATGTATAATTGCCCATATATCCTTGAAGTTCCACCACAATCTCCGGATTTAAATATTATTGAAAATTTATAGGCCCATCTTGGTCAAAATATCCGAAAACATGCCATACGCCACAAAAATGCCTCATAGATGCTCTTCAATCCGAGTGGAGGGCAATTCCCACCTCGTACACCCAAATTTATTGCAATCGATGCCTAGACGTCTGCAGGGCGTTATTTCAGCGAAAGGAGGTCCAACAAAATATTAGTATTAAATATTAACTACATTTACTTTTAGTGGCTCACTTTCACTGTGATGCACATTTGAATATTTTTTTAAGTTTTTGTTGCTTTTTTATATTACTTAAGAAATCTATCGGAAATAATTGTTATGTTATTTTTTTAGCTTTTTGGTTAAATGAAAACAAATAATTTAAATTTTTGCCAATCAGATTTTCTTTTTATTATGTATCAACAATTTTAAAAATCTACCGTGCTCAAAAATCTATCGTCCAGTTTTGGAGAAACGCTGGAAGGTGAAATTTATGGTCCGAGTGGGATAAACGATGCACTTTTCAGAGTGGCAAGAAAAAGTGCATATCAAACGAAAGGTATGGACTAGAGGAATCAGAAAAACTACCGTGCTAAGAAATCTATCTTCCAGTTTTGGAGAAATGCTGGAAGATGAAATTTATGGTCCGAGTGGGATAAAAGATACACTTTTCAGAGTGGCCAGGAGAAGTACACATCAAACGAAAGGTATGGACTAGAGGAATCAGAAAAACTACCGTGCTAAAAAATCTATCGTCCAGTTTTGGAGAAACGCTGGAAGATGAAATTTATGGTAGGAGTGGGATAAAAGATGCACTTTTCAGAGCGGCAAAAAAACTGCATTTCAAACGAAAGGTATGGACTAGAGGAATCAGAAAAACTACCGTGCTAAGAAATCTATCGTCCAGTTTTGGAGAAATGCTGGAAGATGAAATTTATGGTCCGGGTGGGAAAAAAGATGCACTTTTCAGAGTGGCAAGAAGAAGTACACATCAAACGAAAGGTATGGACTAGAGGAATCAGAAAAACTACCGTGCTAAAAAATCATCGTCCAGTTTTGGAGAAACGCTGGAAGATGAAATTTATGGTCCGAGTGGGATAAAAGATGCACTTTTCAGAGTGGCAAGGAGAAGTACACATCAAACAAAAGGTATGGACTAGAGGAATCAGAAAAACTACCGTTCTAAGAAATCTATCGCCCAGTTTTGGAGAAACGCTGGAAGATAAAATTTATGGTAGGAGTGGGATAAAAGATGCACTTTTCAGAGCGGCAAGAAAAAGTGCATATCAAACAAAAGGTATGGACTAGAGGAATCAGAAAAACTACCGTGCTAAGAAATCTATCGCCCAGTTTTGGAGAAATGCTGGAAGATGAAATTTATGGTCCGAGTGGGTTAAAAGATGCACTTTTCAGAGTGGCAAGGAGAAGTACACATCAAACGAAAGGTATAGAATAGAGGAATCAGAAAAACTACCGTGCTAAAAAATCATCGTCCAGTTTTGGAGAAACGGTGGAAGACGAAATTTATAGTCAGAGTGGGATAAAAGATGCACTTTTCAGAGTGGCAAGAAAAAGTACCTATCAAACGAAAGGCATGGACTAGAGGAATCAGAAAAACTACCGTCCTAAAATATCTATCGTCCAGTTTTTAAGAAACGCTGGCAAGGAGAAGTACTCATCAAACGAAAGGTAAGGACTAGAGGAATCAGAAAAACTACCGTGCTAAAAAATCCATTGTCAAGTGTTGGAGAAACGCTGGAAGATGAAATTTATGGTAGAAGTGGGATAAAAGATGCACTTTTCAGAGTGGCAAGAAAAAGTGCATATTAAACGACTAGAGGAATCAGAAAAACTACTGTGCTAAAAAATCGATCGTCCAGTTTTGAAGAAACGCTGGAAGACGAAATTTATGGTCCGAGTGGGATAAAAGATGCACTTTTCAGAGTGGCAAGAAAAAGTGCATATCAAACGAAAGGTATCGACTAGAGGAATTAGAAAATCTACCGTGCTAAGAAATCTATCGCCCAGTTTTGGAGAAACGCTGGAAGATGAAATTTATGGTAGGAGTGGGATAAAAGATGCACTTTTCAGAGCGGCAAGAAAAATTACATATCAAACGAAAGGTATGGACTCGAGAAATCAGAAAAACTACCGTGCTAAGAAATCTATCGTCCAGTTTTGGAGAAATAATCAAAAATGAAATTTATGGTCCCAATTTGCATACATTTATATACAATAACTTTGTTAACGTGGAAAGCTTGCCACGTTGGTTTGTCTCATTCCCATACAAATTTGACGTAAGTAACGTTAAACTTCAACACCAAACTATGGGAATGATATAAGCCAACTTTGATAGTTTGCCGCATAAACAACCTCAGCAATACAAACAACCTCGGCTAATACCACAACAACAAATCCTGTATAAACACAGTACACATATATTTTTATTAAATTGTTTTTTTTTTATATTTATTTACATTCTGTTATTTTAAAAACAGAATTAAGTCTTAACAATGAATTTTTTTTTATTAGATCCCCATTGGTTAATTAATGTGCATTGAATTTTTATTTTTTTAAACAAAATATTTTTCATTTAAAAACTTTGCAATGATGATGATGATGGGAAAGCTAGAGATGAAGAAGTAGTGGCTGGAGAAGGTGAGAAAGAACGTGAAGAAGCAGCCGGTGATCAAGATGGTGAAAGTGCGAAAAATGTGGAGGATGTGGTGAATGTAGCAGAAGATTGTAAATTTTCACATACAATTTATGAAGAAGAGGAGAAATAGCCAAATAGTTCCAATCAAAATTGTACATAGACCAAAAATTCTGCAAAAGATTCGGCACCAACAAGGACTTGTCCCAAAAATCATGGTATGTACGATGGCATGAAGATTCTTAAAATCATTATTGCAAATTTTCAAAAAGAACAGTTTTTGAGAAAATTGCACTTTTTATGATCCTAAATGTCCGTGTCGTAAAGAATATTTAGATATTAAACAAAGAGTAACTGAACAAACTAGAAGAACTAGCATGAGACATAACAATAATTATATAATAGACGAGAGTGATTTCCCGCACCTATCGAGCCAAACACATCATGGTATTGCACAAGACTACCGAATCCAAGGGAAAAGTATGTTTTCTGAATTGGCCAAAAGCAAAACACGGGACAACAACGACGAATTATCCAATGATAAATTATTGGAAATATTTTTTAATGCAGTTGATGCATTGAAAAAATGTCAAACAAAGTTTGACAAATTGAGAGTTTTAGGCATGATGCTTAAACATGTCATATAATACTTTTGTTGTACACAATGTTCATGTTATGCACTGGAACGCTGAAGGCATAACAACCGAGTCAGCAGCTGCACAGCTCGAGCACGTTCTTCATCACAAAAAAGTTGATATACTTTTACTCAACGAGACGTTTTTAAAACCGCATCACAAGCTCAAATTAGGAAGCTACAAAATTTATCGTGAAGACCGGCTAACTCATGGCGGTGGAGTACTCATTGCGGTAAAAGCTAACATAATTCATAAGTTATTACCTTAATTTCTATACAGGTCACTATAAATAGACGTCCTGTAGTTTTTACGGCTGCTTATAATCCGATTTACACTCCGGACTTTAGGGCGGACTTAGACATTCTAACAAATAATACTTGTGACTTTTTCATATTTGGTGATTTTAATGCACATCACACACATTGGAATTGTGTATCTAATAACAGAGCTGGTAATGAGCTTATCAGACATTGCTTGCTTGCAAACTATTACATTTACTTTCCATGTTCATTTACCCGATTCGGTCAAAACTTAACCCAGGTCCAGCCCTCTACTGTAGACATTTTACTATCTAACTCTAATATCTCTTTCTTAAACCTAGAATCACATCCAAGTATTTTACAGTCAGATCATGTTCCGATTTCATGTTCCATTTTTGGACAGTTTCAAAATAGATTAAGTTCAGTAACATTATATAATCGTGCAGACTGGCCAGCAACTAGAGTTTGGGTGGAAAATGAAATTAGGCGCCAACACATTGACCAAACAGATTTTATTCCTAACAACGTGGATTTGTTGTTAAATAAATTAATTTCAATTGATAAAGCTGCTTATAGCAAAATTCCCGTAGGGAGAAAAAACTCGTGGCAGAGAGAAATCTCAGATACTTCTAAGATGCTTATTGCTCAAAGAAATAAATTCAAACGTAAATTTCAGAGAAGTAGAGATCCAATTTACAGAGCGCAATTATACGGTATCTTAAGGCAGTTAAGTAGTTTAATTGAATTCCACCTTAACAAGGATAGAAATGAATCCTGGGCAAGATTTATTTCGAAACTACCCCCAGGTTCCAGGAAATTCTGGAAACTAACAAGGGCTCTTAGGAGAAAGAACTCGTTTTGTTCGGATCTTAATAGTAATATTGGAGTTTTGAAACCCGGCGCAGAGAAAGCTAATGCAATTGCCGATGCGTTTGGTAACTCACACACTATTACTAACAAGAATCCATCGCCTTTGGACACATGTGTATCAGATTTTGTTAATTGTCTCGATAATGCTTCCCCTATGGGTGGAAATAATGTTGAACGTATAGATGCCGCTAAGGTTAAGGAATTTACTATGCTATTGAAAAATAATAAAGCCCCGGGCTTAGATGGCATAAATAGTATTATCTTAAAAAATATGCCAGATTACTTTTTTGAAATACTAAGTATTTAATTGCTGCATAATAAATGGCTTCCTTCCTCGTACTTTCAAGAACGCGAAAGTAATACCGATTCATAAAAAGGGAAAAGATCCGAAACTGCCCACCAACTATAGGCCAATAAGCATCTTGAGTCTACTGGGCAAGGTCTTTGAAAAAATAATTCATAAAAGATTAGTAGATTTTGCAGACCAAAATAATATTATTAACCGCCAACAGTTTGAGTTCCGTAAAGAACACTCTACCGTACACCAGGTTAAGCGAGTGGTGAATTATATCGAAGATAACAAAAGTAATCGCAGGAGTACTGGCGTTATTTTTCTCGATATTGAAAAGGCTTTTGATACCATCTGGCACGATGGACTGGTATACAAATTAAATTCATTTGGCTTTCCAATGTATTTACAAAAAATTATATTAAGTTTTTTAAGGAACCGAACATTTGTTGTGTGTATTGACGGTGAATTCTCGACGGAAAGAACTATACCAGCGGGATTGCCGCAAGGGTCGGTATTATCGCCAACACTATACTCCTTATATACGTCTGATGTTGAGGTTCACAGAAATCAGGAAGCAGCATTTTATGCTGATGACAGTGCTTTTATGTGCAGTGAAAAAGTTTCAAATGCAATAATCAGGGGAATGCAGGAGAGCCTTACCACAAGCCAGAAATATTTCAACAAGTGGAGAATAAAAGTAAATTATAATAAAACGCAGGCCATTATATTTCCATATAATAAATCACCAAAGCGCATTCCTACAAAAATGTTGTACTGTCGGGGAAGCGTGATCCCCATCAAAGATGATATTAAATATCTAGGTATCATTTTAGATAAAAAACTTAAATTCAAACAGCATGTAAATTACATATGTGATAAAGCTATAAAGTGCGGACGTGCTCTTTACCCCATACTTAATAGGAGGTCTAAGCTCAACATTAAAAATAAGATATTGTTGTATAATATGTGTATTCGACCGATACTGACTTACGGCTGTACATCCTGGTCTCAAAACTGCCAAAAGCCACACAAAAAAACTTCAGATTATTCAGAACAAAAATTTAAAAATTATTCATAGTCTTCCCCCTAGATTCCCCACGGACTTACTGCACAATAGATTTAAATACAAAAAGATAGATGCGTTTGTTAATGATTTGACTGTCATTTATTGAAAAATGCAGATTGTCTAATTTCGAAACAATAAGAAATTTACTAAACAATCGCTGAGAATCTTTTGTTAAAAGGTATCTTCTAGCGATTGTTTTAACAAATTTTATTATACCATTTTTAAGGTTTATAAGAGGTTTTTGTGACAAATTTTCCTCATGACAGTAAGTGTATTATTAGCTTCCTTATTCAGTTATTAGATATAATTGTTGTAGTACGTAAGTAAAATCTGATAACATTGTACCTTATTTAGCTTATAAGATTTGTGAATAAAAATTACAACTTTAAAAAAAAATTGTTTTCCTCAAAACATGTTATTTTGGTCATAATGGAAACATGGAATTACACCTCCGGATACAACTCTTATGCTTGTTGTCATATTGTTTTTTGTCGCGAATTTACTTCACAATTGTTTTGTTTGTGCTTTTCTTTGTTTGTAAGAAAATGCAACACTGATACCATTTGATTCTCATAATTTTGTGATTTAAAAAAAACGAAAAAATCAATCTGACTGTCAAAGTTTGTAATCGGATTTTCTGTACGTATCAGACAAAATGAGTTTACACCAAAGGATTTTTGCCATTTGATTCGGCTTTTTACACTGAACATCTTTGCGAAATGCATGGAAGATGATGAAAACGTGAAATATAAATTTGCATTGTTAAAAATGGATTTAGATAGCATTCATAGGAATAGTTGTTGCTTTGCAAGAACAAACCCGATTTTTAATGCAGTACATTGAAATATTGAAGGCCATTCTGGAAGATAATGATGAAGAAGAATTTTTGGTAGACATAAGTATAAAATTCTTACATGTGCTGCTCATTTTCCTTTGTTCAATAAATTTTTTTTGTTTATTTTCTGCAATGCCAGTTTGCTAGTGATGGCACAAAGGAAATCGATTTTTTTGTAATTTTTTTAATTGATGACACTTAAAATAACGAAAGATGTAAGATAGAGCAAAATGAGAAATGATCATCTTTTGTAGATGTATAATTTTTGGCCTGTATAATTATTAGGGAAGATGTTAACATCTTTGCGAATTGATGAAAGATGTAGCTGTGGAAAAAGGGTATTAACATCTTTGAAAAATGAAGATTAGTGGAAAAAGGCTAATAATAATAAGATGTAGGTCAGTGGAAAAGGCTTTTATGCGGAGATGTTAACATCTTAGCAAATTAATGAAAATGGAAAAAGCATATTACTGAGTATTTGTACAAACAAACACCTTCCAATAAAAAATTTCACGAATTTGTACAAATTTGTGAGTTCCAAACACAATATATGAAAAAAATGCGTATTTGCAATTTTAAAATATCAGTATTTTTAATTTTCTAAGAATGAAACAAATTCGGTCAACTTTGATAATTGATATTCAGAGCTGGCTGTATTTAAAGCACTTATTTCTGATCGTTTTGGATGTATAACCATTTGTTGATTATCATTTTCAAAATCCCAATCCAGTGCTCGGCATGTTTCTTTAAATTTATCTTGGTTACTGTTAATCAGATTAATTAGATTTTCTCCCAAAATTGATGTATATGCATTTCCGATTAAATTAAGCACATTGTCCCGCGTAGTCTCTACAAATAAACATAATAATTTAACTTTTCTGTAGTAGCTGGATGTGTAACTATCATTGAAATCTAGAACGATTTTGACAGTCAATTTAACCCGAATTTCCACTGTCAATATTAATCGCTATAAACTTAATAGCTATGTCACACCAACAGTTAATTATAACAGCTCACCTAATAAATCTTCCATAACGGGCTTGATTTCATCCGTCCACTCATCGCATTTTATCTTCATAAAAAAAATAGATACATTATTAGAGTTAAGAGCTTGCAATAAAGTGTACAACCGGTGTAACTCGCCGCATTCAGTTTTTATATTCTGTGGAATACGCTTCCATAGAAATTTAGCATCATACCTACAACCATAAATATAAAATTAATTTATTACGCTATGTAGTACTTTTAAGATACATTCTTACAATTTGTTTTGTACCAAATAATATGCAAATAGTTTTATATACAAATTTACATCTGCCGTACACATCTTGTTTGAGAAAAAAATGAAACAAAGTTGAAAAAAAACATTACCAAAAATTTATAAATAAATTACCTCTAACTCTTCGTTTTCCAATTTTATAACTTGGCTGTCGTATTTATCCATTGTTACAAACACAGCGTACACAGTGAAGACACCGTGATTATAGCGCCTTTTTTTCCCTTACGGCCTTTTAGAAAACTACGTGAAAACTACTATTTTAATACACTATAAAAGCAACTGCGCTATGAAAAACTGTAGGTGAAACAACTGTATGACAATTATTCTGTCTCTCTTCCTTGCGTCTGATTTTCCAATTCGTCAGCTTATTATTGGTTTGGCCCAATCACAATTTTTGTAATAATAGAGGCGATTGGATTATATATAATATCAATATCCTCTTTCTAATTCTGAAACCCGTTTTTCGATATCTGGCATCATAACTGAGATAACTAATATCAACTTTGATATAAAATTAAGAATGAAAACCATTTTCATTGTTTTTCTTTTAAATCTTTGGGCAAACTAATAATAAGCTGACGATTAATTAAATGTGTTTTGTGAGTGTGTTTATTTGCTTATACATTTCACAGATCATATAAATGTGAAACTTTGTTGTATGTTTTGTTCTTTTGAATACTGAGATAAAATAAAAAAATACATTAATTATGTGCAAAAATGCTACAAAAACATAAAACAGTTTTTGTTATTACAATATGTAACCCAAGTATAAAATTTGTTGTGAGTTTGTACTAAGTTTATAAAACAACAATTTTAGTAAATACAGTCATGTTGCACTTCTATGGTATCTCTTTGATATTTTTGGCGATCATATGTTTTAAAACATGCTGTGTAGTTGTTCACTTTTACACATCATTTTTTTGTATACATTGTTTTTAAATCTCTTTCTCGCCTAGGACATGAAATACAACAACAACCCTAACCATACGGTTTTGGATCACTCGTTTGACAGCTGTCACTTCTGACATCACTGGTATACCCTGTGGTTACAAACTATTGCCAACTACACAGCGTACACAGTGAAGACACGGTGATTAGAGCGCCTTTTTTTCCCTTACGGCCTTTTAGAAAACTACGTGGAAACTACTATTTTAATACACTATAAAAGCAACTGCGCTATGAAAAACTGTAGGTGAAACAACTGTATGACAATTATTCTGTCTCTCTTCCTTGCGTCTGATTTTCCAATTCGTCAGCTTATTTTTGGTTTGGCCCAATCACCATTTTTGTAATAATAGAGGCGATTGGATTATATATAATATCAATATCCTCTTTCTAATTCTGAAACCCGTTTTTCGATATCTGGCATCATAACTGAGATAACTAATATCAACTTTGATATAAAATTAAGAATGAAAACCATTTTCATTGTTTTTCTTTTAAATCTTTGGGCAAACCAATAATAAGCTGACGATTAATTAAATGTGTTTTGTGAGTGTGTTTATTTGCTTATACATTTCACAGATCATATAAATGTGAAACTTTGTTGTATGTTTTGTTCTTTTGAATACTGAGATAAAATAAAAAAATACATTAATTATGTGCAAAAATGCTATAAAAACATAAAACAGTTTTTGTTATTACAATATGTAACCCAAGTATAAAATTTGTTGTGAGTTTGTACTAAGTTTATAAAACAACAATTTTAGTAAATACAGTCATGTTGCACTTCTATGGTATCTCTTTGATATTTTTGGCGATCATATGTTTTAAAACATGCTGTGTAGTTGTTCACTTTTACACATTATTTTTTTGTATACATTGTTTTTAAAGGGCTAACTATATTATACTTTTGCTAACTTAAGCTACTGTCAAAAATTAACGAAAAGTCTGTCAAATGCTTAATCAACTTATTGAAGACTTTTGGGTGGCTACAATGTACTTTTTAAACTTAAATACTTACTACACTTAGTTGCAAATATTTGTACTTTTGCAAAAACTGTTTTCTTCTTATATTTCTAAAATATATGTATCTTTTCGAAAAATATTATTTAATATGTTCAATTTATAAATTTTTTACAATTAACAAGTAAATCTATATTAATTTTTATTAATTTCAAGAAACAAATGAAAACATAAATAAAAAAGTACTAAAAAATGCAACAGTGCTTGCATCTCAATCGAAAAACAAATACAAAACCCACCCCTTTTGTTATACATGCACGTTTGTTTTTTAACATTTTCAATTAAATTTTCTATAAAAATATTTTCCGCGTACATTGCAATTTGTTTTTTTTTTTCATAAACAGTTTTTTTAAAAACATATGATTCCTTAAGTAAAGTGCGGTCAGTTTCGCTGTTTGCTTAAGCAAATGACACTTGACGAAACTTAACGAAAAGTTTGTTAAGTACAATATAGTCATACACATTTGATTACATGTATTCGCACATTTGCTTAAGCTAGCAAAAGTATAATATAGTTAGCTCTTAAATCTCTTTCTCGCCTAGGACATGAAATACAACAACAACCCTCACCATACGGTTTTGGATCACTCGTTTGACAGCTGTCACTTCTGACATCACTGGTATACCCTGTGGCCAACTATATTAGGCACCACAGGGTACACAGTGGAGACACGATCTTAGCGCTCCTTATTTATTACGGACTTTTTAGAAAACTACGTGGAAAGTACCATTTCAGCATTTCTGATTTTTTATAAAAGCAACTAATCTACGACAAAAGTGCGAGAGAAACAACTGCATGGCATATAATTCGCTCTCTTTCCTTCTTCTGGTTTTCCACTTCGTCGGCTTATTATTGATTTGGCTCACTGACCATTTTTGGAATAATAGAGGCTGTCAAAGTGACAGCTGTCAAGCGAGTAAAAAACCGAATGGTGAGGATTGTTGTTTTAATTCATGTCCTAGGCGAGAAAGAGATTTAAAAACAATGTATACAAAAAAATAATGAGTAAAAGTGAACAACTACACAGCATGTTTTAAAACATATGATTGCCAAAAGTATCAAAAAGATATCATAGAAGTACAACATGACTGTATTTACTAAAATTTTAACTATCTTGTTGTTTCATAAACTTAGTACAAACTCATAACAAATTTTATATTTGAGTTACATATTGTAATAACAAAAACTGTTTTATGTTTTTAGAACATTTTTGCACATAATTAATTTTTTTTTTTAATTTTATCTCAGTATTTAAAAGAACAAAACATACAACAAAGTTTCACATTTATATGATCTGTGAAATGTATAAACAAATAAACACACTCACAGAACACATTTAATTAATCGTCAGCTTATTAGTTTGCCCAAACATTTAAAAGAAAAACAATGAAAATGGTTTTCATTCTTAATTTTATATCAAAGTTGATATTAGTTATGATGCCAGATATGGAAAAATAGGTTTCAGAATTAGAAAGAGGATATTCATATTATATATTATCCATTCGCCTCTATTATTACACAAATGGTGAGTGGGACAAACTAATAATAAATTAGAAAGAGAGAGAATAATTGGTCATACAGTTGTTTCTCCTACAGTTTGTCATATTTAAGTTGCTTTTATAGATTATCAGAGTTGTCGAAATAGAAGTTTCCACGTAGTTTTCTAAAATACCGTAAATAAATAAAGCGCTCTAATCATTGTGTCTCCACTTTGTACGCTGTGATAATATAAATATCCTCCTTCTTATTGTGAAACCTGTTTTTCGATATCTCGCATAATAACTGAGATTACAACTAATATCAACTTTGATATAAAATTAAGAATGAAAACCATTAGCATTGTTATACCCTCCACCATATATGGTGAGGGTATATATCAGTTTGTCATTCCGTTTGTAATATGTCGAAATATAGGCTTAAGACCCTATAAAGTATATATATTCGTGATCCTTATGCAATTTTAAGACGATTTAGCGATGTCCGTCTGTCTGTCTGTTAAAATGGCGATCACGACGCGAAGACGCATGCGGGGGTGCCTATTTTTACCCAGATTATTTAACATCCTCCCGAGCAGTTTGATATTTAAAATGAGCAAAATCGGTCAAGCGGTTCAAAAGTTATGAGTGAAAATGTGAAGGTACCTCTAAATTTTCCATACAAATTTTCTGTATCTATTTTTTTTTCTGTTAAGTAAGTAAAAATGTTATTAAGTCTTCTTATTGTTCGATTGCATTTATTGTCTTACATACTATGAGAAGAGTAGAGTATTCAAAAAACCGGCCTTTAGGAAAAACCGGTTTTGGTTTTCTTCGAAAAATCGAATTTTTAAAAAACCGGTCAACCGGTTTTTTCGTTTTTTTTATTTTGAATAAAAAGCTTATATAATTTGTTAATTGTTGTAAATTCAAACATAAAAAAAGAAATTTAATATATAAAGTAATAAAAATAAAACAATACATTCTTTGAAAAAATATTTTATAATATTTTTTTATTGTATTTCATTTTAACATTTTATTTATTGGTTTAATATTTTTTAATATAATATCTTAAAAATTAATATTATAAAACTGTATGCATATCAAATGAATAGAGGTATAAAGTTTGTAAATTGGTAAAATTAGATACGTTAGTAATTTGAACGTTTAAAACGTTTTTCATTAAATAATTTTTTTTTAATATTACATTTTAAATATGTAAAAAGAAAATATATTTTTCTTTTCTAAAATAATATTTTAGAAATAATATTCAATTTAAATGTTTCGTTTTAAGACGATTTTTTTGTTTGCTTTTGATAAAGTTAGAAGTGGAAAATACTCTTTCACTAATAGTAGATGTTGGACAAATAGTCAAAAGACAATGATATAAATTTTCCAACTTTTCAGTTCTTTTGTCGCATTTATCAAGATATATGAAATTATCATATAATGATGAATTATTTTGTACAGTCTGTTTTTTAGGATTTTGAATACTGTTTATTGTGTTATTTAGATCAGAAATTAATCTATTTGAATTTGGAATATCCAAAGTTAAGTCTTCATCGGAATATATCGGAATTACATCTAAATCTTCATAACCAAACGATTATAAAAGTGTTCGGAAAAAATAAAAGAGACCAAGTAACCCAGTTGGTGATGTAATAAAAAAAAAACCGGTTAACCGAACAAAAAAGACCGGTTTTCGGTTTTCTTCGAATTTACAAAATATTCGAAACCGATCGGTTTTTAAAAATAAAGAAACCGGTTGACCGGTTTTTGAATACTCTAGAGAAGAGCTATAAGTGTGTTACTCTGATAACTAAGTTAACGTAAAAATCAACAATGTTAAAGTCGCTAACAGAGCAGACCTCTGTAAATAATATTGCTAAAACTAAATAAATAACATTACTAAAACTAAATAACAAAAGTTCGTTACATAAATTGACAAAACATATTCATATTACAGTTCATGCAAAATTTAGTATATACGTATATCATCTTCAGCCCCTATGGTGGAGGGTATTCAAAGATTCGGCACAGCCGAATTTAGCCCTTTTTTACTTGTTTTTCTTTTGAACATTTGGGCAAACTAATAATAAGCTGACGGTTAATTAAATGTGTTTTTTTTAGTGTGTTACCTAAAGTAGGTTTTAAAGTGCTATTAGACACGCATACTTGTCTGCAGACATGTACGATGGCATACCAAAACACTGCCTAATATCATGTATGTCGAGTACGTCAGACATATATGTTGGTTTTCAAAAATTTTTGAATTTCTGAGGTCTGTCGCACACCAACATACTCGTCTAATAGCGTGTCCGCCATAAATCAATATAAAAATTCAGTTCGCTTGTTGACGCTCACAATGTACATAGTGGGGACACGAGGATCAGAGCGCCTTTTTTTTACGGCCTTTTAGAAAACTACGTGGAAACTACTATTTTTATACACTATAAAAGCAACTGAGCTATGACTAACTGTAGGTGAAACAACTGTATGACAAATTATTCTGTCTCTCTTTATTGCGTCTGATTTTCCACTTCGTCAGCTTATTATTGGTTTGGCCCACTCATCATTTTTGTAATAATAGAGGCGAATGGATTATATATAATATGAATATCCTCTTTCTATTTCTGAAACTCGGTTTTCGATATCTGGCATCATAACTGAGATAACTAATATCAACTTTAATATAAAATTAAGAATGAAAACTATTTTCATTGTTTTTCTTTTAAATCTTTGGGCAAACTAATAATAAGCTAACGATTAAATAAATGTGTTTTGTGAGTGTGTTTATTTGCTCATACATTTCACAGATCATATAAATGTGAAACTTTGTTGTATGTTTTGTTTTTGATATAAAACTAAAAAAATACATTAATTATGTGCAAAAATGTTATAAAAACATAAAACGGTTTTTGTTATTACAATATGTAACCCAATTATAAAACGTGTTGTAAGCTTATGAAACAACAATTTTCAATTACGGATAAAGAATTTAAGCAGAAATAATAATTTTTTGATATCATTTATTGAAAATAAACTAGTGGTGTGTTGTTTAATCAAAACAAAGAAAATGAAACCGGTTATTTGAATACTTTTTTATCTACAATAAAATCATTATCTATGTAACACTTTTATTGGGCATTTTGTTTTGACCCTTTTTCTTTTTTTTATTAATAAACAATTTTTCATAAATTTTTTATTTTATAAAAACAATATTTTTCTGAAAAACGACAAAAAAAAATACATAGAAACGAGTACCGTATGGTTTAGTAATCAATGATTTGCATCATTACGATAAATGTAACAAATAAAACCTACAGTGCTGCCATCCTCAATTAAAAAAAACTTTTTAGTTAAAATACTGATTATGAATATGAATTTTTAATAAACCTTGTTTAGGCTTAAAATGTTTTTTAACTAATATGTTTTTGAAACTTGAATTAAGAATTTTTTATGAATAGCGCTGTATGTATTTTACAGTGTGCTTGTCAAATTTCCCACTGCAAAATAAACACATGCAGCGGTATTCATAAAAAAATCTTAATTCAAGTTTCAAATTCATTTTAGTTTAAAAACATTTTAAGCCTAAAATAGGTTTATTAAAAATTCGTATTCATAATCAGTATTTTAACTAATAAACGATTTATTCATAATCAGTATTTTAACTAATAAACGATTTAATGTTTTTTTAACTTTAAGATGGCAACACTGTATTTTTTTATTTGTCATATTAACGTATTTTTTTTTTTTTTTTTTACGTTAGACTAACACTCAGGGGATGTCCCCTACTAATGCAGTGCATTGTGTTAGAATTAGGAAAATATGTTATGAGTGAGGAAAGAGGGAGTAGTGTTGAAGAGTACAGACAATATGCAATATATCTGCAAGAGTACAACAACCGGGTACACACTTTGTTGCTGAATTGGTTACTCAGTGATCAGTGCTATGCCTTCATCACTAATTGGCCCAACAACAAAAATAATACAAGGCGGTTGTACCGTGCAAAATAGAGAAAAAAATTAAAAAAGGGAGAGGAAAGGGAAAAAAAATCTAGCAACAATAACACAGGCAAATAGTTTTTTTTATTAATTGATTTATTGTAATTATTATTTTATCAACACTGGACATAAAAACGGCGCGTTTAAATTCGACACTAAAAACATAAACGATATATGCGGACAAAATGCGTGTTGACAATTTAAAAGACAGAACACTACTCTCATATAATAAACCTATTAAAAGCTAAACCTATTTAAAAGACAGAGCACTACTCTCATATAATAAACCTATTAAAAACTAAAATATAATAAACCTATTAAAAACTAAACCTATTACAAAACTTTTTTATAACTGATGTTGCGAGCGAAGATAAATCAAGTCTGTACTCTTAACTGACTGCAAATCAATGATTACTAAGCCATACGGTACTCATTTCTATGTATTTTTTTTGTGGTTTTTCAGAAAAATATTGTTTTTATAAAATAAAAAATTAATGAAAACTTGTTTATTAAAAAAAGAAAAAAGAGTCAAAACAAAATGCCCAGTAAAAGTGTTACATAGATAATGATTTTATTGTAGATAAAAAAGTATTCAAATAACCGATTTTATTGTGTTTGTTTTGATTAAACAACACACCACTATAAAACACAATGAATATCCAAAAATATTATTATTTTTGCTTAAATTTTTCATCCGGAATTGAAAAGGGGTCGCTCTTCTTTTTGTAAATTTTCGTCTGACGATTGTTTGAAATTAGGGCAATAGTTTCTATTATAAACAAAATACAATTAAAAATATCATATTTCCCATATAAAAATGGTTCTTACCAATTCTTTTCATCAAATATAGATGGTCCATTATTTATTAAATAAAAACAAATAACTTCTTTTGTTTAAAAGACAATTTTTTGCAAAAATGTTTAAAATGAAAATAAACACAAAGCTAAAATGTCAACATAAAATAGGGTAGAACCAATTTTAAAATTCGTTTATTTTAACAAAAAGGTATTTTAAGCTCTGTTCGTCGTAGACGTAGGAAAATATGGAAATAAAAACAAAAGTTTTATATTGGTTTATTAGAGAAATGGTCTCTATAATTTTATTTAAAATATATTTATATTACCTTAAAATCTTCTTTGCACGTAGTGCTGTTGTTGATATCCAATAACGAATTAAATAATAAAAATAGAAAGAGAGTGGCAGCTAACAACGTTTAAGGCACAGTTAACTATTTACTCGTTATAAAAAGAGTAAAAACTCCTTACAAAGTGGTAGAGGAGTGGGGAAAAAAGGGAACGCAAAATAAAGAATTAACCCTCAAATGGGTTTAAGGTTTTGAAAAGACCAAATTATAATTATAAAAATTCTTGGCTTAAACATTGCCGGCCACCTTGCAACATTATAAGGGTTGCAACATAGTGCTAAACAATAAAGACTTAAAGGTAAATATAAGTATTAAAATATTCAGTATTATAAAAAAAATTCATTTATTTTTTTTTTTTTTCAAAAAACACTTAAAAACTAATTGTTATAATCGATCAAAGGATCGGTGACCCAAAGGGGGCCAGGTTGACACAGTGGTCTATTACAAATATAAAAATTTTATGACCCAAAGGTGGCCAGGGTTGACACAGAGGTCCATTAAAAAAAATAAAAATGTATGACCCAAAGGGGGCCGGGTTGACACAGAGGTCGTTTAAAAAATAAAAATGTTTGACCCAAAGGGGGCCGGGTTGACACAGAGGTCGTTGGTCCAAAGGGGACCGTTCCCTTAAAGAGGGGATTGGCCAGAGATGACCCAACCAAATATGGTGTATTGAGCCAAAGGAAGACCCGGGCTCGAATGAATCCTTCCCTTCAAAATCTGTGGGATCAGTTCTGGTCCCAAGACAAGAGCCACTGGAGCCGAAATGTTAAATTGGGGGTCTGCAAGCTGAAACCCAGCAAAATTTTCCCTTACCAGATCCGAGACAGATTCCGGAGGAGTGTTCACGCCCTTCATCTTTGTAACCCTCGCCGTCAAAGTAAGCTGTGCCGAATCATAAACTGATTCGACAGTCAGGCGACAATAACGGTAGTTATCCATCGTAGAGACGGGCAGTCTGAGCTGTGCAGCCAATGACTCAGACATATAGCTGTTGCTACAACACGAGTCCAGAGCTGCTCGTACCAAAATAGACTTTGCCTGCACTTTTAATTTTACCACAAGGGTAGGTGAAAAGGACACCACATGTCTAATAGGCAGGTGACAAAGTGTCGAGACGGACGAGGACGGGCGATTAGTGGCCTTTTTTTGTTTCGAAGAAACCTTAGTTTTGGCAACAGAACGCTCCTGCGGTTTTTTGACGACGGATTGAGATAAGCGGCCCGAATGGAGAAGGGTGTTATGATCACCGTGGCAAAGGCGACATTTCGAAACACTCGGACAATCTATGGACGTGTGCGTGTGGGCCAAACAACGTGAGCAGTAATGGTGTAAGACCACCATGCGCAACTTTTTCTCATGACTCATTTTACGAAAGTTGGCGCATGCACGCAAGGGATGGTTTTTGTCCCTACAGACCCTACACTTCCGAACACCAGAGGTATCAAGCGAAATAGTGGTGGTAATATTCGAGCCCGAGGTTCCTTTAGGTTCCGATGAAGGTTCGGAAACCGATGATGTTGTTGACGGAGTAATCTCAACAACCGTAGGTGTAACTCCTTCAGAAGGTGCTGCCAAAGGGGCTGCTGAAGATGTAGGCTCTGCTATTTCCATAGCCTCCTCATAATCTTCCAAAAGACCATCATCGGACAAATTTTGCGATAAGGCGGCCATTGTGCTAGGAAAAAAAATAGGTTAAAAAAAGAAGAAGAAAAAATATGTGATTTTGTGTTAATTGGCCAAAGGGACCAATTTCGTAATATTTCGTCTTACAACCCCACTCGCTGTACGCACATCAACTACCCTAACAATACCGTCACTACCCGGATACAATTTCACGACTAGACCCAGTCTCCACGAAGTTGGAGGTAGCTGTTCGTGTTTAATCACGACCAAATCGTTTTCTTGAATATCGCGTTCCTGATTTTTCCACTTGTAGCGTTTGTGCAAATCCATCAAATACTCATCTTTCCACCGGCGGCAAATATGCTGAGAAAGAGCTTTCATTTTAAGAAACCGATTAACAAGACTTGTTGGCAATTCGTTAATTTCAGGCTCCGGAGGAGCTAGAATTGCAGAGCCAATTAAGAAATGACCCGGAGTTAGAGCAACGGGCTCTTGAGGGTTCTCGTTCATACGACAAAGAGGACGCGAATTAAGACATGCTTCTATTCGCGCTAGAACAGTCGAAAGTTCTTCGAATGTATATTTGAAGCCTTGTGCCTCTTTCCTAAAGTGTAGTTTAAAACTCTTAACTCCGGCTTCCCACAGGCCACCCATGTGAGGAGCGCCAGCTGGGATAAAACGCCATGAAAGTCCCTGAATGCCATACGTAGTAGACACTGTGGACTGACTTTCCTTGAGAAAAGTTTTAAAATCTTTTTCCAATTCACGCGACGCACCTACGAAGTTTGTGCCATTATCCGAAAAGATTGTACTAGGACACCCTCGGCGAGAAATAAATCGTTGAAAGGCGGATAAAAATGTTGCAGTTGACAAGTCTGTAGTAGCCTCTAAATGTATAGCTTTCGTAGAAAAGCAGACAAATATACAGACGTAGCCTTTAGTTATTCGACAAGCCCTACCAGTAAAACTCTTGATATCGAAAGGACCTGCGAAATCAACACCAGTGACGGTGAAAGGCCTATCAAGCGCAGTTCTTTCCGGAGGAAGAGCTGCCATAATTTGACTGCATGAACGTTTTTTGTCAATTATACAACGTTTGCAGCGACTCACAACACCTCGAATTTTAGATCTCAATCGAGGAACCCAATATTCAATGCGAATTATTCGCAGCATCAATTGATTTCCACCGTGAATGGAAATAAGATGCACAAATTCTGCCAACAGAAGTGTAAATTTACCCTCGTAAGGTAAAATTATTGGATGTCGTTCCGTATACGAAAGAGACGGTGATTTAACTAAACGACCATTCAATCTCATAACGCCATCTTTATCCAAGAAAGGATTTAGAGGGAGCAAAGAACTCTTCGTATATAAAGGCCTTTTTTCCAAAAGACACTTGTACTCTCTAGCAAAATGAAACTGTTGAGATACCTTGGCTAAGCGTAACTTAGCTCTTTTTATGTCCATACCCGAAAGAGTTTTACTCTCATAAAAATGACGATCAGATCTGTGAGATGGATGGGTATTATAGAAAAATCTCAATACATACGATATAATACGAAGTGATTTATCAAGGCGTGAATAGTTCTTCAAAATATCCTCATATGTATCCTTCCCCTCTTCGTCTATAAAGAACGAAGCAGAACTCCGAACTGAGCGATTTTCAATGTCAGTGTCCAATCGCGAAAAATCGGTAATATTCCATTGGGATTTATTAAGACGAAGCCACTGGGGCCCATGCCACCAAAGTTCATTATTTTCCAGCTCCGATGGAGCGGCTCCCCGACTACCCAAATCGGCAGGATTATCCTCAGATCGGACGTGGTACCAATTATGTTGGCCAACATTCTCCTGAATTAAACACACCCTATTTGCGACAAATGTGGTCCAAGAACAAGGGTCCTTCTTCAACCAGGAAAGGACTATCGTAGAATCAGTCCAACAATAAATCTGTTGAAGCCGTACATCAATTTCACTTAAAACAGTTTTTAAAAGTTCAGAACCCAAAACTGCACCACAAAGCTCAAGACGAGGTATAGAGATCGATTTTATGGGAGCTACTTTTGTTTTACAAGATAGTAAATGCGTATAAATTTCACCGCCGGGAGTTTCAATACGAATATAAATCACCCCCGCGTATGCCTTTTCCGAGGCATCAGAAAAAACGTGAAGTTCAACTGAAGAGTCAGGAGTATAACGAACCCATCGCGGAATTTGTATCCTATTAACTTCATGATACGAAGCAATAAATCTTTGCCAATCGCTTTCCGTAGAAAGTGGAAGAGAATCATCCCAATTAATGTTATCAAGCCAAATCCTTTGCATAATCATTTTTGCGACAACAACTACTGGACCTAGCCAACCAACAGGGTCAAACAATTTCGCAATAGTTGACAAAACTTCCCTCTTAGTGTGAACAGTTTTGTGGGCTATAGGGTTTACATTAAAGTAAAAACAGTCCAATTGAGCGTTCCATTGAACACCCAAAGTCTTTGAACTACTAGACTCGACAAATGTCAAAAGTTTAGCATCAATCAAATGCTCAGACGGAAATCTGTCCAAAATAATGCGTTCATTAGAAGTCCATTTCCTAAGTTCAAATTTAGCAGAAGACAAAGCTGCTATAAGCTGATCACGAGCGCTCAGGGCAGTTGAAACGTCATGAGCCCCAGCTAAAACGTCGTCAACATACATACACTTCCGTAGAATGTGTGATGCTAATGGGTACTCAGCCTCAGAATCGTCAGCTAATCGTAGTAACGTTCTTATCGCTAGGTAAGGGGCGCAATTAACTCCGAAAGTCACCGTCTGCAACTCATACTCATTAACGTTCTCCGTTGGAGAATCTCTGAACAAAATCCGCTGAAAAGGAGTATGAGAAGAATCTACACGAATTTGCCGATACATTTGCGCAATATCGCAATTAAAAACGAATTTAAACAGACGCCACCGCAGAATCAAAAGAACCAAATCAGACTGTAAAGTGGGCCCAACGTAAAGACAGTCGTTAAGACTATTTCCATTAGAAGTTTTATTCGAAGCATTAAAAACTACTCGCAATTTTGTAGTCTTTCGCTCCGGTTTAACGACAGGGTGGTGAGGTAAATAGCAAGCAAAGGTAGTTGAAGGAGGTGAAGTTGAAACAGGTCTCATATGACCCAGGTCCAGGTATTCATTAACAACGCCATCATAGATCCTCTTAATTTCTGGTCTTCGTAGAAGAGAAGATTCATTCCGAAGATATTGCTTTAGAACATTCGACCTAGATATACCTAAATTCAATATTTGAGGAAATTCAGGCTTGAATGGAAGTGTAACGATGAAACGACCATCAGAACCTCGACGTGTAGTCTTTTCATAGTTTTCCTCACAAATTTTGTCAAAAGTTGAAAAAATTCTTTTCCTAGGAGTTTCCTCAAGTTCCCAAAATCGAAGAAGATTTCTATTGAGATTATCCTCCGTAGAAAAATTTACTTTAGTGGAATAAACTTGGACTTGAGGTTGAAAAATTGGACCAGTTATAATCCAACCGAAAACTGATTTTTGAGCCAAAAGTGAACCCAAAATATTGCGTTTAATTTCTCCCAGAATAATTCTAGGATATAAATCTGCGCCGAGCAAAATGTCAACAGACCGACTGTCGTAAAAGTTGTTGTCCGCAAATCGTAGATTTGGCAAATTATCCTTTATATAAGACGGAATCACAAAGGATGGCAAATTTCCTGATATTTTAGGTAGGACAAGCGCCATAGTTTCCATTGAAATAGACGGATCTAGTGGAGAGCCAATTTGTATAGAACAAATTTTTCTGGAACTAGCAGCAACTGCCTGATTCACACCTGAAATTTGAGCATTCGTGAAATGCGTAGACAGTTTCAGGCGGTTTTGCAAACGTTCCGATATGAACGAAGCTTCAGAACCCGGATCAATAAGAGCACGGGCTGCATACGTGATACTCTGGTGAACGATATTCACCATAGCCGTCCCCAGAATAACCGACCTATTTTGCGAGGTATGAAATACCTGCTGATTCGCACGAGCTGCGGCATCAGAAGTGGATGGTAGCGATGAATCAACCTGTGTGAAGTTCGCATGCTGATAAGCAGGAACCGAATTCGCATTGGTTGAAAAATTCTGTCGAACAAAATTCGAATTCGTATCACTAGGCCGAGCGGAGCTCGTATTCGAATTATTTTGTCTCGCTGAATTTTCCAAAACCGACGCATCACGATGTAACATCGTATGATGACGCTTGTTGCATATGGTACAATTGTGTGTGCTCTTGCAACTCTTTGAGTCATGAGCCCGAGATAAACAATTTATGCAGCAGTGAAATCGTTTCACTGTAGAAAATCTATCTGCCACAGACAGGCTCCTGAAACGTGGACAAAGCCGTAGATTGTGATCTTGATTCTTGCATATAGGGCAAGAATTCTTTGATGATGTGGAAGAAGAAGAAGAAGACGCATTAGTGTAATGAGTCCTTATTTTGTTCCCAGAAGACTTATTCAAAGTTTCCGAAGCTTTTATGTCACGAACACAATCTAAAGTTAGGGCCCTTTCCGTGAGAAAGAGGTCCAAATCTTTCCAGAGTGGTAAAGCCGATTTATCCCTTACACTCTGTTCCCAAATATTCACAGTGGCCGATGGTAACCGTTGTAGACAAATAAAAACAATTATCGGATCCCAATTTTCGGTAGAAATCTGATAAATTGACATTGCAGAAAGGCAACCATTTATTCCGCGTTGAAGTGATTTCAACCCTGCACTGGTTTCCTTATCAAAATAAGGAAGACCGAAAAGCGTCTTGAGCTGGTCGTTTACCAACATACGTGGATTATCATATGCCCTATTCAAGTTTTTCCACGCCATACCAAACCCCTGATCCGTAAGAGGGTATTTAGAAACAATTTCCCGAGCTTCGCCTTTCGTTTTTCTAACTAAATGGCACAAACGTTCAATGTTACTTAACCGCGAATTGTTAATATAAACGGCGGTAAAAAGATCACGAAAAGTAGGCCACGAAAGATAATCGCCCTCGAAAACATCTGTGTCGCATGGCGGTAGAGCCAAATTATGGCAGACGTTATCCACCAAGTTTTCAGTCGTTAACTGCGACTTCATTTCCGTTTCACACTTTCGCAGCTTGTCATTTATTTTCGACAAACAAGTAACATACGCGCGATAGGTGGACTTGTATTTAGATTTTACCACTTCATTAGCTGAAGGTTCCGCCTTTTTCAACGTTGCGTTATACGTCAGGCACTCGTTGTACGTGGTCTTTACCGTATCCCACAAAGATTTTAATTCTGCGCCCTCAATTTCAAGACTACATTGAGTATGAAAATCTTCGCGCAGGTCGTTAAAATTCGCTTCGAATTCAATTAGAGCATCCGAAGCTCTAATAAAAAGGTCAAGTGCGGTCACTGACATGTCGAAAATTAGTTGTTTTCAAAAAAAAAAAAAAAAAAAAAAAAAAAAAAAAAAAAAAAAAAAAAAAAAAAAAAATTAAAAGAAAATACGAAAAAAAAAAAAAATTAAAAGAAAATACGAAAAATTATGTGATTTTGTGTTAATTGGCCAAAGGGACCAATTTCGTAATATTTCGTCTTACAACCCCACTCGCTGTACGCACATCAACTACCCTAACAATACCGTCACTACCCGGATACAATTTCACGACTAGACCCAGTCTCCACGAAGTTGGAGGTAGCTGTTCGTGTTTAATCACGCCCAAATCGTTTTCTTGAATATCGCGTTCCTGATTTTTCCACTTGTAGCGTTTGTGCAAATCCATCAAATACTCATCTTTCCACCGGCGGCAAATATGCTGAGAAAGAGCTTTCATTTTAAGAAACCGATTAACAAGACTTGTTGGCAATTCGTTAATTTCAGGCTCCGGAGGAGCTAGAATTGCAGAGCCAATTAAGAAATGACCCGGAGTTAGAGCAACGGGCTCTTGAGGGTTCTCGTTCATACGACAAAGAGGACGCGAATTAAGACATGCTTCTATTCGCGCTAGAACAGTCGAAAGTTCTTCGAATGTATATTTGAAGCCTTGTGCCTCTTTCCTAAAGTGTAGTTTAAAACTCTTAACTCCGGCTTCCCACAGGCCACCCATGTGAGGAGCGCCACCTGGGATAAAACGCCATGAAAGTCCCTGAATGCCATACGTAGTAGACACTGTGGACTGACTTTCCTTGAGAAAAGTTTTAAAATCTTTTTCCAATTCACGCGACGCACCTACGAAGTTTGTGCCATTATCCGAAAAGATTGTACTAGGACACCTGGTACAACGGAGGATAATCTCAATAGAAATCTTCTTCGATTTTGGGAACTTGAGGAAACTCCTAGGAAAAGAATTTTTTCAACTTTTGACAAAATTTGTGAGGAAAACTATGAAAAGACTACACGTCGAGGTTCTGATGGTCGTTTCATCGTTACACTTCCATTCAAGCCTGAATTTCCTCAAATATTGAATTTAGGTATATCTAGGTCGAATGTTCTAAAGCAATATCTTCGGAATGAATCTTCTCTTCTACGAAGACCAGAAATTAAGAGGATCTATGATGGCGTTGTTAATGAATACCTGGACCTGGGTCATATGAGACCTGTTTCAACTTCACCTCCTTCAACTACCTTTGCTTGCTATTTACCTCACCACCCTGTCGTTAAACCGGAGCGAAAGACTACAAAATTGCGAGTAGTTTTTAATGCTTCGAATAAAACTTCTAATGGAAATAGTCTTAACGACTGTCTTTACGTTGGGCCCACTTTACAGTCTGATTTGGTTCTTTTGATTCTGCGGTGGCGTCTGTTTAAATTCGTTTTTAATTGCGATATTGCGCAAATGTATCGGCAAATTCGTGTAGATTCTTCTCATACTCCTTTTCAGCGGATTTTGTTCAGAGATTCTCCAACGGAGAACGTTAATCAAAATGTTCGTCGTAGACGTAGGAAAATATGGAAATAAAAACAAAAGTTTTATATTGGTTTATTAGAGAAATGGTCTCTATAATTTTATTTAAAATATATTTATATTACCTTAAAATCTTCTTTGCACGTAGTGCTGTTGTTGATATCCAATAACGAATTAAATAATAAAAATAGAAAGAGAGTGGCAGCTAACAACGTTTAAGGCACAGTTAACTATTTACTCGTTATAAAAAGAGTAAAAACTCCTTACAAAGTGGTAGAGGAGTGGGGAAAAAAGGGAACGCAAAATAAAGAATTAACCCTCAAATGGGTTTAAGGTTTTGAAAAGACCAAATTATAATTATAAAAATTCTTGGCTTAAACATTGCCGGCCACCTTGCAACATTATAAGGGTTGCAACATAGTGCTAAACAATAAAGACTTAAAGGTAAATATAAGTATTAAAATATTCAGTATTATAAAAAAAATTCATTTATTTTTTTTTTTTTTCAAAAAACACTTAAAAACTAATTGTTATAATCGATCAAAGGATCGGTGACCCAAAGGGGGCCAGGTTGACACAGTGGTCTATTACAAATATAAAAATTTTATGACCCAAAGGGGGCCAGGGTTGACACAGAGGTCCAAAAAAAAAAAAAAAAAAAAAAAAAAAAAAAAAAAAAAAAAAAAAAAAAAAAAAAAAAAAAAAAAATTAAAAGAAAATACGAAAAACTCCGAAAATGTACGAAAATCAGAACTTGTTAAAATATATCTCGAATAATTATTAAATTCCGCACAAGAAAAAAATATTTTTAGTTATAAAATAAAATAATTCACCGAAATAATTATTAAATTTCACAAAAATTCGAAAAAATATTTTTAAGCAATTTTCTAATTGAAAATACACTTTATAGGAAGCGACTATAACCGTCTGTAGAGTGACCGATAAAATATAGCAAGAATCCGAAAAAAAAAAATTATAAAAATAATTTTCATAAAAAAATCAAACACTTTATATAGCGACTATGACCTGTATATATACGTGTAGGGTAATATTGATGACGTCACCAATTGTACAACAACCATACAGTGTATATTTTTACTTTAAGCGTATATAAAAAATGCACTAGCTTTGACCGTACGTATGTATGTATGTAATAATATCAGCGTACAAACAAACGAGGAAAGCAATATAAACAAAATAAAAATAAACAAAATAAATATATGTAGGTATGTTCGTATGGTAAATGTACCAACTTACAAAAAGTAAATTTATTAAAAATTACTAATAAATCACTATTACACGGTTACCGACGGGTTTTTAATTAAGGCAAATAATAAGACAAATTCTATTTTATAATTTATCTATGTACTTTAAACACTATTTTAAATTTCAACACAAAAATTAGTAAAATCACAAAATTGTGTTTTCTCTAGAAAATAAATTTCTGTTTTTCCGTTCGCGTAACCAAACACACCGTTGAGTAAAAACAATAAAAAAGTTACCGCGTAGGGTTGTAATACGATCAACCACCACAATCA